>OX453065.1:3447539-3608323 GCA_949699795.1 Spicauda simplicius | reverse complement strand
GTTGATTCCCTTTAACCGTGCAGGCGCAGCGGGTAAGTGCTAGTCCTTTATAATTAACTATACTCAACCAGGCATCAAACCTAAACCCTCTGCATCTCCAATATAAAATGGATCCCAAAGAATTAATTGCAAGCATTCCTCTTCTATCCATTAAAAATGTCCAATTGAGTAGGAAATCTCGCAAAAGACCGTACCAATTAGTATATCAGCTCTCTCTTGGGGAAAGCGTTGATTTGAAACGATAAAAGCCCGATAACGATTTCAGCTATTAGCCGCTATTGGAAAAAACTTTATGGAAGTGTATATAAAGAAAATGTTTCTTCAAGTATATAATTATTTATGCTTTAAAGCTTAGCCTAGCTTTAAAGTATAAATAATATAGATAGAACTATTGATATAGATTTCATGTTATCTTTAAAATTACGCTACGGATTTTAATGCAGTTTTCTTAAATGATGAGTGATTCAAGGGGAAGGTTTAATGTATATAATAGATGCGTAATATAGTGGAATAACACTGATAATCTTAGATTTTTGCTTTTAGGTGGAACGAAGTTCGCCGGGTCAACTACTTTTTTTAAGGGCAACGTTACAAATGAGTATCTACATAGCTAAGTCTTGTAAGTCTTTTTAAGCATCTGATGGTAAGTGGTTAATCCCGCTCATGGGCATCTGTAAGCAACTTCATACGTAACAGGTCTTATCTGAAATAAACTTACAGCTTCTTCATATAAGAATGAGCCCGAGCCGTAAGCACTTAGAAGTAGTTTCTCGTCAACCCATTATTATCCCACTGCTGGGCACGGGTCTTAGAATGAGAGATTTTTAGGCCATAAGCCACGGCGCTGGCCTAGTGCGAATTGGTGGACTTCACACACATCCGAGATTTTTTTTAAAGAACTCTCGGGTTTGTAGGTTTCCTCACGATGTTTTTCTTCGCCGAAAACCAGTGATTATTAATTAATAATACGCACATCATTTCAGAAAAATCAGTGGTGCGTGCCTGGGGTTGAACCTCAGACCTCCCGATCGAGAGGGCAAGTTTCAACCACTAGGCTATCACTGCTCTTACTTAGTAGTAGTACACGCTATAAATGGGTGTGGCGGTGGTCCAGTTCTAAAATTTTGCAAAATAACACCAGCTGTAATTGCATAACTAAAAAATCGAAAAGTACTTGACTTCGGCGTTTTGTTGAATTATTGTATAACTATCGACTAAATTTTCAATGTGTACTGCCATGATTTCGGTTGAAACGATCAGTCAATAGGCTAAACTAAAAAACTAGATCCGTATTCACGGTATTATCATAGATTAATCTATTGGATCACCATGAAATTGAACAAGCACACAACTCGTTTGAACTATTTCATTTACATACCTATATATTTTTATGTGAACAGTATTTTTTTTCATAATATTGAATGGTAAGTGGTCACTGCCATCCATGGACATTTATAAGAAACTTCATATAGAACATAGGTTTTATCTGAAGTCAATCCCAGATGCGTTGCTACTCCCGAGGACTAGGATGGTTGCCTCATATAAAGTGTGCCGGCAACCACACCCTTCCCTCGAAACGCAAGGAATGCTTCACGTTAGAAATAGGTGTGGCGGTTGTTACTCCCCGGTCGAACTACACTCGTTCTACTACCTTTGAAAGTATGTTTGATGTATGACTTAAAATGTAAGTATTTGTGGTTATTTTGTATTTATAAAACAGACGACCAACTCACTATCGCCTATGAAAATTTGCAACAATAGAAAAGTCCCTAATGCCCATTGCATTAGAGATTTCTCTGGTGTGACTGCTCTGTTTGAAGTAGAGCTCATAGGCACGTTTTTGAAAAATCTCCATGTCTTAAGATAACATTTACGATAAAAAAAACACGCTTTCTACACTCATAGCCCCACACTAGAATTTTCTCCTGTGTCGTGGGTACCTTGGACACACACAAGACGAATACACAAACACCTACATCCATAACATGAATAGAAACTCATCATTGAGATACCTTTCTGGCCGGGAATCGTACCCGGGACCCATCATGCGTCAGACCGGTAATCGCTCAGCCACGCGGGTCGTCATTACCTTCGTTCATTATCACCAGTTTTAGGCTTAACAATAACTCTTGATCTTAATTAAGTTCACTGACCCGATTCTTGATGCCTTAATGAAGGGCCGGGTATGCGCCGTCACAAAAATAATTATAGACCCTTATAGAATTATTAGACCCTTTTGTGTTTGCTAAGATCCCGGTAAGGGATCGCTTGGCAACCGTTGTTATGGATATTAGGGGTTCTTAGACATTATTTTAGTAAAGGTAGGATATGCAAAGTGGCGATAAAGTGATGAGACACTTGTAAACTCAATAACAAGTACGGTAAAACTAAGAATATTGCAGCAAAATTCGAACACTTCTCATATGTTAGCAATGAAAATAAACTTTTTTTATGATATGAACAAACGCAAAATAGCAAATGCGTCCGACATGATCCGTGGCCACTGAGGTAGCCTCATAAAGGAACCCTTTACTCAATATCTGATAACTATAAGAAGGTGAAGGTGGTAGAATCAGTGTAGTACAGGTGTCCATGGGCGGCAGTAACAACTAGCAGTGACGACCCGCGTGGCGCAGCGGTTACCGTACCGGTCTGACACGCAGTGGGTCCCGGGTTCGATTCCCGGCCAGACAGGTATCTCAATGAGTTTAGATTCTTGTTCTGGGTCTGGGTGTTTGTGTATTCGTCTTTGTGTGTCCATGGCACCCACGACACAGGAGAAAATCCTACTGTGGGGCTATGAGTGTAGAAAGCGTAGAAACTATCATCAGGTGGACTCTATGCTATTTCAAAAAAATGTGTATTAAGTTAGAAAAGATACTAAGTTACTGATTTGCATTAAATGTTCCATATCATTCGGATTTACAAGTACTAAATCTTTAAAATCTGAATTCAGATCGAGGATCTAAATTGCTATTACACAAATTGGTAGAATGGAGCTTCGGGATCGGTCTATAAAAGGCTTACATTACCTCCTTTCCATTTTTAAACACAAAGAACTTTTACCGCTTCGATCAGTCCAAACCTAATCTACAATCATTTATCATTGGCAACGGAACCGAACAAAAACTTTTGATACCTCCCATTTGGGCAATAAATTCAAAAATTGATGACGACACTGCCCTTTCAGTGCGTTAATCATTTAATCTATTTTCATTTGAATGGGCTAAGCCCATTTGTTATGATTGATATGGCTATCGAAAAAGGACTTTAAATTCTTAGGGCTTGTATTAAACGCCATTTTGGGTGCTAAAATGATGCTTTTAAATTGGCAAGACTTTATGGCCGTGTAGCAATTAAAATGAGGAATTAAACGACAGCCCTTAATGTCGTGACCTTTTAATGATGATCGTTTAGTTTAATTAAAGCTGTATGGGGCATTAATTTGTAACCAATTGCTTATTCGCTAATTAAAGTTAGTTGATTAATCGTTTTTTATATGAATGTTTTTATTTTTTTATATCTTTATCAGACTTCTAGCACTACTTTATAAAAACTATATTAAAAGCCTGTGTCAAATTTTCCACATCAAGATTCATTAAAATAAATATATCGTCATATAAAAAAAAATCTAAGAAATCTGTACTTAGGTAAATGCGGAAATTTAGTGCCGATTAAATAATTTAATAAGTGAAATCTGATTCTGAAACAAATTTTACACTAATTAATGCGTCGTCTAAAATAAGTAACTATTTTGTTAGAAAAAAAAAAATAACATTATACTGCTCGCCAAATCAAACCATGTGAATATGTGAGCAGCATCTTAGCGCTCAATAGATTAAGGAACCGTTTCGCCCTTATGTTTGAAGAGCAGTGGCCTAGATACTTCAGGCATTTTGGCGTTTCGGTTATCTAAATCTCGTCTAACCTTATTTCCTTTCTTATAAAAAAATTGGAACATTCGTTCGTTAAGCAAGAAAATTGTTAAATCTAAGTATTTTTATATTGACTTAGCAAATGAGTTTGCAGTTCGTATTGTAAGTTGTTCATAATTCATACAGAACATAATTATTTCTGAAGACAATCACAGACACTGCTATTCCTGTGGGCTTAGATGGTCGCCTTATATGAGAGTGAGCCCGTAACAGCAATTGCATCACGATAGAAATAGCTGGATGTACCGTCCCAGTCGTAATCTACGCGTTTCACCACCTTGTAAAATAAAACCAACTAACTACATGTTCGAAATGGATGTGCTTGATGTTCGTGATGGATGGTGTTTTTTTTTGTTTTCGAGAGGAACCTTCAAAAGGTACCCGATGCCGTGAGAGCGACCTAGGGTTATGTGGGATTTTTACCGCACTAAAACACCCCCGGTGGCCGTTCTTGGCGCTACAAAGAGGGCTCCGGGATCTCCAAAGGAACGTATCGCAGTTCTCTGAGCGCGTTGCCCCATTGAGCTCTACCCAGGTGAGCGGCTGGGCCCACCGCACCGTCTGGTCTTTACGACGATATGCGACCACAAATACAGCCGTTTATCCCGGACTTGCCTGACTAGACGGTTCAAATCCCCACTCTTGCCGCCAGCAACCCCGGAAGTCTCCTTTTAGTCGCCTCTTACGACAGGCAGGGGATACCGTAGCCCTATTCTGATCCCGGAACTACAAGGATCGTGGTACCTCCCCAGTCGTACCAAATACGTTTTACCACCTTACGCACGTACATAACGCAAGTTATTTACATAGTTGTACGTAATTTACATAGTTACGTTTAATACGGCAGCACCGCCGTTCCTTTCAGCATTATTTTATTTTACTGAGTGAAGAGTGAAATTCAGTACATTTCCTCGATTCGTAGCGTCCTTCAAAGGATTTATTGCTAAACTTTGTTCTATTCAGAATTAACATTCTTGTGCTCTAAATAAGTAATGAATGTACCTTTCGAAATTCAGACTCACACAACGGTTTTCAATATAAAGTGAGCTATGTACACAAAGACAAATGCACACAGACATCGAAGAAAATTTAAAGGTATCAATTAAGTAGTTGCCGGATTGGTTATAAAAATGGTTAGTCCGCGTTTAAATTCACGAACAAAGGGTTCCATACCAAAATGTATAAAAATCATATTAGTTGTATAAGAAGCTCCTTATATGTAAGTCTGTTTTTGTTGTTGTACTGGCAACATAAATACATCATTTTAAAATTTTGAAGGTGGTAGAATCAATGTAGTTCGACCGGGGAAGAACCACCGCGACAACTATTTCCAGCATGAAGCATTTCTTGCGTTTCGATGGAAGGGTGTGGTTGCCGGCACACTTTATATGAGGCGACCATCATAGTCCTCGGGAGTAGCAACGCATCTGTGATTGACTTCAGATAGAACCCGTTTTCTGTATGAAGTTTATTACAGATGTCCATGGGCGGCAGTGACCACTTACCATCAGGTGGACTGCATGCTCGTTTGCTACTTCAGTGAGATAAAAAAAAAACTGGAAATATCTCAACTAGCTATGAAGTTGCTCACAAATGTCCGTGAGCGACGGTTTTTTTACCATCAGGTGAACTGCATGCTCGTTTCCTACTTCATCTTATAAAACAAACTACACTAGTATAATTCTCGCAATTCCAGTTGAACGATTTGCGTATAATTTACCTTCATTCTTTGAAGAACTTGGACACACAAAGACGAATACAAAACCACAAAAGAAATAAGAATTATCATTTAGATTTCTCGTTAAACTTTTTATTTATTTATTTCATTCACTTTGAAGAATATAATTGTATTAAAAAGGCATTGAAACAAAGAAAATCCGGATAAACAGATGTTCTGTGTAGTTTTCAATATTTGCTTACAATTCTACGTATAGGAGAACTTGGCCTCACTAAAGTAATGGGAAAAGTTCAATCCTGAATCTTTTAGTAGCTAGTAAAATGTATTATTCTATGCTTGTTTGTATTTTCCTGCTCTGTTGGAAATATAATCAAGAATTACAGGGATTTATGATTGCATATTCATTTTAAAAGTGTATTGTTTTTAACAAGTTAGGTTTTTCTATTTTATTAACGAATAAATTAAACGGTTTCTATAGATTTACGTCACATTAATGGCATAAACTTAAAGATATATAAAATTTTATGTATTTGTAGTAGTTTTTTTTTATGTATTCTATATGCATAAGAGTATGGGTATCAAAGGATAGGCATATGATACCCATACTGTTATGATAAAAAAAAATCTCCACTCTCTTTTCTTCTCTGACCGCAGGGCTGTATTTATAATTAACTAGCTAACCAGGTGAACTTCGTTCCGCTTAACAGTCGAAAATCTAAAAATATCAGTTTTACTGTACTATATTATGCATCTAATATACATGAAAACCTGCCTATTGATTACTCTATCTATTAAAAGAAGTTGCATTTAAATCCGTAGCGTATTTTAAAGATTTAAGCATATATAGGGACAGATAGCGGAAAGCAACTTTGTTTTATACTATGTAGTGATGTAGCCTATGTCCCGACAACTAAGCCTGAATCGATGCCAATGATATGTCACATATTACAATGTTACAAGCCGTTTGGGCTGTGGTGCGTGCCAAAGATATGGACAACAAACATAATAATGCGTACATCAGGGGGGGGGGGGAGGATTTTTGAGCATATCTCAAAAACATCCCCCCCCCCGATGCAGTAGAATACAATCAATACCGTACGCTAAATAATAAATACGACAGATTTGGTAGAGCTTCGTTCTGACTTCCGAAGAGCTGTCATTCTGTCATTCGTTACAGTTATTTGACATTCCGACCTTAATATGCCAGTCATTGCACAACTTCGATAGAGGGGAGTGGTTTATATCAAAATATGTAATACAGAGCTGTAAATACTATACTATTTAGGACAAAATATTAAAATATTAAAATCACCAAGAAATGCAGCAACTCTTAGTATGCATTATTCATTAAAGACACATACAAAATATTATAATTGAGGGTATCCTTCGCCTTCAAAGCAATACTTTTCATTTTTATTCTTATCTGATTGAAGTAGCTACAAGATTGCAGTTTAAATTATGGTAAGTGGTCATCGCCATCTATGGACAACTCTTTTTTTTTTCGTTCTCTCTTCGGCGTCGGGTACCTTCAAAAGGTACCCGACGCCGTGGGAGCGACGCAGGGTTATGTGGGATTTTTACCGCACTAAAACCCCTCCGGTGGCCATCCTCGGCGCTATAATCCGGATTCCGGGACCTCGAAACGACCGCAACCGGAATGCTCTGAGCGCGTTGCCCCATCGGGCTCCTCCCAGATGGGCGGCTGGGCCCAACGCTACGTCTAGTCTTTACGACGGTATGCGACTACACATACCGCCGTCCTACCCAGGATCGCTTGACCGAACGGTTCGAGCTCCCACTCTCAATACTCAATACTTTATTGCATACATACACAGTGAATGTTATAATTAGGTGGTAAATATTATTTAGAGTCACACATAGTATAAACCCTGTTAGGGTATAGCAATTTAATAGGAGCACACCGAACTTTTTTATATATAGTTAATAGATTTATTTTTCGAAGTACTCCTTTAAATCGTAGAAGCACTCTTTTATAAGGTACTGTTGTAACGTTGGTAAAAAGATTATGTCATTTTTTACGCGTCTTATTTCGTCCGGTAAGTTATTAAAAATTTTTACACACATGGCATATGGCCCGGACCGATATAGTTTAAGCTTTGAGGTGGGAACTATCAATAGGTTTTTATGGCGACCTAGGTATCGCCGTGGTTGTTCATCGCGGGTGGTGAAAAAGTGCGGAAATTTTAATATAAACTTACATGCCTCAAATATATAAATAGATGTTAATGTTAATAATTTATATCTTATAAAGTGTGGTTTACAAGTTTCCGTTTCGTCAATATTTGCCAAGATACGGATGCATTTTTTTTGTAGCACAAAGACGTGATGTACGTCCACACTGTTGCCCCAAAGAAGGATACCGTACCTAAGCCATGAGTATGCGTAGGCGTAATATGCTGAAAGTGCAGCTCGAAAGTCTGTAGCTTTCCTAAGTTCCTTTAGGGCATATATGAAACTGGAGAACTTTTTTCTAATTTTTTGTATATGATTTTTCCATTTAATATTCGTATCAATTTCTAGTCCTAGTAACGTAAACGCGTCTACACACTCTATTTTTGACTTTTTATATATAAAATTTATGTCTAGTGGAGTTTTTTGGTGCGGTCTATATTGCATTAATTTTGTTTTATTAAAATTTATGTCAAGATTATGGTCATTCATCCAGTCAATTATAGTATCAAATATGTCAGTAAGTTTTTCATTTAAATTGTCAATATTTTGGCAAGATGTCAAGAGAGATATGTCATCAGCAAATAGGACACAAAATTCATTTATTATTTTTGGGAGGTCATTTATATATAATAGAAATAAGTTACATCCTAATACACTACCTTGCGGGATTGAGTTATTTATTTTAATAGAATTAGATCTAATCATTTTAATCATACTGGTTTCGGAGTCAAAGTATTCTAATTCCACTCTAGCCGCCTGCAACCCCGGAAGCCCCTTTTAGTCGCCTCTTACGACAGGCAGGGGATGCCGTAGCCCTATTCTGATCCCGGAACTACAGGGACGATGGACAACTCTTACCAACGACAACACAGCCTAATAGACACCGCATCTAAGGCGAACACTTTCGGGCAACACATCTGTTCTTTAGCACTGATATAATAAACCGAGCGCGAACTAGACTTCAGTAAGGACCACATATGTGACCTGTGTATGCCGCATTACGAGATTATAGACAGCGCGAAATAAATTCTTTAAAAAATAAAAAAGAGAAGCAAAATGACTTACTGTTCAATAAGATGGTGTGGAAAATCTAGCAAAACATCTAATTTAAAAAAAGACGGTATAACATTTCACAGGTAAACTATTTTCACGATTATAATTACAGAAATCAAATTATTTTGGAGCTCAACTTACACTGGTCATAAACAGCGCCCGTTGATGTCTTTTTACAGTGCATCCCTTTCTTTTTCATTAAATTAAATATTTCTATTCTTTTCGTCCATTTTTGGTACGTATCGGTAGTGATGTACACCTCAATTAACGGATGAATAATGAATTGAATTTAAAATAAATAATTATAATTTAAACGTTTAATTATAAAATGCGAATATAGTTATTTGATAATCCTGTTGCCCAGTTTAGTAGTCCCCCTTTCTGTGAAGCGATGAGTCCCGGGGTACCTATTATTAGTTACTATACTACGAATTTTCTTTCGTACACATTTTTTACTGTTCTAAAAAGTACTAAAAACTAATTTTTTGCTTTAAAAGATATGTGGCTGTTTTTATAGAAACCAATGTCAATAGTGGTACGAATTACTTTATGTAGTGTATTAAAGGTTTAAATTGATAAATTATGTTTTTATTCTTTCTCGCTTCTCAATACTTCAGTATTTGTACTGCTATACGTACTATAAGCTATTTATTAATCATCATAATCATAATTATTTTAACATAATATTATTTTCTTATTTCTAATCAACAACCCATTACAAAAACGTTCCCATCACTAATTGTAATTTATGATCTATTGCGACCTTGAATCGACCAATTGCAATGCTTTATTTTACCGCTCCCCCGACCCGCATACCTCAGTGCTTTGACTGAAATGTTTCTTAGTAGAAATGAAGACATGAGGTGTCTATTAGGCTGTGTTGTCGTTGACTCTTACCAACTCCATAAAAATCTTCTAGTCACTACATAGTAAACAAAGTCGCTTTCCGCTGCCTGTCCCTATGTTTGTAAGCTTAGATCTTTAAAACTACGACACAGATTTCAATACAGTTTTTTTAATAGATAAAGTGATACAAGAGGAAGGATTTTATGTAATACATGCATAATATAGTGGAGGAACACTGATAAATTTTAGATTATTGACCTTTAGGCGGAACGAAGTTCGCCGGGTCGACTAGTAAGTAATAATTCGATAGTAGTAGTTTGACTTCATATAGAACTTCTCTACCTACAGTCAAATTACAGATGTAATGAGATCTATGATGGTCGCCTCGTGTTTATGTCCGCCGGTATCCACGCCTTTCCAATGAAACGCATAATTTGCTTCACGCTAGTAATATGCGTATAAGTTTTTTGTTCTACAGCCAAATGATTGTACGTACAACCAAATGTCTCCATTTTTTACTTTTTGTCTATGGTCATCAATATCAATTTACAGTGAAGCCGGTATCGACATCGATATTTATAGTGAAATTGATGTACGATTTTCTACGAGAAAAACCTATTTACATCGACATCGATATTATAGTGAAATCGATGTTCAATTTATTACCCAAAAAAATTACATTGATATCGATATTACTATAGTAAAATCGATATTCGAATTCCTCTAAGAAATAATATTTCATGTTATGTTATGTTCCATCAACATCGCTAAAACTTATAGTAAAAAAATCGAATATAACTCGATTTTCTAGAAATAAATACAAAATTTTACTTACAATACGAGTCGTTCAAACCCCGAGGGAGTGTCTGCGAAGCGTTCATGTTCGCACCCTGTCGCTCGTCCTCCTGAAACACAGTTATTATTTAATGATGGAAGGGCCAAGGATCCGATTGTCGTAAAACGTTGTCACGAAATAACATTAATTAATATGGTGACTTGCTAGGATAATGGTATGGCTTACGAATCTATTTGCGGTTTATTTATTATACCTTTTATAAGTATCTAAATTATATAACGTTTTTATTCTACTCGCTTCGAATATTACATCTATATATATTGTGAAACAGCTGCTTACATATTCGTCCGATTTCCGAGCATCTCATCTCGATTCATGCGCGCTTCGTACTGTCGTATTTTATACATACACGTTAAGCGAACGCTCGATGAAGCTATATGGTAGGCGGAGTGGGAGGTTTTATTCGTTACGGAATCTCTTGATTCGGTCACCGTGCTCAAAGCCCGTGATACAAGCTATGCAATAGCATAAAACGTGAGTTGGCTACTCTTTCACGCAAAACTACCGATCAAACCGCAAAAAATTGATACACATGAGATACAAAGTACTTTAGTAAACTCGATCATAGCGGGCGGAGCCAGAGGAAAAGCTAGTGAGATATAAATGATTGTTGCCCTAAAGCTTTCGACCCGTCTCGAGTCCGCCAAACATAATTAACGTAATAATTAAAGAGTCCCCCGCCAAGGCTCAAAGGTCGTATTTGTGTAGTGACATTGATAGGACCTCTGGCGACTCGTAAAACAGGACAAGATGGTTCTTGGCGTAGTTTTATATGAATGGAATTAGAAAGGACCGATTTATTTATGATTAGTTATAGTTGTTCTATAGCAATGAATTTCGAGTTGGGTTTTATATAGTTTCAGGAGTCGTTACAGAAGTTAATTTGTTTATTTTTTAAACGATTTCTAAAAAGGAGAAGGTTATCAATTCGTCCGTTTTTTTATATTTGTTACTTGATTACTCCGGACTGGCTGAAGCGATTTCGATGTTTCAATCAGTCGGCGCTCATACAGGACAAAGTTTCATCACCGTCATCCAGAGAAATATATTCAGTGCCGACTTCGGAACTATGTACTAAGTACTGAGTATGTTCTAAACCAAAATTAATTGAATTTTTTTTGTGACATGGAAGTCGGTAGATATTTTTTGTTAAAAAGTTTTTATTGGGTGTAAAGGTTATAAGATTGAAAAAAGCAAATTTTAAAGGTGCTAAAAGTCTTAATGGTTCAATTTTAGAGGTACTGTCGTCACGTATATTTCTACCTAGTGATAGCAGTAATTGCCGTTTTACGTATGCGGTCCAGTTTATCATAAGTGGCCACTATTATCCATGGGACATCTGTAATCAAGCGTACATAAGATTAAAGCCATACCCAAGGTTGTGCACAGGTACATGTACGCTTTGGGTTATTATGGATTTTTTACTACATTCTTTACACCAGTACATAGCAGAGCTAACAATGCTGTTGAGAAACTGAAATAGTCGTGGTGGGGTTTCTTTTTTTTGTTCGCGGCTTGCAATAATGCTCGTTTTTGAAATCATGTGACTTCCAAACACATTAATTTATGTAGTAATGTCGCTACTTCAACTAAATAACACAACACAAAGACGTTAAGTTTACAGAAGATAGTTTTATGAATAAAGTTGATATAATAAATGTATATTGAATATCATTTAGCGCAATGTAGTTAAAGAATCAAGTTTATTATTCCGTGACTTCATTGGATAGAACTGTTTCTTTACTTTAAAATTTATCAATTTTGAACTGAACAGTTTACAGTTACAAAATTTTACGAAATACTTAGTGATTCCTTCTTACATAATAAAACAAATATAAATATTAAATAAACCAAGATAATGACGAGTTAGAAATCCGTCATTTCTTTGTTATGTCAATGACAAAAAAACTTTATTGGGATAAGCTACATAAGTTATATCATAATAACTTGTATTTGTAGTATGTATTTGTAGGTATTAAAATTGTATAAAATAATATTAAAATATAAGAAAAAATTGTAAAAATTCTATTGAAAAATATCTTGGCAGCAAAGAACGATACGAAAGACCAAAAGAGGCTAACGAAATGCCAGCTGAGAAATAATTAGAGAGTTTCTGAATATTGAAATTACCCGCTAATTGGAATGGGTTCTTTAATTAGGACTGCTATTTATTTTAGGGTTTCTTGTCACTTCATCCTTTAGAAATTCGAATATACTAGCTTCGTACCTCGGTGTAGTCTTAGACTAACTTTTCTATAGCGGGTTAACCCTATGTTATAAGTTTTAAGGTTTTAATGGTCAGTCATTTTGTATATTTATCTAAACCGTATGTAAGTCGTGTTACAAAAAAATATTGAAACAAATTTTATTTAATTTCAACACACACTTCGAAAACTCATTAGCATAAAGTTTGAAAAGAAAAAAAATATTGTTCGATATTGAATTTGCAACTAGCAAAGCACAAGAACTGCTTCATGCTAGGAATAGGCATGATGGTGGTATACCCCTGATAAAGCCTTAATCCTTCTACCAAGTCAATTACGTCTTCATCTTTTTCTAAGAAAATGGTTCAACTTGAAAATTATGCTTATTATACAAATAGTCCGACAAACACATACTTACCATCATATTATTATAAGGTAACTCTAAAATAAAACTAAGAGAGCAAGTCTTAGTAACTCCTTGAAGAAATGTAGCAGAAGTTTGCATGCGGAAAGTCTCTTGAAATATTTTGCCGCAAACTTTCCCTCACGTCTTTTGAATTCTGAGATAAAATTATATTAAAGAAATGCATTCATATTATAATATGAAAATTCCATTTTACATTGTAATAATAAGTATGAAGATATGCAAATATATCTAATATATAAAATTCTTGTCGCAGTTTTAGTGTATAAATTTCTCCGAAACGGCTTGACAGATTCTGATGAAATTTTATATGTATATTCAGTAAGTATGAGAATAGGTTAATAACTATTTTTGACACCCCTAAGTATGGAATCGTATCATCCAATCGTCGATATGAAATGTTTTTATTTCTAGCTTTTACCCGCGGCTTCGCACACCATGAAGCATATATTTTCAAAATTTTTGACAAACAATCATGTCTGCCGGTTTTTTTGTAAAACATTCTATGATTTTTCTAATAACTCAAAGAATATGTGTACAAAGTTTCATGATAATCGGTTGAGTAGTTTTGGCGTGAAAGCGTAACAAACTTACACGTTTATTTTATTAGTAGGGAGGAAGGCATATGGGTTCACTTTACAAAATGTCGCATTCAATATCTTTTCCGTTTTCAAAAACTCAGTCACATTATTTTTTATCTTTTTATATTTCTTCTTTTTTCAAAATGTGTTAAACACGAAAATAAGTTCAAGTAAACGTAGACCTCGTTAAAGTAATGTATCGGAACTACTACACATGTATACTAGGCTTGGTATTAAAGTTTCTCGCGTTTCGAATTCTACGCCAAAGTTCTTACGTCTTCTCCATTTGCGAATATCGAATGAGTTTTTGCATTTACATTCATCTGTTACGTATTTCGAGTGCAGTATTAATATTTTCGAACTCAATATAAGGTGATATGTGTAATATTTGTAATTTGAGTATTTTTGATTTTTTTGTCTATTTAGTAACGGTAAAAGTTTTAGAAACGGTACAAGTCTCAGTCACTAAGGAAAACGAGCCAGCTTCTTGAGGTTAACTGCTTGATATAGGCCGCCTTTAAGGGAGATTGTTGGTAACGTCTCTTTTCTTAGATTATTTTTTCCCATTTGGCCGTCCTCTGCAAAGAAGACCCCGGTATCTCCGAAGGAACGCAACCGGAGCAAAATGATTTTTTGCCTTAATGCCTCTTATGACACGAGAAGAGAACTAGTCATGATTCACGTCCTATACTTACACAAACGTAAGAATTTTAAGAATAATACGTTATTGCTGTTCTAGTTCTAGCTTATGTTTAAGTAACTTGATAAAAATGTGTGACTAGTCACGATAAAATTAAATGGGAAAATTTTCATACAACTCTGCTATTAAATAACTGATTTGTACCTGCAACGAGTAACCAAATTGTTTTTTTTTATGCTTTAATCTAACGATAAGGCAGACGGGCTACCTGATGGAAAGTAGGCACCGTTGCCTATGGACATTCGCAACACCAGAGGAATCGCCAACGCATCGCCAGCTTTGTAGGAGAGCTCTTTTCGCACCTTTCTTGAAGAACCCCATGTCATAGCGCTCCGGGAATACCTCAGGAAGAAGCAGGACGTGTAGCAGTTCAGTGATTCAATGGAAGGGTGTGGTTATTGACTTACTATATGAAGCGACCATCTTAGTAAGAGTAGCAACGCAACGTTGATCTTATTCAGGTAGAGTCCTTGACATAATATCACAGCAATGATAGCCTAATGACTGCAGTGAAAGCCTAATGACTGAAACTTGCCCCCTCGATCGGAAGGTCCGAGGTTCAAACCCAGGCACGTACTTCTGATTTTTCATAAAATTATGTGTGTATTGGAAATTAATTATCACTGCTCGGTTGAAGAAAAACATCGTGAGAAAACCAACACACCCGAGAGTTCTTAAAAAAAAGGTTCTTGGAGTCCACCAATTCGCACTTGGTCAGGTCGGTCGACTATGGCCTAAATTCTTTCATTCTGTGAGAAGACTTATGCCCAGCAGAGGGACAATAATGGGTTGACGAGAGTCCTTGACGTAATATACGAAGTTGATTACTGATGGCCGTGGGTGGTAGCGAACACTTATCATCAAGGGGACTACATTCTCGTTTGCTACTCTGGTATTTTAAAAGAAAAGGTATGTGATAGAATGAGTTTCGGATTTATTCTGCGCTTCTTAAACGGGTTTCAAATTGAAAACAGATTTTCCTTATTTTATGTCGCTTAGTGACTACGTCCAATATCCAACAGTACAAAAGGCTGGTGGATAAATGGATAAATAATGGTAACAATCCATTTTAGTCGCAGAACTGGATATAGGGCGCTTCTAATAATCATCCATCCATCCATCAGCTTGTTGATGTCCACTGCTGAACATAGGCCTCCCCTAAATGGCGCTACTCCAACCGGTCCTGTGCCCTCTGAACCACACGGTTTTCCGCTGTCTTCTTCAGGTCATCGGTCCATCTCGTAGGGGGGCGACCTGTACTCCTTTTGCCTAAACGTGGTCGCCACTCGAGGACCTTTCTTCCCATCGGTTATCGGTCCTACGAGCGATGTGGCCGGCCCATTGCTACTTCAGCCTGCTAATTTTGAGAGCTATGTCGGTAAGCTTCGTTCGTCTACGGATTTCATCGTTGCGAATCATGTCTCGTAGCGAAATTCCGAGCATAACCCTCTCCATAGCACGCTGAGCGACCCTGAGCCTCCGAATGAGGCCTACAGTGAAAGAAAGATGGTGAGAAGAAAGAAGAAAGGTGAGAAGATACTACGTAATTTCCCGGACGCAGCCCAGCCGAGTTGGATTCTACGAGTGACCTCCCTCTCAAAGTTTGACTTACCCATCCGGATCGCTTGTCCCAGGTAAATGTACTCGTCGACAACTTCGAGAGGAGTGCCGTCAACAACTACCGGTATGGGTGTGACATTAGACATTAGACATGATTTCGTCTTGTCCATGTTCATCTTAAGACCCACCCGTTGTGAGGCACTGTTGAGGTCGCCTAGCATTGTGCTGAGGTCCGTCAGCGAATCTGCCAAGATGACTATATCATCGGCAAATCGAAGGTGCGTGACGTGTTCGCCATTGATGTTAATGGCAAGACCTTTCCACTCCATCAGCTTGAACAAATCTTCCAACGCAGCGGTGAACAGTTTCGGCGATATAACATCGCTTTGTCTGACTCCCCGCTGCAGTTGGATCGGATTTGTGCTTCGGTCGTGTACTCTCGTGAGAGAGAATATCACGGTTTACACAAAATACTGAAACATATTTTTTTATCAAATCACAAAGAGACTACAATTTTGCACTCCATAGGTATCCTATTTTTTATAGATTTGTAGTAGCAAACGAACTTTCAGTCCACCTGATAGGAAACGGTCACTGGCGCCCGTGAACATCTGTAAGCAACTTCATAATGAACAAGGGGTTATACTCCGGAGTTCGAAGATCGTCGCCTCTTATAAAAGTGTGCCGGCAAATACACCCTTCCACCGAAACGCAAGAACTGCTTCACTTCAGAAATGATGTGGCGATGGTAATTTCCCGGGCCAGTCACTGTTCTATCATATTGAAATTAATATTATAAATGCAAAAAGTTGGTAGGACATACTCTTTCACAACATGTAGTTCTTCTAACTACTTATTTCGCTAAAGTTTTGCACACAGATAGTTTATGAGCTGGATTAATATATGGGATACTCATTACAAAGGTAACGGACGAATCCGCGTGAATATTCTAGTAATTCCATAAACGGAACACTGTTGAACAGCGCACGTGTCATAATGAGCGCAGCCGTGATAGTAAGCCAGAAATTCCATAAACGGAACACTGTTGAACAGCGCACGTGTCATAATGAGCGCAGCCGTGGGAGTAAGCTAGTAATTCCATAAACGGAACATTGTTGAACAGCGCACGTGTCATAATGAGCGCAGCCGTAGGGGCAAGCTAGTAATTCCATAAACGGAACATTGTTGAACAGCGCACGTGTCATAATGAGCGCAGCCGTAGGGGTAAGCTAGTAATTCCATAAACGGAACATTGTTGAACAGCGCACGTGTTATAATGAGCGCAGAAGTTGGCGTAAGCTAGTAGTTCCATAAACGGAACATTGTTGAACAGTGAAAGTCTCATAATGAGGGCAGCCGTGGGAGTAAGCTAGTAATTCCATAAACGGAACAATGTGGAACAGCGAACGTGTCATGATGAGCGCAGCCGTGGGCGTAAGCTAGTAATTCCATAAACGGAACCGTAGCGTGCATTCAAACTCGATACAACTAAGTTACTAAATAATCGTAAGTTTGTACTGAACTATGTAGGTATGCGGGCCGCCTATCGAAGTTTCTTCCCTCCGCAAACTTCCGCTCACATCTTTTCCCCATTCGCGAATCGATTCGGTTTTCGCGTCTCCATATAAATTTGTTACAGTTGCTCAGTTATATCTGTCTAGTTTTGAATTCTTAGGAATTTGTGGGGAGTCATTTTGTTTCCTGGTTGCTGTACTATATGAATGTTAAATGTGATTCACGCAAATGATTTGCAGTAATTTTATAAAAAATATTATATTCTTATACCTTAGATTTAAAAATCTTTCCAATTTGGTAAAATGCTATATGATCTGACTAGAAGTGCCACTGTTTCACCTACTTCGTTTAAAAGATAGCGTACGGTAACATTCGAACCGTTGTGAAAGGTGGTGTTACTAGTATGGTTTCGGGAAGGTGTGATACCTTTATTGTCAAACCATTATTGTCCCACTGCTGGGCACGGGTCTTTTCTCGGGAGAGAGTTTTAGGCTATACTCCAACGTGGTGGCCAAGTATGAATCGGTGGACGTGATACCTATAATGACACGAATTTGTGGCGCGATGCAGTTTTTTTTGATTAATCTGATTGGAGTATCCAACGAGAATGCAGTCTACCTCGTCCCTGTATTTCCGGGATCAGAAAAGGGCTACGGCATCCCCTGCCTGTCGTAAGAGGCGACTAAAAGGGGCTTCCGGAGTTGCAGGCAGCTAGGGTGGGAGCTCGAACCGTTCGGTCAGGCGATCCCGGGAAGAACGGCGGTATATGTGGTCGCATACCATCTTAAAGACTAGAGGGAGCGGTGGGCCCAGCCACCCATCTGGGAGGAGCCCGATGGGGCAACGCGCTCAGAGGATTCCGGTTGCGGTCGGACCGAGTGCCCGGAGTCCTCTTTATAGCGCCGAAGACGGCCACCGGGGGGGTTTTAGTGCGGTAAAAATCCCACATAACCCTCCGTCGCTCCCACGGCGTCGGGTACCTTTTGAGGGATTCCCCCTCGAGAACAAAAAATAAATGCATTCTACCTGATAGTAAGTGATCACTGCCAGCACACATGGACATCTGTAAGCAACTTCAAATATAACATTCTATCTAAAGTCAATCACAGATGCGATCCTACTCTGGAGGACTAATGATAGTCGCCTAATATAAAAGTGGGCCGGCAACCACACCCTTCCATTGAAATGCAAGAAATGCTTCACGCTAGACATAGGTGTAGCGGTAGTACTTCCACGGTTGAGGTCCACTGTTTCTACCAGCTGGTCTCGTATTTAGCTGTAATAGTGTTTCAGTGGAGCAGAGTGAGCGCAGGGACACTAACGTAATGAAGCAATGATATTTGTTCTCAACGTTCATATATTTCTCGGAAATTATTAATCCGATTTTTACCATAACTTTATGGCTTACCTAAGACTTTATTGACTTTAATTAGTTAATTTTATTGATAATTTTATTGTTAATTTTATAGGCACAGCGTTAATTTTATTGATAATAGTCTTGTAATTTTATGATATGGACTAATACGTATAATTTTTTTGTTAAAAGACATAGGTTAAATTATTAAAAATAAATTATTATAGCAATTCAAAAAAATCATCCAGCCTTCCTCTTTTATCTCGCCGCAGGCACCATATTTAAGAAATATATAACCTATGTCACTCACTACTGAGTCGTTACAAATTACATATCTAAGAAAAATGGATGGAAATACAAACACACATACACTCGAAAAATATTACCCTCCTTCTGACGTAGTCGGTAAGAAAAACAATTCCTACACCAATGATAAAAATTATAAAAGTAAAATAAAATGTTGGTTCTGTGTAATTTTCATGTTGACGTTCTGCGTAGTTTACAGCGTGATTTAGCGAAAATGTTACGAGCGCTTCGAAACAATATACAAAACCAGCATTCTATTTGAAGTACTTTTAATTTTTATTACTGATGTAAACCTTGCTTGAATTTTCGTAAAATTTGTCCGCGCTCTTTAGTGATTCTATTAGTAAAAGTCTATTTTATTTTTCTTGAAAAAATGTACTTCCATATCATCATCACAATTCTAATGATACGTCATATGTCACAATCCGTCAAGCCATTTGGACTGTAGCGTGTGCTAAACAAACAAACATACATACGCTCGAAAAACAGTCTCACTCTGATGCAGTCAGGTAAACCAAAAAAATAACTCTTTGACTACCCTTTAATAACCAGCTCTGTTTATTTTATTCTGGCTGTACCCTGCGCGCGTTGCTACGCCATCACAAAAAAATACACCAGAAATCTTCACTCATGAATAACGACTTTGCTAAAGATCATCACATGATCAAATGAATAGTTTACGATTACTTATAGGGCATACAGACAAACATTCATTTTTATAAAGAAGACTAGCTGTACACTGCGCGCGTTCCTACTGCATCACAAAAAAAAAAACACCAGAAACCTTCCCGAGCTCAAGAATAACAACTTCGCTAAAGATCATCACATGCTCAAATGAAAACTTTACGATTCTATAGATGACATACAAACAAACATTCATTTTTATAAAGAAGACTAGCTGTACCCTGCGCGCGTTGCTACGGCATCACAAAAAAAATACACCAGAAACCTTCCCGAGCTCAAGAATAACAACTTGGCTAAAGATCATCACATGATCAAATGGATGGTTTACGATTCTAGAGAAGACATACAGACAAACATTCATTTTTATAAAGAAGACTAGCTGTACCCTGCGCGCGTTGCTACGCCATCACAAAAAAATACACCACAAATCTTCGCGAGCTCATGAATAACGACTTTGCTAAAGATCATCACACGATCAAATGAATAGTTTACGATTCTATAGATGACATACAGACAAACATTCATTTCTATAAAGAAGAAGAGAATAAGAAGATTAATTTTAATACTTAACGGGTACTTACTATATGTGGTTTTTGAATCCTTTTCGAATTCTTTTGCCGATATTTCGACCGAGTTGCATGGATCGTGGTCACGGCGAAACTACATGTCATGATCTTGCATATCGTGAGTACCCGTTAAGTATTAAAATGTGTCAATTCCGTAATAATATTAGTCTAAAATCATATAAGAAGATTAATGTTCAATAAAATGCACGCAGATACCAAACTTTTGTTCAACGAAGATAACCTATTTTCAATTTATGCTTACGAGAGTAAAGTTGACGCTACTGCGGGTTACGTATAGTTTTCATTTACCCGGTGCGGATTTAAGTTTAAAGCTATGACGGTTTCATTAGGGATTCCCGTTTTTAATTAAATTCTTAGAGGTTTAATTTTAAACGAAGTTATACACGGTACGTTTTCTTAAACTTTATGTTGAGCGTTGCTCGGTTATACACAGCTCGGTTATTCTTTTTGGAGTATGAATTATTTCACGGTTAACCTCCAGTTTATTACTGGTGGGCAGGCTCATACCTATATTTTGTTTTGTGCTTTCTATAAGTATCTAAGTGTGTTTTTATAATAATAATGAAATGTAGGTGGTAGAACCAGTGTTGTTCGCCCGGGGAAGTACCACCGCCACCCTTATTTCTAGCGTAAAGCAGTTCTTGCGTTTCGATGGGTGTGGTTGCCGGCACACTTTTATATGGGACGAACATCTTAGTCCTCGGGAGTATCAACGCAACTGTTATTGACTTTAGATATAACTTCATGTTCTATATGAAGTTGATTACAGATGTCCATGGGCGGCAGTGACCACTTATTGTCAGGCGGACTGCATGCTAGTTTGCTACTTTAATGTTATAAAAAAAATAAAATGAAATAGTCACAGCTATTTATGGAAGTCTGTAAACAACTTATTATAGAAAAATAATTTTATGTGACATCAATCACATATGCGTTGCTGCTCACGAGAATCAAGATGGCCGCCTCGTACAAAAATTTGCCGACTAACACTCTTCCACCGAAACACCAGAACTACCTCACCCTAGAAATAGGTGTAGCGGTGGCGTCTTCTCGGTTGACCCGTATGCGTTCCATCACATTGAAAAGCAGTTGCAAGTTAATGTTGCGCAACCAACGTTGATTTATCATTTTTAGCCTTTAATCCTGCATTTCGTTTTACATGACATTATCCTCTTCGCGTTTGACTGCTTATTGATTACTATAGGTGAAGTATATCGGTCCCGGAAATAATAATAATAATAATAATAAAAACTTTATTTTCTCATCACAAAGCGGTATTTTGAAACTATTTCAATATTAAGTTCTAGGTTAGTACTATGCTTTGTGAGAGTCTGGAGTCCGTACTAGGTTAACCTGTATGACAGATCTCCAGGCCCTCGCCCCGGTAGGGTTGTATTTTTAGAACTATATTGGGTTAGGTTAATTATACAAAGAATTGAATAATGACGACGATATGTTTGCCACGTGTCGTTGTACATACCAGATGATGTCATGAGCAACGACGCTCATTTATGTGGAACCTTGAGAGGCAATACGCTCAGCGGATTCTAGTTGCAGATGCAGTGTCATATCAGGGATTTGACAGGTAAAAATCCCACATAACCCGTCGTAGCGCCCACGGCGCCGGGTACTTTTGGAGGATATCCCTTCGAAAACATGTAAAATTAATAGCGTTCATGGATTTTACATATTATCACCAGAGATAAACACGTTAGCAAGAAATGCTTCCTATACAACTTTGAAGGTGGTAGAAACAGTGTAGGTCGACCGGGGAGGTACCACCGCCACATCTATTTCTGACGTGAAGCATTGCGTTTCGATGGAAGGGTGTGGTTTCCGGCACACGGCACAGTATGAATGCATCTTTGATTGACTTCAGATATCTTTGATTGAATTCAGATATAACCTATGTTCTATATGAAGTTACTGATGTCTATGGGTGGCAGTGACTATTTACCATCAGGTGGGCGGCATGCTTGTTTGCTAATTAATTATTATAAAAAAAAACTCGTAATTCTAATCTTCAACACGGCGATGTTCACGGGATGAAATTTCTGTGACAGAATCTGCAAAGCCAAAGTTACGTAGGCTGTAATGCTAGTGAGCTACCTCGAACATGCAGTCCCAATACTAACATTCTAGTGCACTTTCAGAAGACATTTTGTGGTTAAATTCAGTGTAAAGGTATAATACGCTTCAAAAATACGGAGATAATAACGCTTTAACGCTTTGTGCATTTATAGTATTGTCACTCTGTTTTTTCCTAAGTTGTGGGTGCACTTGACACACACAAAGACGAACATACAAATACCCAGACCCAGAGCAGAATTTAGATTTTAAATTCTGTAAAAATATGATTTGGCAGAGTAAAATAAGATTATGGGATCTCTAGAAACTTCTTATTAATTATAACGTCAAATTAACCAAGACAAAATAATATTAATTCTAGTTTCTGATTTTATACTGTTTATTATTTACGATAGAACATTTATTCCTGATGAACTTTCAAGTCAAAATGTAATTGGATGTACCTTGTGTCACGCCATGTAAAATATAAACTTTACTGTCACGATTCTGTCATGACGTCTTTAAAACGTATGATATCATTGGGCTCTACGTATTTATACGTCATGTATGGAGATTGACTGTGTCATTCTAGACTCAAGCGGCGTACTGTTAATATTAAGACGATATAGATGATTTTGGATAAGTTCTTCATAAAATACCTTTATGAATATATTGAGTATATAAAAACTAGTTAAACCCCGCAGTTTCGCCTGCGTTAAAAAAATCGATGTATTGATTGTCCCGTAGGAATAAGATATTCTCCCTCAGTGAAAAGGAGCCTATATGTTAATCTAGAGTGTCAACAAACTCCCTATCAAAATTCATGGAAATCGCTAAAGCCGTGTACACGCGAAGAAGTAACAAACATACACACTCAAAAACTTTCGTCTTTATAATATTAGCATGATTAGTATGATATGGAAAAAAAAAGACGTGCACATATCTGGAACCCCAAAAGAAACAAAGTTCTTAACTCTGTCGTATGCAGTTACGTGTGCAAAAGAACCTTATTAACTTAATAAAATTGTAATACAATCATTACATAGATTTTTAAAACACGTTTATCGTAGTATCGTATCGTAATCGTATCGTTTTTTTTTTTTTTTGTAAAAAAAAAAAAAAAAAAAAAAAAAAAAAAAAAAAAAAAAAAAAAAAAAAAAAATCATCACGCGTATTGATTTGCATAATGCATAGTATAAAAAGTTGCTACACTATTTTAGTAGGTAGCATTGAATCAAAACGTGACTAAAAGTATATTACTAATCTCGTATTTTTTTTTTTTTATTTGACTAAAGTAGCAAATGAGTATGCAGTGGTCACTGCCGCTCATGAACATCTGTAATCAACTTCATACAAAACATGGGTTCTAAGGTCAAACACAGATGCGTTGCTACTCCTGAGGACTATGATGGTCGCCTCATGTAAAAGTGTGCCGGCAACCACACCCTTCTATCGAAACGCAAGAAATGCTTCACGCTAGAAATAGGTGTAGCGGTGGTACTCCCCCGGTCGAACTACACTGGTTCTATCTTCAAAAACTAATTATTCAATTTTTAAGATTACTCGGTTTCATTGCGCATTAAAATCTTAATCTACATATATCACATACATATATACGTGAATTAAAAACATGATTGACAAAAGTTGACCCCTGGTAAGACTCTTTGCTTTGCTTCCTACTTATTTTATTTTATATCCTACAACCTAAATAAAGATATCCATGTTTTGATCTTGCTACATTTCTTGAACTCACAGTTTGATTGTAGATACTGGGACTATAGTATTTATTACTACTTTTTTTTAACCAATCGAAGTAGCACACGAGCATGCAGTCCACCTGATTGTAAGTGGACTATGTCACCTATGTACATCTGTAAGAAATTTCAAATAGAACATGGATTCTATCTGAAGTCTATCGCAGATGCGTCGCTATTCCCGCAGATTTGTCACTTCGTATAAAAGTGTTCTGGTAACTACACCCTTCCTTCGAAAAGCTTGAAATACTTCACGCTGGAAATAGGTGAGGCGGTGGTACTTCCCCGGTCGAACTAAATTGGTTCTAGCTATAATAAACTTCACAACAGAAGTGAACTCTGACTTTAACATTGATACATTTTTTTGAACAACTCCAATTCGAACAAAGTCAAAAGCATACGCTAGTTCAAGCAAAATAAATCCTCGGGAGAGATCATAGTCCGTAGTCTCTGCCCATCGGAGTGTGAAGCGTGAAGCGAGGTGGAACTAAGCCAGCGTATGTTTCTTTAACATTGTACTAAAAACCTGAGCGAGTTTAAAATAACGTGTCGAGTACAGTACTGACAGGATTATTTTGGTTGAGTTGAGGGCAGAGAGATCTGAGTTTTAGTTTTTCTAGTGAAACTGTTGTAACAAACAGGCATGCAAGACAAATGAAGTAAGGTAAGTGGCTACTGCCGCCCCAGGACATCTGCAATCATTACTAGATAAGACCAGCCATTGTCCCTGAGTTCCGGGACCAGAATAGGGCTGCCTGTCGTAAGAGGCGACTAAAAGGGGCTTCTGGGGTTGCGGGCAGTAAGAATGGAAGCTCGGACCGTCCAGCCAAGTGACTTCTGAAAGGACAATGGCCAAACACCAAGAGGCACGGTGAGCATAAATCAGTCAACAGGGCCCGGGGAAGGGCCCAAAAGTGGCATTGCGCTCGAAGGACCCCGGTCGTGTTCTGTTGGAAATCCCGCAGTACAAGTTAGTGTTGTACTTAATAATAAGTAATAAGTTACTTTTATAAAAAAAAATTTTTGGCAAAAAATGTTGGACCTTTAAAAACTTAGAAATTTTAAAAATTGACTTTTTTGATAGTTCCAACTCAAATGATCGACATCTGGCCTAAGTGATTCAATGTATATCCGGGATTCAATATAAGATAACGCTTCAATATGTAGATGGCGTTTTAATAAGTAACTCTTCATACGTGACAATTTAATCAGCCTTTATAAGATGATGCTTTAATGAACAACGATTCAATTAATGATACTTTCATAAAAGCGTCATGTAATGATGACTTTTATTATTAAGGCAAATAAAGCTTATATTATAATATCCTTTATTAAAGCTTATATCTTTATTAAATAACTAGCTGTGCCCGCGACTTCGTCCGCGTGGAATAGTTATTTTGGGCATAATTTATTTTTGCAAACAACCTCCTCAGCTTTATAAATTATAGCTGTTACCCACGACTTTGTCCGTTTCATTTTCTATTATTATTTTAGACAATTTAGTTTTGAAAAGAACATAGCTAACTCATAAAGCTCATATATAAAAAAATAATTGTGAAATTATTAGAACCTAAAACAAAATATCCTTAAAACAAAATTAAATAGTATTTAAAAAGTATTATTACCCCACGATAAAACGACGCAACATCTCTAAGATCTATATCTTCTAAGATGTTCATTGAAATTAAGTGATGTCAAAGACAATTTTGTTCACAATTAAATACTCTTAATCAACAACACATTTATTTGGACAAATATTAATATTATATTACGTTGATACAACTCTTAACTAATTTCGACCGAATTTGATTACCATGAAAACGGTTCTAGTGAGTTAATCTTAAAAGATAGACATATACTGTCGCGGACATTTTTTTAGATCATTTCAAGAAAAATAATTCTTACATACATATATTTTTGGTATCTTGTACCGTTTTCGCAGCGCACGCAACGGAAGCCCTCAAGGATGAATAATTTGCCCCGTTTTTTTCACATTTTCCATTATTTCTTCGCTCCTAATAGTTGCAGCGTGATGTTATATAGCCTAAAGCCTTCCTCGATAAATGGTCTATTCAATACAAAAAGAATTTTTAAATTCGAACCAGTAGTTCCTGAGATTAGCGCGTTCAAACAAACAAACTCTTCAGCTTTATATATTAGTATAGATATCGGGATATACTTTTTCAACCAACTCCTCCGCATTTAAACGAAGACGTATCGATATAAAGATTGATTTTGACTTTTCCGGGTAACAAAGCACTATTATCTACTTGAAGTAAATCATTAGAAAATTGGAATATCACTGAACAGCGACATATATTCTAAGTTCATATTTTGTTTCATGTGGTCAAAGATAAGATCTTTTAAGAGGTGCATTGGGCTATTTGTGCGCGTAAATTGTTCTTTATAAAGCAGAAGACAGAATCAAAACACTTTTACAATTCATACGAACAGGGCGCACTCGCTCGCAGGGCGCTGCCGCACCCTGCTCGCTTATTTTTTACGTTTTCTTTTATGTTCCAACCTAACCTAACCCATCCTGTTGAAAAAGCTACAGCTAAATCCAACTCTTAATAATAACATGACAATACTCCTGCATTTTCAAGATTTAGGTATTCAAAGTGACACTTTTCATCATAATGTTCTCTCAGGAACGGGTCGTAATGTATTGTAATCAATAAGTACCAAACTCATACGGCTTAAGTAGGTTGTGTACTTAGATTATCAGGGTTGATGAATTGAAGTTTAATTTATTAATCACATTTCAGTTTAATGAGCTGTCATTAAACTCATAATATATACTAAAAACAACCGTAAGCATTATGTGACTACCTTTTATAATTTAGGCTTGCACTATCCCGCATCATCAGGGAGGAGTTGAAGGTAAAAAAATATCCCGCGTCTTTGTTTAGTATTCTTATTACTTATACGTAAGCACTTGCGAGCCAACTTCTATAGCTTGGGCTTGCAGTACCCTGCATCATCAGGGCTGAGAAGCTTATGGTCGAAATTGTCATCAGGTGTCTTTGCTTAGTAATTATATTACACACCCGAAAGCATTAAATGACCAACTCCTATGGCTTAGGCTTGCAGTACCCTGCATTATCAGGCTTGAGGAGTTCAAGATCGAAATTTTCATCTTGTGTCTTTGCTTAGTAATTATATTACATACCCGAAAGCACTAAATAGTTAACTTCTATGGCTTAGGCTTGAAGCACCCCTGCATCATCAGGGTTGAGGAGATGATGGTCAAAATTTTCATCTTGTGTCTTTGCTTAGTAATTCTATTAAATACCCGAAAGCATTAAATGGCCAACTCCTATGGCTTAGGCTTGCAGTACCCTGCATCATCAGTCTTGAGGAGTTGAAGATCGAAATTTTCATCTTGTGTCTTTGCTTAGTAATTATATTACATACCCGAAAGCATTAAATGGCCAACTCCTATGGCTTAGGCTTGCAGTACCCTGCATCATCAGGCTTGAGGAGTTGAAGATTGAAATTTTCATCTTGTGTCTTTGCTTAGTAATTATATTACATACCCGAAAGCACTAAATAGCTAACTTCTATGGCTTAGGCTTGAAGCACCCCTGCATCATCAGGGTTGAGGAGGTAAAGGTCAAAATTGACATCATTTGTCGTTGCTTAGTAATTATATTAAATATCTGAAAGCACCAAATGCCCATCTCGTATAGTTTAGGCTAGCAGTATCCTGCATCATCAGGGGTGAGGAGTTGAAGGTCGAAATTTTCATTTTGTGTCTTTGCTTAGTAATCATATTACATACCCGAAAGCACCAAATGGTCATCTACTATGGCTTAGGCTTGAAATAACCCTTCATCATCAGGGTTGAGGAGTTGAAGGTCAAAATTTTTACCGTTCATCTTTGCTTGGTATTTTTATTACATAACCGTAAGTACCAAATAGCCAACTCTTACGGTTTAGTCTTGAAATACCCTTACATCATCAGGGTTGAGGAGTTGAAGATCAAATTTTTGTCCCACGAATTTGTTTAACAATCTTATTATATATCCATAAAAACAAATTGACTTACTTCTACGGTTCAGGCTAGCAGTACCCCTGCATCATCAGGATTGAAGAGTTGAAGGTCAATTTTTTTTAGGAAATATCTGCTTAGTAATCACATTCTACATTCAACCCAATTGGACTCCTACAGCTTAGGTTTGGCCGAGTATCGCTAATTTCGTTAATTTGCTTCATGGAAATGGATCCTGTGATCAGAACCGTATCAAACTCATCAGAGTACCCTTGAAGTACATTCTTTCAAATAAAAGAAAAATCATCAAAATGGGTTGGCGGGAAATTGAGTTATTCATCTATTTATCGCGCACATCGTTAATGCAAATATCAGACTTATGCGCTTTTCTTATGGATGCCACTGTCAAAAGTGAACTAAAAATACATGGGATCCCATGACACGCACTACCTTTCAAATGAAAAAAAAAATCATCCAAATCCGTTCACCCAGTGCGGAGAAATCGAGTAACAAATATAAAATTTAAAAAAAAATACAGATGAATTGATAACCTCTTCCTTTTTGGAAGTCGGTTTAAAACTATGTTTTAAAATAAAAATCAAAGCGAAATACTAAATTTTATTGAGGTGGCCTCAAAATTGACGGACTTTCATACAAACTTACATCTCCTATTTGGGTTCAATTGGGGGGGGGGGGGATCAGAAAATTCATTCTTAACTGACGTCTACGTCATAAAAGGAACCCCTAGTAAAAATCATATTCGTATCTTTAGCAGTTTAGACTCTACGATGTTTATTCAAAAGATGAGTGAGAGGGCATCCTTTCGTTTTTATATGAGTATATATAGATATAGAGATATAGATTTGTATAGTATCAAATAACAGGTACACACATAACCAATAAAAAATACATAACAAAGGAATACATTTTACAGACCATAACATGTTTAGTTTCAACCAATTCAACTATGCAGTTACTTCTTATTAACACTTATCGAACACAGAATAAATACTGCGTAGTTTTAAATTGACATAACTTTTTTATTTATAAACCGATTTACATAAAATAAACACTAAATGTTAAGTGAAGTTTCCCACAACACATCGGTGAAAATTAAATTCAAATTGGATAAGCCGTTTCTGAGATTAGCGTTTTCAAACACACAGACAAACAGACAAACAGACAAACAGACAAACAGACAAACAGACAAACAGACAAACAGATAAACAGACAAACAGACAAACAGAAAAGATTTCTAAAAACCATTATTTTGGGTTCTATATCGTTTTAAAGACCTCTAGAAATGGTTTTCACCTAAATTGATTCCATGTACAGACAGCGACCTCTTACAGATTTATTATAGTATAGATATAATCTTAAAAAGATCAGGCCTCGGTTACCCACGCTGTATTAGATGATGTTCGATTAAATGTTTTTTTCAATAGACGATGTATCTAATGACAATCGTTCAATACTTGATGCTCAAATGGACGATAATTTAGAGTCACTGTATCTACTAGTTGATGTTTCAATAGATGTCTCGTTATCAAGTGACAGTTTTGCAAAAATGCATCAACAATGAACTTTTGAAAGCGTAACGCATCATTCTCTCGCCAACCCAATTGTCTCACTGCTGGGCACGGGTCTTCTCTCAGAATGAGAGTTTTAGGCCGTAATCCACCGCGCTGGCCAAGTGCGAATTGGTGGAGGCAAAAAACGCATTATTATATGACGCTTTTTTAAAATAGATAGTGCATTAACTGACATTTTATTCTTTAACTCAAAGTAGATGCAAATTGAATAGACATCGCTTGAATAGATGCCGTTTCAATAAATGACGCTATATATAAAATACTAGTTAAATCCCGCAGCTTTGCCCGCGTTATCAAATTCGATTATCCCGTGGGAGAGATATTTTCCCACAGTAAAAAGTAGCCTATATGTTAATCCATAGTATCAGCTAACTCTCTACCAAATTTTATGAAAATCGCTCCAGCCGTTTACACGTGAAGAAGTAACAAACATACACACTCACAAACTTTTGCTTTTATAATATTAGTATAATTAAATTTTTGCGTTCCACTTAAATGTAGGTCATGCTGTCAGGCTCATAACATGATGAATGTATCTTATGTTTAATGAAAGTTCGTTAACTTGTTTGATTGGTGTAACTTAAGCAGTTTCTGGTTTATAGCCAAAAGTTAGTTTTAGCAACTTCACTGAGCGGTGAAACTTTTATGAAACGGGAGGTTGCTTACATTGGCTGTGACGTGTGTACTTGGCTGGTATACTTTATAAGTCCCTTGCGTCTTCGCTTCGTGTCGGAGACCTTGTGATGGCAGCTTAAATTCATTTTTGTGGGATATATCTTGGTAAATTTGTATTTTTGAATTTTTTTACATAAATTACTGAAGAAATGGTTTGACATGCGGAACGTTTTAGATTAGATAAGTGGACGACTAAATGTGTTTTATTCTGTTTTACGTCTCGGTATTTGTGTATTCGTCTTGGTGATGGTGTTATTCATACTAATATCCAAATACTTTTATTTAATTACCTAGGTAAACTAGCGATTTTCTTTTTTTGTTTATTGAATACTTCTCTACATAGTATAAAACAAAGTCGTCTTCCACTGTCTGTCCCTAAGTATGCTTAGAACTTTAAAACTACGTTACGGATTTTATTGCATTTTTTTAAATAGATAGAGTAATTTAGGAAAAAGATTTTTATGTGTAATACATGTAATAATGGAGAAACACTGATAATTGTAGATTTTTGACTTTTCGGCGGAACAAAGTTCACTGAATCAACCAGTGAATTAAGATCCATGCTCAGTGTTAGTCGGGTAATCAAGTATTACACGAGTTTCATTGGATAAGTATAATAACTAGACTAGACTGGAGACTAGACTTAGTCCTCAAGACAGTTAACGCATTTGTAGTAGAGTTCAGATGAAACGGTTTTTCTATATGTTTGTTTACAGACGTCCATTCTCTACAATGACCACTCACTATTAAGTTGGACTGCATGCTCATTTGCTACTTATATCATTATTATTTTTATAAAATTGTGCTCATTGCCGCTCATGGTCTACTTCAAGAAATATTAAGGATGTACTCATTCAGAACAAGGGCTCTATCTGAAGTCAATCACAGATGAGGTGTTACTCCCGAGGACTAAAATGGTCGCGTCATATAAAAACCCGGCAAGCACACCCTTCCACCAAAACTCAAATAGTTTCACGCGAGACATGGGTGTGGCGTTGATACCTCATTGGTCGAATGACACTGGTTCTACTATTTGGTATTATATATTGGTACTCCAAAGATTATACATTATTATAGTATATTTAATTATAATAATAATATACATTATTATAGTATATTTAATTAATGTCAAAGTGTAGCGTATCTTGCCAAACAGGGTTCTCTTTTATTGAACTGTAAGGCAAGATACTGGAGCTAACTTTCATTACCATGTAAAAAATCATTATTGTAACTATATAAAAAAAATGGAAATAAATAAGAAAAAAGACAAACCCGCTGAGTTTCTTGCCGGGTCTTCTTAGTTGAGGTCGTTTTCCGATCCGGTGGTAGTGTAAGAAAAAAAAATGTAACTGACAATTTGTAAGTGCCCCCGTAGGCCTATACAAAAAATAAAGACATTTCATTTCATTTCTTTTCATTAAAAAATCTGGTTTAAAATAGTCCTACTATTAACAAGTATCCTAACAAGTATGGTGCCTTCTCGTTCCAATACCAATATCGTATTACGTAAATAAAGTTTAGTACACTAACCTCAATCCTTACAACTCCAGTGCTCGGATTTAGATTAACATGTACTAAAACAAAACTATGTGTAATACCGCGGCGTATAAATAGTCTAGTATTTTAGAAACAACTTTGTTGTTTACGTTACACGTTGTTCTCGCGGCAAATATTTGTTCATTATTTAAGCCACTACTAACACTTGTTTGCTTTATTTAACTGAAAATGCTTTTCAATTTTCCCCGGTTTGTTACTGTAAACACTAACAAACCATTAGGTAATAGGATCTAAACATAATATACAGTTAAGTATTACCTTAGCTGCCTGCGTTCCAGATTAGACACTGTACTGGTCTGATGTTTAGGGGTTCTGGGTTCGAAACCCGGTCAGATGTAAAATTATTATAAGCTTATGTACTGGATCTGGGTATTCCTTGTAATTACAGGATTAGAGCGACGATTTTCCTGCCTGTCGTAAGAGGCGATTAAAATGAGAGCTCCGGGGATGCTGGCAATAAAAGTAGGAGCCTGAATCGTCCAGTTCGGCGACTCTAGGAAGGACGCTGTAAAGAAAATGCAGTTTAGGGAAAATTATAGTTTTGAGATAAACGTGTTTGAGTATGCATTTTAAAGCTGTATTTCATTAATATTGCAATTAAGAAAATATACGATTTCATAAACAGATATATTTACAGACGTGCTAAAGATAGATTTATAAGCATACATAGGCTTGAGAATCAACATAGTTTCTGATGCAGTCAGATAAAATATCATATATCACTTTTTGTCCATGTTTTTACGATTCCATTGAAAATCAAGTCCTTTTTATTTTTGCCCAAAAATATGCTACCATGTTGAGATTTTCTGTTTTTATACAAAAATAATAACACCACAGTTTTCCCCTGTCGACTCTCAGCTGAAAGTTCCGCTTGCATGGTAACAGTAAATGAAGGTACCCACATTCTCGTGGAGCGCACTTTTCGGAACATTACCCTCTAGGGATAATGGCCTATCGCGTGCTCAAAACTGAAGGCGTTCCGACCAAGCCACATATCCCTTTATTTTTGCTATCAACTGCGTACAATATTTTGAGTAGAACAGAAATTTATCTTCATTATACATGTCTCGTCGTATACACATTATAGTCGTGGGACTAGTGCTAGGTTTCATCTTATAATGAGAGAGTTTTAGCGCTTAGCTCACATTGGCCAAGTGCGAATCAATATACTTAACACAATTGTGACAATTTTATATAGAGAATTCTGCGTTATATCCTTTTTAATACGATATTTTCTTTCGCCGTAAAGTGAGATAGTATAGTTATACTGAAAGTTGTGTATATACTGCTAGTGTTATAGATATAGGTTGGAATAATCAAGTTCAATGTAGGTTCATAACATTTCCTTCGGGGATTATGGCCTACGTATACCTTAATATTTAGCACACAGAATCATAGCCCCACAGTAGGACATCGGTTAGTATTTCTCCTATGTCGTAGGTTCCATGGAAACACACATAGACGAATACACAAACACCCAGACCCAGAAAAAGAATGTAAACCAATCATTCAAATACCTGTCTGACCGGGAATCAAATGCGTTTCAGACCGGTATGGAAACCGCACCGCTACGTAGTTCGGTTACTATAACGGTCGCCTTCATAAATAGAGTGAGAACAAGACCATATATTAAATATCAATATCGCACACCTAGATCTAAAGGGAGCTAACTCAAAAATCTGTGTATTTGAGTTATGGTCACCATTTAATTTCCTGAACGGATACCTATCTAGCAATAGAACAGATTTAAAAATAAGTGCAAAGCTAGGCTAGGTGCCTTTGCACTTATTTTTAAATCTGTTCTATTGCTAGATAGGTATCCGTTCAGGAAATTAAATGGTGACCATAACTCAAATACACAGATTTTTGAGTTAGCTCCCTTTAGATCTAGGTGTGCGATATGTCTGTCTTGCAGGAATCGAACTCGGAAAACGGTGTCACCCTCTCCACCTCCTTTTTTTTGTATTCGTAGACTCAATGTAATTTGTTCTATCTTATATCCTCTCTTATTTGGATCATTGGTTGGCCATTTACTTTTAGCTGGTTTTCTAGGTGGTAGAACCAGGTGTAGTTTGACCGGGGAAGTGCCACTGCCATGCCTATTTCTAGCTTGAAGCATTTCTTGCTTTTCGATAGAAGGATGTGGTTGCCGGCACACTTTCATATGAAGCGACCATCAAAGTCTTCCGAAGTAGTAACGAATCTGTGATTGACTTCAGGTGGAATCTATGTTCTGAATGAATTTGCTAACAGAAGGACAGAAGTGACCACTTACCACCAGGTGGACTGCATGCTCGTTTGCTACTTAGTATATTCAGTTATTTTCGTAATATAAAATATGAATGTTCTGTTTATCTGTTATTACGTCCATTTACCATATTATCCAATTCAATAGAAATCTATACTGGTATGAAGATAACTACTGGTAATTTCCCACAAATAATTTCAATTAAGCGAGCTCTTAAGGATATTATTTCCATTCAATCACACATTATATCCATTCATCGCGAAACAAATGTTTGAATGAAAAGATATTCCATCAGAATGAGTAGTGTTGCGCTATTGCGGAGAAAATGATTTATAATAATGATAATAATGATATATAATATGTGATCTATTCCTTCAAATTGATAATACAATCTTACTTACTATTATTAGTACTTATTATTCGAATTCAGCTTATATTAAATAGTTCTCTCAAAGCATATATTGCTTAAGATAAAATTGTACTTCCAATCTATCTTGAATATTCATAGTTCGAAATAATTCAACATAACAACATTTTGAGCTTTTTAAAATATTATTCAGATAAATAAAACGACTGTGATGTCATAATACGTTTTACGATTTCTGAAATTCGACACGCCGCGTAGCTCCGCTGGTCCCAATTTATTATATGATTCTGACATGTATGGGGATTCAGGTGTCAGATTCGTAGTTCTCGAGAGTCTCGAGAACTAAGAATCTGAAACTGAATTAATCAGTGTGTGGCGAATCTAAGTCTAAGCAAAAAAAGTCGAAGTAACCTTCAATCGATCACGAAACACCTGATTGAATGGAACAAATTAGATAGCAATGGCAGACAGTGATGTGCCGTAGCGACGATCCAATTAGCTGATCTGACTTAATCTAAGTAAGAATAAAATCGGCTAAGCGCGAGTCAGACTCGCGCAAGAAGGGTCCCGTACACTTATCCATTAAATGCGACAAAAACAATTGCTAGGACGTGCCCTTAAATATTTATGTTAGTCCAGTTTTAGTATTTGTAGTAATAACGGCAACAGAATCACATCATCTGTGCAAATTTCAACTGTCTAGTTAGAACGGTTTATGAGTTACACTCTGGTGAAGGACATCCAGACAGATGTACAACGGAGTCTTAGAAATAGGGTTCCGTACTTACGTCTTTGGGTACGGAAGCTTAAGACAAGAAACCTTCCATCGATTACGAAATACCTGATCGAATGAAACAAATTAGATCACGTGGGGACCAAGGGCAGTCTGCGACGTGCCGTAGCGATGGACCGATTAGCCGATCTAACAAAATCTAAGCAGAAAATGAAACAATGTCGGACTAGTACCTAACCTACCATCGATTACAAAACACCTGATTGTATGGATCAAATTAAATCCGAACGGAACTAATGACAAATTACCTAATCTGACTAAATCTAAGCAAAAAAAAAAACAAAGACGGCCAAGCAACTTTCGATCGATTACGAAACACCTAATTGGATGGAACACATCAGATCGAGAGCAGACTAATGGTAGTCAGTGATGGGTTGTAGCGATGGATTGATTAGCGCATCTGACTAAATATAAGCAAAACACAAAATAATATCAGGCAAGAAATCTACAATTAGTTGCGAAACACCTGATTGGATAGAAGAAATTAAATTGTGAAGAGACTGATGACAGTCAGCGATATGCCATAGTGAAGGACCGACTGCGGATCTGAATAAATTTTAAGCAAGAAAATAAAAGAAACGAAAAGTGAGTCATGCAGCCCTCCATCAATTACTAAACACTTGATTTAATGGAACAAATCAGATCGCGAGGGAATTAATAGTAGTCAGTGATGTACCGTAGCGACGAACCAATTAACGAATCCGACTAACTCTAAGAAAAAAAAACTAAATCAGTCGGGCAATCTTCCATCGATTACAAAACACCTGATTGAATGGAACAAATCAGATCGCGAGGAGACTAATAGCACTCAGTGATATGCTATAGCGAAGGATGGATTGGCAGATCTGACTAAACCTGAAGCAAAAATAATAAAAGAAACATAAAACCGGTCATATAGCCCTCCACCGATTCAGTCAAGCAACCTTTGATCGATTACGAAACACCTGATTGAATGGAACAAATTAGATCGCGAGGAGACTAATAGCAGTCAGTGATGTGCCGTAGCGACGGACCGATCTATCTGCGCCGCCGCTGAACCGTTCCAATAACTTGCGCGTAACTAGCACTCTCCATTCGAATTCAACGGAGTAATGGGAGCGCATTTGTTTTCACGCGGCTCTGCGAATTGTGTGAGACCGTTATAGGTTCTAGATTTATTGCCTAATAAAAGTATTGCAGACTTAGCTCAGATCTGCTACAATGGAATGTAAGGTATGTTGAATACCTTTTCTTCACTCGTAACTCTTATTATGACCTTCAAAACTTGTAAAGGACAGTGCAATGCAGTAGATTTTGACGAACCGCGTAGCGCAGAGGTTACCATACCGGTCTGACACGAAGTGGGTCCCGGGTTCGATTCCCAGCCAGACAGGTATCTGAATGATGAGTTTAGATTCTAGTTCTAGGTCTGGGTGTTTGTGTAATCGTCTTTGTGTGTGACCATGGCACCCACGACACAGGAGAAAATCCTACAGGCTATGAGTGTAGAAAGCGTATTATTATACTAAGAGAAATATTTACATTATCATTTGGATATCTTATTGTCCATTAGAGTCCAATATGTTGAACGCTTTAAGGTATACCATAAAGGATTATGGAATTCTTATATTTATCTAATATCCTATACCGTTTTTAAGAATGCGTCTTTTTAAATCCAACTGTAAAAAATCAAATCTTGTGTTTGTTAATGACGTTAGTGACTATTATAGAAAATGCGTTGTACAATTGTTCTAGGAGAGAAGACTCATGATAAATATTGTATTACATTTCATGTATTTCTATCCTATCTATGCCTACGGTAATTAGTGTGTATTATTGTATTCTGGCCTAACATTTTTAACCGACTTCCCAAAGGAAAGAGGTTATCTATTCGTCACGTATATTTTTTTTTTTTTTTTTTTTTTTTTATGTATGTTCGGGCGAAATGGCTAGAAATCGTCGACCTACCGACACGATTCATACGACGTTGTATGCGGCTAGTTTCACAGGCAGTCCCATATTGAGGAAAATGAAAACCTTCCGGCGGTTTTCCCGGAAAATTGGAAAATGTCGGTTTCTTAAAATCTTGAATAACTTGGGTGTTTCTAAACCGATTTCCATTTTCTTTCTTTCATTTGATAGGAAATTTTGTCACGCAACTTTTTCTCTTGGACATGGGTATGCTGTGATGCTTAACTCTTTGAGTTATGGGGGGGAAACCACCACCACTCCTCAAGTTTTTTAGATAATTCGAGATAACTCGGCTTCTGCCGAATCGATTCTTATGAAACTTGGAATATGTATTATACATCTATGCTTATATAGGTTGACGAAAAATTTGACCTTCAACTCTTCGATCCTGATGATGCAGGGTTACAGCTATCCTAAACTATAACATTAGCTATTTGGTGCTTACATATATGTAATAAAACTACTAAGCAGAGACATGTGATGAAAATTTGACCTTCAACTCCTCAATCCTGATGATGCAGGGGTGCCTCAAGCCTAAACCATAGGGGTTGACCATTTGGTGCTTATGGGTATGTAATAACAATACTAAGCAAAGACATATTATAAAAAAATTGACCTTCAACTCCTCAACCCTGATGATGCAGGGTGCTGTAAGCCCAAGCCGTAGGTGATGGCCATTTGTTGCTTACGGATATATAATAAGATAGTAAGGCGAGTACGATGGATAGAGCAAACACAGTACTTAGTACATAGTCCCGAAGTCGGCGCTCATATAAGATACATGTAGTTTCGTCATGATCCAGCAAAATATGGTGAGCGCCGACTTCGGGACTATGTACTAAGTACTGTGTTTGCTCTAAACCAACATGTATTTAAATTATTTTTTACTTTTATGTGGCATGGAAGTCGGTTGTATTTTTTGTTTAAAAATTTTTTTCTGGTCTAATATAGCCACTCAAATAGCCATTCAAATTAGCATCTTCGGGTATTTATTATAAATGTTACAGTCATTGTGTAACATTTCAACGTTTTTTCAGTTCATTGCCAAATTAGCGCAATTAATTAAATTCGGCAGTAAAGACTAATGTGATGTTAATTTGCGTAGTGACGTAAACAAATCAGCAAGCGATGGACCGATTTATTCCCCATTGATAAACCGGTCCAAAACGTGCATGCGCTCCGTTCTAATTTAACCGGTTAATGGGGCTACATCAATCTCTAAGCGTTATAAACGCGTTTGGTGAATAATGCTGTTGGGTGAAATGGAATTTGTAATGAAGAATTTAAGAAGAACTCTGTCTTAAGCTGGAGAATTGTCAGGTAAGGATTCTTGACGGTGATCTGAGTGTGACTGCACGATGCTATAATTTTCTTGTTTCATCCAAACATTATGGTGAATTTTATTCAGTTACTGTGAGCATGTATGCATTTACTATAATAAAGAATATAGTAAAGTCAGAGATTGAAGTTGGATTGAACTGATGTTACGTGCATTGACGACTCAGGAAGAGGGCTTATGGTATTCAATCCCCTCTCCTCCAACAGAAAATCCTGGATCCACTAACGCTAACATACAATAGAAAACTTTTAGAAACCTTGTGGAGTTTTTGATTAAAGATAAAACTGTAACCGGTCTGTTGAAAGTGGTTTGATTTCCACCATACCTATGCCCCAAAGCAATATGCACCGCTGTGCTCCTGGCACGATATGGCTACAGAGTTCTTATCCGAGCGTTCCGGTTTAGTTTTCAGAGGAATCAACGAATCTTTAACCAATTTTAGGTAGATGTATCTGTGCTTGATTCCGTTCATCCATCAGCCTTTTGATGTCCATTGCTGAACATAGGCCTCCCCTAACTAGCGCCACTCCAACCGGTCCTGTGTCCTCCGAATCCAACGATTTCCTGCTGTCTTCTTCAGGTCATCGGTCCACTTGGTAGAGGGGTCGACTTGTGCCTAAACTCTCTTTTTGCCTAAACGTGGTCGCCACTCGAGGACCTTGATTATATTCATTCATTAAAATATTTTTAATAAAATAATCTGATTAATAGTTGTATTATCGACATTTACATATACTCGCCGTGATTACTTATCTTGAAATTCAATTTCTTAAAATAAAACAATCACTTATCACGAAGACACATATGAATAAAGCCCAAGAACTTTGATATTAAAACTACAAAAAGGTCGTTTCAAATAATAGTTTTAGTAAGAGCACTCAATATAATTGTATTGGTGCTGGGAAGAATTTGGATGGCCCAGGGATTCCTAGAATACATAGATTTATTCATTTAACCGCGTAAGGTTTCAGAGCGCTCAAGCACTCAAAATAATTGTCCACAAATTGGAGGGAATCAAGAAAATACAGCCTCTTGAGAGAGGAAACAATGTATTTGCAAATACCAGATATTGGATGGGAAGAAATGGAACGGATGTATGGAGAATATTGGAAGTTTATTCTCGTAGGAGTTTTTCTTGATTGGGGTTTGATTTTCATGACACATACTAATGTTTTTGTGATACCATCGCGTGGACAGTATTTTTTATATAGCCCTTCCGCCTATATCGTTACCACCAAATTTACTTTTACTTTATACTAGCTGAAACCCGCAGCTTCGCCCGCGCTATAAAATCGATGTATCGATTGTTGTAGGAATAAGTTATTTTTCCACAGTAAAAAGTAGCCTATATGTTAATACAGAGTGTCTGCTAACTCCTTACCAAATTTTATGAATTTCGCTCCTGCCGTTTAGACGTGAAGAAGTAACAAACACACTCACAAACTTTCGCTTTTATAATATTAGTATTAAGTATGATTAACACTATTAAGCGCTGATGTATTTTGATTTGAATGTGTGATAAGAGAAAGTAATATTCTAATTCTAATTCAGTTCGGTTCTAACCTAATCTATCTTAGCTTCTACCTGAGTTTGAATAAAGATGTGTATGAGTGGCAGTTGGCACTTTTCATTAACTGGAGTGCACTTTCGTGTTACATTAAAAAACATTTTATAACATTCAATTTTAGTTTTCAGGAATGTCAATTTTATGTATGACTTAAATAAAAGTATTGTACATTAAATTGCACCAATTCGCACTTGGCCAGCATGGTGGAGTATGGCCTAAAACTCTCTTATTTCGAGAGACGACCTGTGCTTAGCAGTGGGATAATAACGGGTTCACGATGACATTAAATTGATTACAAATTTCACCAAAAATCACCAGGTAAACTGCAAGCTTATTTTTTGCAGCAGTTGCAGAAAAAAAATCACCACAGATATCGATTACAGATGTGTATGAATAACAGGAACCATTTACCATTAGGTATACTACAAGTTTCTTCATTATTTCAATTCCGAAAACGTCCCACTAAAAAGCTGATAGGACCAGTCTCGAGTATTTTGGATGTATCGCTGTACCAACTGCTTTCGCCAGACAAGATATGAATACTAAAGCGATGGAGACCGTTCCACGAGATCCCAATTTCAAGTTTGCTCTTTATTGAGACGATTTTAACTTTACGATATACGACAGACAATGCCAATGATATATAGCAATTCAATATATGGATTCAGAGCTTATCTTTATTTGTACGGAATAGTTGATACGTCTTGGTATGGACTTGAAATTGAATAAGCAATCATTTATTGAGTTATCTAAGGTGGTTTGGCAATTGGCAAATAGAAGTCTGAATGGACCAGTAAGGGTGGAAAGTTAGACTGATAAGATTTCTGTTTATACCTATTGTATATGTATACTATTTAATTCGCAAAATGTTTGCATTACACGTTTTCAAGTAATTGTTGGTAGTTATTAACTACGTACCAATTTCAGCACACAATTCCGGTTTTAATTTGGTGGTAATGATAATGGTCTTCCCTTCATGCTAAAAGCTACTAGCAAATCTTAATTAATACCAAATATTTTTGAGATCGTTACCAATCTACAAAGTTTCAAACGAGGACCATACTGTAGATATAAAGGACAGCAAGCTTATACACAAAAGTGAAAAACACCTAAGCCTTGAAAAAAACTACATATTTCCACCTCACCGTGTTTCCACCTCAGACCGACCTCAACATTCTCCGCAAAACAGTCCTTAGGTAGTACGTGTCAATTATGTTTCCTCATAACGATCATTGTTTACGTTTTTGTCCATCACTTCAAAGTACACTGCAAGTTATATTAGAAAGCGAAACCATAAGCCTTCATTTTAGTGCAGTGTTCATTTTAATGCACGTGTTTTTTTTTTGTATCTGATTGAAGCAGCTTGCAGTCCACCTGATAGTGGTCTCTGTCGCTTATGGACATCTGTAAGCAACTTCATATAGAACATAGGTTCTATCCGAACTCAGTCATAGATGCAATGCTGCTTCCGAGGACTAATATGGTCGCCTCATATAGTGTGGCGGCAACCACACCCTTCCATCGAAATGCAAGAATGCTTCAAGCTAGAAATAGGTGTGTGAAATCTTAGACAATGCTTGATTTGACGAAAATTAATCGACTCCTATTATAGCACTAAGCTCCACGTTGGTCCGCGTGTGTAAGATTTAATTCCTGTAAATCCGCACAATACGCCAATATACATCAACGTCGGCAAATATTCCAACCTCTCCATAGTGAATGGCAGCAATGCAATATGGGCACCGGGAATTTATCTTAATGCTAAATTGCATACTGGATTTGCGAATTTTCCATACTATTTTTCAATAGCCTCTTTAACTTGTACGTATGAATACGTACTCATTTATTTCCTATTGAATTATAGTATTATGCAGAACGTCTTTATTTATTATTTCTATTTTATTTATAAAATTTTATTATAATAAAATTGTTGTAATATACAAACGTATAATTGCGTGACGCTAAAAAGAAAGGTTTGTCATTTTTGTATTTTGACAATGTTATTGAAATAATGGTATATGGTGCAATGTTGGTCTAGCTATAATTATATGAAATAAATAATGTTAGTTGTAAAGTTCACGAATTTTACTTTATTTCCAACACTAATAATTACATTGGAATTCAATAAGAGGTTGTACACCAAAATTACCGTTTTAAAAGGAATTTAGACGCCCAAGTATCAAAAGCAGGCATATCTGATACTAAGTGATAATTGCCACGCAAGGACATCTAGTAACCAACTCCAAATAGCATCAAATTTCTACCTGAAGTCGGCTTTACATGTAATAGTGTGACGTACGGAGAATTGGATTGAAACGTCTTTTATATATTCTTTCCTTGACTATACCCAACACACATAACAGCGCTTTAAACTACAAAATCTTTACTCCCGTCCGGATTATAGTTTAGGCCTTATTCCTGACACGCGGGTCTATGCTCGCCCGCGTGTCCCACCCGACACGCAAACTCGCTGCAGTTTGTTTTCACTTCTAGTGCGTATGAGAGATATGATATAAATAGTATTTTTTTTTTCAATTGAATGCCATTAATCCGCGTGTGAGTAGTCTTGTCAACCCATTATTGTCCCACTGTTGGGCACGGGTCTTCTCTCAGAATGAGAGAGTTTATTCCATCGTCCACCGCGCTGGCCAAGTGCGAATTAGTGGACGTGTGAGTAGTAAATTTACTCAAACCCACGTAACAGGAAATAACTTTTATATTTCATCAGATAGTTATGTCAACTTCGTCGACTGTCGACGACCTGCGTGGCGGTGCGGTTACCATACCGGTCTGACACGCAGTGGGTCCTGGGTTCGATTCCCGGCTAGACATGTATCTGAATGATGAGTTTAGATTCTTGTTCTGAGTCTGGGTGTTTGTTTATTCGTCTTTGTGTGTGTCCATGGTACCCATGACATAGAAGAAAATCCTACTATGAGGCTATGAGTGTAGAAAGCGTTTTTTTTGTAGAAAGCGTTTTCGTAGACGAATGTAGAGCAACGATCTCAATATCTGATGTTTTCACTCAATTTCATTTTCCTTCAACCGTTTTCTTAACGTTGAACGCTAAATGCGCGATCTATATACAAATAAAACAAACCACAAAAGAAACATCGTTATAACAAAGAAGAAAACACCAGACTGCTTTTTTCCACTTAAGCCGTCTTAAGTCTCAGACGAAGCGACCTAGATTTGCTTAAATGGCCATTCTGAAGGACTCTGGGAGCAAAGAATTGATACTCAGTATGGCAGTTTATATAATGTTCATATTAGGTGAAATGGATATGTAAGTGGTCGGTTCGTGCGATTAACTTTGCAAAGTAGTAGAACTTTATGGTTTCTCTGAGGTGGTACTACTGTCCACTTCTTGCGTGTTAGTGACAGGGCGTAATCAGTCACTTTTATGAAGGCGACCATCTTAATCCCTGGGAGTAGTAACATGATTAGCTTCCGACAGAATCTCTGTTCTATTTAAATTAGCTTATAGATGTCCATGGTCGGCAAAGAATACTTACCATCTCGTGGAATGCATGCTCATTTGCTTTTTTATCTAACTGAAGTAGCAAACGAGCATGCAGTCCAGCTGATGGTAACTGGTCACTGCCGCCCATGGTCATCTGTAATCAACTTCATACAGAACATGGGTTACATCTGAAGTCAATCACAGATGCGTTGCTTCTCCTGAGGACTATGATGGACGCCTCATGTGAAAGTGTGCCAGCAACCACACTCTTCTATCGAAACGCAAGAAATGCTTCACGCTAAAAATGGGTTTGGCGGTGTTACTTCCCCGGTCGAACTACAATGGGTTTCACCTTGCTACTTCAATCTTATAAAAATAGTTCTGCAGAAGAATTGTGAAGTAGAATATGTTTGAGGCTCGATAAGACTTTCTGGGTGAAATTTGAGTGAGCTGTTTTTGTGTGAAATGAGTTCTGCGAAAATGTTCTTTAGTCTCTCGTGAACCCATTATTGACCACTAATGGGCACGGGTGTTCTCTCAGAATGAGAAAGTTATATTTTTTTCCTTTTATATTTCATCAGATAGTTACGTCAACTTCGTCGACTGTCGACGACCTGCGTGGCGGTGCGGTTACCATACCGGTCTGACACGCAGTGGGTCCTGGGTTCGTTCGTGAATGAGAAAGTTATAGGCCATAGTTCTTTTAGTAGTCACGTCAATAGTGTAAATGATTTTACACATTGCGAAGCACGAGTTTTCTTCATTCTCAAGCTACATTTTTATGCCAGTAAATTAACTATGAACTACACACACACTACACACTCCAAGTGTATATCAAATAAGTCGTCTCTTTGTTTATCTTTTTTGTCACTTTTTTATCGACATTCAGTTCGTTGGACTGACTGACTTTGACATTGGAATTGCGTGAATTACCCCTACTTTATCATGTGAAATAGACCCAAATACCTAGTTCATATATTTTTCAACTTATAGGACTTTTCACGCGCAAAATAATTTAGAAATTGTTGGAATTGGGTCTTAATAACGGAAAATTTTACCGAGTTAGTTTCATAGGTCCCAAGCAATCGCTCATACGAGACAAAGTGAGCGCGCGAAATGCGAAATTGAGGGACATGTCACAGATGATAGATTAATTTCCTTTCCACGTGGAAACAAATATTGATTTTGGAAAATAAAATGGGAATTGTAAAGGATGATATGGGCAACGCAGACATTGAGGAGCGACTAACTTTGGAAATAAAAGATGAGGTCTTGTAGAATAAATCAAATGGTATATTTCATTTTTTTTCTGACTGAAGTAGCCATCGAGCATGCAGTCTATCTGATGGTAAGTGATCACTGCCGCCGCTCATGGACATCTGTAAGCAACTTTAAATAGAAGATGGGTTCTATCTGAAGTCAATCACAGAGGCATTGCTACTCCCGAGGACTATGAAGGTCGCCTCATATAAAAGTGTGCCGGCAACCACACTCTTCCAACGAAATGAAAGAGATGCTTCACGCTAGAAATACGCGTGGCGGTGGTATTTCCCTGGTCGAACTAAACCGGTTCTATCACCTGTATTTTAATGAAATTGAAACGAAAGAGCTTAGAGTTAATCTAATCCAATTGGTATATTCATTTATCGCAAGAGAAAAATAAAGATCATGCAAACATTGCATCAAAAACTAACCTAAAAAATTAATAGATACCCTAACTTTCTGTACGAAATTAGCACACTTATAATTATTCCAAGCTGCAAGCCCCTATTCAGAAATAATTGGGACTCTTGAGTAAAATCACGATTCTAATTATGCCAAACCTGTCATTATGATTGAAAGGGAATAAAGAACGCCTAATGAAAGCGTTATGACTGACGCTTTATGGGATGCAATGTACACGTGCATTTATGGGTCATTGAGATTGTAGGAACGTTGACATATTAGGCGGAGTAGTTAAAATAAGAAAAATTTACAAAGGCGGTAGAACTTTTTGTGGGTCGACTCTGGAAGCATCACAACCATGCATATTACTTTCAAATAATATTGTGGTTGCTGTAACTCTAATAAAATGATTTCTAATAATAATGTTGTTGTTGCCGGCACACTATATGAGGCGACCATCATAGTCCTTGGGAGTAACAATGCATCTGTTAACTTCAGATAGAACCCATGTTCTACATAAAGTCGCTTACAGGTAACTGAGCGACAGTGACCACTTACCATCAGGTGGACTGCATGCTCGTTTGCTGCTTCAATCAGATAAAAAAACATAAGTGTTATACGCTGCTGTGTTCTGTTCAGACCAGTTTTAGCAAGGGAAACATGCTTATCTGAGGCATCAGGTGTAACGATGCATCTGTGGCTTACCTAACCCTGATCTTATTTGGGTTTATCACAGCCTACTATGGGCGGCAAATGTCACTCATCTGGCGGAATGCGTGCTAATTTACTTCAATCTTAATAAAACTAAGTACCTACAAATATTTTATAATTATCAGGTAATTATTTTTCATGTGTATTACACTATTTGCCGGCCTGAATTATATATGGTTCAGTAATTCTTATGGTTTAGTAAACTGCTAGTTATTTGAAAATATCTACCACTTAAATAAATTTAAACTCAGAAGAACATAACGTTAAAACAAAGACATGTAAGTTAAATTCAAGGCAAACAAAAACACGGAGCCACTTCGAAATAAAGCTAAAGTAACTCCTATTTAAAATGGAATATATTAACAATTTTATTATCTGCATTATGTAAGGATCCGGGATCTGACCCGGGGTTAGGGTTCACATTAACTTCAGATCCAGTTGCTAAGCTAAATTTAATTAAGGCCCGTGAACTTTTTACATAAATTTCCAAAGGCTTTGCAACCCGGCTGTAACGCCTTTTGTTCTGAACTGATTTCAGCGGATAACGTGGTGTTGGTAAATGGGAACGTTAGATAACCGACGAGCCGCGTGGTGGAGCGGTAACCATGCTGGTTTGACGCGCAATGGGTTCCGGGTTCGATTCCCGGCCAGATAGGTATCTGAATAATGGGTTTAGATTCATGTTCTGGATCTGAGTGTTTGTGTATTCATCTTGTGTTTGTCCATGGTACCCACGAAACAGGAGAAAATCCTAGCGTGTTTTTTTATTTCCAATGATGTCGTGCGGCCTCATTAATATATGTATGCTAATTAAATATAGTAACCAGGTGGTAGAACCAGGATAATTTGACCAGGATAATACCTTGCCATATTTATTTCTAGCTCAAAGTAGTCCTTGCATACCGGTGGAAGAGTGTGGTTGCCGGAGTGTGGATTCCATCTTATATTATTTCGTTAACAAGACATGATGAAGTAGAAACAGTTAAGAGATTATACATATATTATAGCTTAAATAAATAATACATTAATATATCCTTGAAGTTAGAAGGACAGAACAATATCCTATTTTTATCAAAATAACTTGAAAATAGAACGAAACAATGAAATTTGGACTAAAACAGTCCACTGTAATTACGTAAGGCCACATCTCATTTATTTTGTTGGGACAATTGTAAACTAGTTTCGTGCGGTATCTCGCAATCCCGGCCGGGATTCCGGGATTCGAAATATTTGGCCAAATAACGCGGGCTGTGGACACTGGCAGCCAACACAGTGACATCTGTTACCTACACAGACAGTTTCATGTCGTAAGATAATCTCGATTTAATTTTGCAACGGAAACCTTTATTTTTGCTTAATTTTGCTGCGTACTATTTTTCACGAGTCCGATGACGCGTTGGCAGCGTTCCGTGAGGCCTGTTTTTGGGTAAAAAAAACAGCATTTGCGTCATCATTACCGAACGCTTTCCATGAGCTGTATACTGTTTATATGTGAACATAGATAGACCTCCGTGTTTTTCAAGTTTTTACTTCTGTTAACAGTTCTTATGATTGCCTTTGTAATATGAAGCTAGTGAGCATGCAGGTGGATCACAGTATCTACTAACTGCATGCTTATAATAATAAAGAACTTTTTAAACGGTAACATGTAAGTTGACACATAAGTTAACACTATGAGGGTTAAAAACAATAATTATTTTATTTATAGTTTCTAATATTATAACATTTAAAGTTACAATAACACAAAAAAAGACGTGATGTATCGAAACACCAGAAACGAATGAAGTTAAAGAAAAGAAAGAGATAAAAAAATTAAAACAAAAAATACAACCGACTTCCATGCCACAAAAAAGTAAAAAATAATTGAAATATATGTTGGTTTAGAGCATACACTACTATGTATGCTCTAAACCAACATTTATTTCAATTACTACTAAGTATTAGTAGTAAGTAATTATTACTAAGTACTTAGTACATAGCCCCGAAATCGGTGCTCAACATATTTCGCTAGATCACGACGAAACTACATGTGTCCTGTATGACCAACTTCGGAACTAAGTACTGGAATGCTCTTTGGGAAATCTGTTAAAAATAGAAAAGTATTATATACTATTCGCTTGTGTATACGACTATAGCACTTGCGTTCTATACTTTTCTTAAGTGTTTTTTACGGTAGTAGTACGTAGCAAAATACCTATCACCTCCCAGCTCGCCGTAAGAAACTTCGTTCCAAAAATAAAAAAACAAAATTGCATAACTTTAAATTTTAGTTTATGAACACGGCCTACTATCATTATTCGGCATCACTCTGTATACGCCCTTACCCCGTGGGTGGCAACTGATTGTAACCCCACTATTTCCATAGTTTGATGTGTCAATATAAATTCAAATTCCTTTATCTTGCAAATAGGATGGAGCAAATCAGGTTATGTATGAACTATTTATAATATCTGACGAGTATTAGAATGTTGGGATACCGAATAACTCAGCCGCGATAATCTTCGGAATATTTTTGTGCTTCCATATACCAATATGTTTTGTATTGGACCTAATACGTTGATATTTAATACGATTGAAGTAGTAAGAACATGCAGTCCACTTGTAGGTAAGTGGTCACTGCGTTTTTTTTTTGTTTTCGAGGGGGAAACCTTCAAAAGGTACCCCACGCCGTGGGAGCAACGCAGGGTTATGTGAGATTTGACCGCACTAAAATTTCCTCGGCGCTATAAAGAGGACTCCGGGAACTCGGACCGACCGCAACCGGAAAGTGGTCACTGCTGCAAGTGGACTTGTGTGAGTAACTTCGTAATAGAACAAGAATTCTATGTGTAGTAAATTACAGATATGCGTTCCGTAAGCTACAATAGTTGCCTTATTTGAAAATGTGCAGACAACCACATCATTTCGCTGAAACACAAGCACTTTTTCACGCTAGAAATAGGTGTGGCGGTGGTACTGTACGCTCATGCAATTTGAATTGAGATTTTTTTCAAATATACAAGAATTGTGATAATCAATTTCCAAGAAGTTCATATCTTCGAAAAATCAAGGTCTGCAAACATCATTAAGAAGCCGTTCAAACTATTAGGCTCTCATTTATAAGCCTATTTTTTCTAATATAAATTATACTAGAACTAGTTGACCCAGCGAACTTCGTTTCGCCTAAAAGTCAAAATTTTTTTATAATAGTATTCCTCTACTATATTATGCATGTATTATTCATAAATAATTTAGATGAAGTTTTTAATATATAATGTTTTTTTCTTTTTAATATTCATTTTAATATAGGTTATTATATTTATTTATATGGTGTAAATATATATTTTAGTTTAGGTTAGTTTATATTTTACTTTAATATAAAATATGTTATTAAATATATTAATTACGAATGAAAATTGAAAACTAAGTATCTTTTTATTCATAAAACCTTTATCTTGATTGACTCTTATCTATTAAAAAAACTACGTTAAAATTCGTAGCGTAGTTTTAAAGATTTAACGACAGAAAGCGCGAGGCGACTTTATTTGTACTATGTAGTGATACAACTTAATTAAGTCAATATTATAATTGTTCGACCATTTAAACCAACCATTTATATATTACATATACGGAAGCCTACCAAATCAGTGCTTTATCACCCATATGAATTTACTGGTATTTGAAATATGTTAAATGTTTTAGACCACTGCAATATTATGTGGTTGATGCACAATCCGTTCGCTTATTTGTAAGTTAGACCGTACTCATTGATTACATTTTACTCAAATTGCTTTTTGATTTGTCGATGGTTTTATAGGCGGCTAAAAAAGTGTGACGTGGAATGAACATTAATTTGAACATTCCTCTACTAATACGCTTGTAATCCCAGTACTAGAAAAGGCTTTGTTTTAATAATGGAGTTTTTCTTAATAATAATGAAGTAGCATATGAGCATCAAATATTTTTAGTGGCAAATAGTCACTACCATCCACGAACGTTTGCAAGCAACCCAGACAAGATTAGAGTCTAACTTGAGGTTACCACAGATAATCTAATCAATAAATCTCTATGGATCAAGTTGGAATGGATGGATTTTTTTTTTATTAATTGAAGTAGCAAACGAGCATGCATTCCATTATAAGAAGTATCTGCCGCTCGTAACTATCTCTAAGCAATATCATACAGAACAAGGATTATATCTGAAGTTACAGGACTAAAGCGGTCGTCTCATATAAAAGTGAGCAGGCAATTCACACCCTTTCACAAAAACGCTGGAACGTCACAGTAGAAAAAGTGTGGCGTTGGTATAACTTACACCAACCTTGGATAGAAATTTGTCTCCCTTGTTACAATAAGTGTAAGCATACCATATTACTGCTATATATACCTACCCTCCTAACAATTCAACTTACCTACCTTATTTTTTTATAGTTAGACCTAACGATAAGACTGACAGGCCACCTGATGGAAAGTAATCACCGTCGCCAATGGACATTTGCAACACTAGAGGAGTCGCCAATGCATCGCCGGCTTTGGAGGAGAGCTCTTTTCGCACCTTTCTTGAAGAACCCCATGTCATAGAGCCCCGGGAATACCTCAGGAGGAAGCGCATTCCACATCTTGCACTTTTTATCATTTTCATCTGTCTACCTACCATCCTACCATATTACCAGATTACTTTGTGCAGGGTCCTTTACAATAAACCGCAAAGCCAGTACGAACAATATGTAATTAAAATAGATGTTCTATTTCATACAATTGTTTACCGCTCCGATCCAAACATCTGACTAATTTTAACACCAACTAGATTAGGTATTAATTTTAATTTAGTACCTGTATGGTTTAGTAAATTAGAGATAATCCATTAACTGCGGTCGGGTTAACTGATCGGGAAATTGGCTTCAATAATAATATTAATAATAATAATAATAGTAATTTTATCATGCGTTATACCAAAAAATCTCCATACTACCATACGAGAATTCGATTTACGGAAGTCCATCTACAAAAAAAAATCAAACGTTACAAAAATCAAAAGTCTTAGATACCACATCAATTGTTCGGCGGTTTTTAAATATTTCATCATTAGTAAGCGATTAATATAACCAACATAAATTATATACATATGAGATATTGACGACCCGCGTGGCGGAGCGGTTACCATACCGGTCTGACGCGCAATGGGTCCCGGGTTCGATCCCCGGCCAGACCAGGTATCTGAATGATGAGTAGGTAGGTAGGTATCTTGTTCTGGGTCTGGGTGTTTGTGTATTCGTCTTGTGTGTCCATGGTACCCACGACACAGGAGAAAATCCTACTGTGGGGCTATGAGTGTAGAAAGCGTAGAAAGCGTACATAGGATACTTGGCTCTTGCCCGTACTTGTACTCTAAAATACCGGCTTAAAAACCGAGTGGAAAGAGAATCTTTCATATAATAATAATAATAATCACGGTTTTTGACAACCTATGTTGTATTTATATCCGATTGAGAATGAGGGTAATGTTTATTGAGCTTTGTATATACTGGGATCAAAAAGTAAGATGAATTTGTTTATAATTTATTTATTTATATCATTACACCTGTCATTACAGGTCCTTAACCTAAGCGATAGTGTTGCCTAATACTATATACAATGTATTATGACAATAAAGTAATTACAAGTAACAAACGATAAATAGTATTAATTTTGCAAATTCACTCACCTGGTAACAAAAAACATCACTTCTATTGTGGGCCTTATTTAGGCTACTAATTACCCTGGTACGAGGAGCCTTAGCTAGTGCATTGGTCCTTCAAAATTAAAATAATATATGTATGACTGTATTATTGATGTAAAAAAAAACGCCTTCCACACTCATAGCCCCACAGTAGGATTTTCTCCTGTGTCGGGGGTGCCATGGACACACACAAAGACGAACACACAAATACCCAGACCCAGAACAAGAATCTAAACTCATCATTCAGGTATCTGTCTGGCCGGGAATCGAACCCGGAACTCACTGCGTGTCAGACCGGTATGGTAACCGCTGCGCCACGCGGGTAGTCTTGTAATGAATGTTATTTGATATTCGCGGCTGCGAAAGCGAATACAAAATTTGGCGACCATTTTTTGCAAAGCACTGCAATTCAATATTCGCAAAATATTCGCACAATTCTTACGAATGCGAAACTTTCATTACCGTGTAAAAAAAAACATGATTGTAATTATATTAAAAAAAATGGATATGAATAAGAAAAAAGACAAACCCGCTAAGTTTCTTGCCCGATGTTCTCAGTTGAGGTCGTATTCCGATCCGGTGGTAGTGTAAGAAAAAAAATGTAACTGACAATTTGTAAGTGCCCCCGTAGGCCTATACAAAATAAAGACATTTCATTTCATTTCATTTATGACATTTCATTTCAATGCGATCTAAAAATTCAGGAATGCGAATTTTCCTTACATCACTCTCATATATAAACTTCATACTCTTAAGTACAAACAATTATGTCATATTTCCTCGGCGAGAAGCTTTACAGAGCATTTGACGACTCGTCTCTTTACGATAGTGGCGGGTGTAACAGCCACGTTGAATAATGTAACGAGTAACATACGTGACCTACTGCTGAAACATTTTATATGTGGGCTTACTTTTAGGGTTCCGTATCCAAAAGGTCGACCAATTCGCACTTGGCCTGCACGGTGGACTATGGCCTAAATTCTCTCATTCTGAGAGAAGACCCGTGCCCAGCATTGGGACAATAATGGGTTGACGAGATCCAAAAGGTAAAAACAGGACCCTAGTTCGCTCGAAGAAGTACCATCGCCACACCTATTTGTAGCGTGAAGTATTTCTTGCGTTTCGATAGAAGGGTGTGGTTGCCGGCACACTTTCACATGAGGCGACCATCGTAGTCCTCGGGAGTAGCAACGCATCTGTGATTGACTTCGAATGGAACTCATGTTCTGCATGAAGTTGATCACAGATGTCCATGAGTGGCAGTGAACACTTACCAGGTGGACTGCATGCTCGTTTGCTATTTCAGTCAGATAAAAAATAAAAGATAATGGTACGCGCACGGAGTGTTCCCCTTCGCGCGCGTGTCCCACTCGCACTTGTTTTCAGCTTATAGCCTTTAAGAATTAGTTTAAAATCATATAAGTACATCCGTTAATTGAAAAAATATTGTTAAAATATTAGATAAGTAAAAAGAATAAAAATAAAATTAAAACGTAGCATAGACGGGATTCGAACGAGGGCTAGCAGTCTCACTCGCTCAAGAATACTCCGCTGTCTTTGTTCGATAGAGAGTAAGTTACAGGGTACTCAGTCCTTGGGCGCCCTTACTTTTCTTCTACCATGCAGCCTAGTGTAATGAAACATTCACCCTGTAGTTCCGGGATCAGAATAGGGCTACGGCATCCCCTGCCTGTCGTAAGAGGCGACTAAAAGGGGCTTCCGGGGTTGCAGACGGCTAGAGTGGGAGCTCGAACCGTTCGGTCAGGCAATCCCGGGAAGGACGGCGGTATGTGTGGTCGCATACCGTCGTAAAGACTAGACGGAGCGGTGGGCCCAGCCGCCCATCTGGGAGGAGCCCGATGGGGCAACGCGCTCGGAGGATTCCGGTTGAAGTCGTTTCGAGATCCCGGAATCCTCCTTTTCAGCGCCGAGGACGGCCACCGGGGGGGTTTTAGTGCGGTAAAAATCCCACATAACCCTGCGTCGCTCCCACGGCGTCGGGTGCCTTTTGAAGGTTTCCCCCTCGAAAACAAAAAAAAAAGTGTAATGAAACATGCGACAGATGGACCAAAATAAAAGTGTCATCGAATACAAGATACACAAAAATGTGTGACAATTTTGCGGAATTTCTAGTAACCGGTTGGTCACGAATATTTATAGCGCTACTTCCGTCAGCGAATTTTGACAAACGTTACAGTTTGCAACGAAATTTCGTGAAGATCTGACACATATTTGTTTTTGACGCTTAACGCTTACACTTTTAAGCTATTGCATAGCTTTTATTGCGGGCATTGAACGCGGCGACCGGATCAAGAAATTCCGTAACGAAAAAACCCAACACCTCACTCCGCCTACCATGTAGCGTGGCTGAACGTTCGCTTAACATGTACTCGTATGTAGATGTACATGGTACGATAGTACAAAGCTCGAACGGATCGAGACGAGCTGCTAGGAAATCGGACGAATATGTAAGCAGCTGTTTATGACAAAGTATATAGTATCAAAGAAAAAAGTTGAATTCATATCAAAGAAAATAATCCTGCATAAATAAATAAATAAGTAATTATAATTGCATAAGTTGATAAAAATGTTATGCAATAGCTTTTACCCTGGCAGTTCCCGAGTGCCGCACGTTTTTTCTATAATATAAATGTAGCAAAGGAGCATGTAGTCCACGTGATGGTAAGTGGGCATTGCCTTAGGCTTAAGCAAATTCATATAGAACATAAGTTCTACCTGAAGTCAATCCACATGCGTTGCTACGAGGAGCGAGATGGTCGCCCCATTAAAATTGAGCCGACAACCACGCTCTACGATCAATGAAATAATTTACAAGTATGTCTTTAATAAAATTCCCTTTAATTTCACGCGTTCTTTACTTTTCACGCATCATTTCATCTGAGATATTCGTGTAAGGGAATACTTTTGTCAATGAAAAGGCTTTCATTAAGGGCGGAAATGTTTAGCACGGTATTTCTTTGAGGGTTTTTCGTGAAATCATCTAAATTGTGTGTGTAACTCAGTAATTTGTTGATGTGGAATTCGAGTCGCGGGGTATTTCGTGATATACGTATAAAATGTGCGTACACAACTGTTAAATTAAGATTTTTCTTGTATTAAATTGTATGTATAAACATACCTACTTAAAAAAAAAAACTTTAAACGCTTTCACACTCATAGCCCCACACTAGGATTTTCTCCTGTGTCGTGGGTGCCATGGACACACACAAGACAAATACACAAACACCCAGACCCAGAACAAGAATCTAAACTCATCATTCAGACACCCGTCTGGCCGGGAATCGAACCCGGGACCCACTGCGTCAGACCGGTACGGTAACCGCTGCGCCACGCGGGTCGTCATACGTACATACATTTTTTAATCTGATTGAAGCAGCAAATGTGCAGTCAGTCCACTTAATCGTGAGTGGTCACTGCCGCCCATGAATTATGCGACTTCATATAGAATTGCTGCTCTATCTCATATCAATCACAGATGCGTTGGAGGAGCAATATAGTCACTTCATATCACAACTACTCACGTATATACCACTAATCATACATACCCTCTACACTCATACCTCTCTTCTGATGTAGTCGGTTAAAAAATTGCACAAATACTATTTTTTTTGAAGTGAAACTTCTTTAGGCGCATAAGGGTAAAATTTTTACAGATGAAACGTCACGCCGGTATGCAACGGAAGTGTCGGAAAAGAGAGAGAGAGTGATCGAGACCGATTGAGAGAGAGTAAGACAGGGCGAACGTAGCATACTAGCCGTGGAGTGAGAGTAGGGAGCAAGCGAGTGAGAAAGATTGAGAGAAAAAGTGAGACAGAGCGAACGTCGTATCACGCCTTTTTCCCTTCCTCTTAATCTTGGAAATTTAAAGTTTTAGATTTGTATAAATATAAACAAGATTTATAAATTAGTTCGCCAAAGAAGTTTCACTTCTGACATGTGTACTTTGTACGCACGCATGTTTTTTTTTGTTTGACCGAAGTTGCAAACCAGCATGCAGTCCACCTAAGTAAGGTAAGTGGTCACTGCCGCTTATGGACATTTGTAATCAACTTCATACAGAACATGAGTTCTATCTGAAGTCAATCACAGATGCGTTGCTACTCCAGAGGACTATGATGGTCGCCTCATAAAAACGTGTGCCGGCAACCATACCTTTCCATCGAAACGCAAGAAATGCTTCACGCTAGAAAAAGGTGTGGCGGTGGTACTTCCCCGGTCGAACTACACTGGTTCTACCACCTTCAATACTAACCTTCAGTTGTCTATATTTAAATCAATAGTTCCTGTTGAGACAAGTTCTACAACGAATTAATTCTACCATTTGATAACAAGTCCAACATTGCCAGCTAACAGAATTTATTAGCGCCTGTGAGGTAACGTTCAGTTCTAGTAGTTTGTTAATATTCAAAGGAACTACTTCAAGAAACTATTAATTCGATTTGATGTTAAGGGTGGTTATTGGGGATTTAGTTCACGGGCTAGTAAGGTATAGTATTCGGCTATACTAGCAAATTGTTTTAGACTGTGGCCTTCATCTCGTGTATCAACCCTATCTTGATCTTATCGTCTGACCATCTAATATATAAAATTCTCGTGTCACACTTTTTGTTACCAAACTCCTCCGAAACGGCTTGACCGATTTTTACCAAATTTTATATGCTTATTCAGTAGGTCTGAGAATCAGCCAACATCTATTTTTAATACCCCTTAAAGGTTGTCCACCCTTAACATTTTTTTTATTTTTTATATGGCAAAACAACGTTTGTCGGGACAGCTAGTCTTTTTATATAATTTGGAGTAGTTATCCAGCGTATATCCAATGGTAATTGGTCACGGCAGTCCTTGGACATTTGTGACCAGTTTTATATAGAACAAAGTTATAACTGAAGTCAAATAAGAGATGCGTTGCTACTCCCAATGACTAATATAAACTTATAATATAGGTATAACTGTATATGAAAGTTTTCATTCGATTCCCCAATATATGAGGCGACCGTCTAAGTCATCGAGAGTCACAATGCATCTGTGTGATAAAGTTTTATATATAACCTGTGCCATATATGGTTGCTTAAGAATGTCCATGGGTGGCAGTGATTTAATATCAGGTGGACTGCATGCTCATTTGCTACTCGAATGGAAAAAAATGGCGACCATATTCTTCCATCAAAACGCAACACTTGCTTTGTGTTAGATACAGGTGAGGGGCAGTGGTACCTGTCCCCTTGAACCATACTCGCTTGACCTCCATCAATACCCTTTTGAATATAATAATTAAGTAGCAAACGAACATGCAGTCCACCTGATGGTAAGTGGTCACTGCCGCCCCTGGACACCTGTAAGCCACAAATAGAAGAATGGTTCTAACTTCTATCGCGTTGCTACTCCCGAGGTAGTTCTCGGGAGTCGCCTCGGGATGGTCGCCTCATATAAAAGTGTACCGGCAACCACACCCTTCCATCTAAACGCAAGGAATGCTTTAGGTTAGAAATAGGTGTAGCGGTGGTACCTCACCGGTTGAACTACAATGTTCTACCACCGTACATGGCGTAGGATTCTTTATGTAATGATGATGAAATTGCACCCAAACTTAAACTGCCATATCGAGATGTGGTAGCATTTGGCAAATAAAACTCTATTTGAAATGTCCAATAAAACTTTTAACTGGATTTGTTAGAAGTTTAACGATTGCAACTGAGTTTCGGTTAAGTGATCTTTGATTGTATGTTCCTGGCACACGTGGAGAAGTCATGTAATGTCTCATTCTTCTTTTCCGTAATGAAACACGTTGTGCCATGGTGGTGGAACTGATGTTCAAAAATAATTCTGTATAGTAAAAGATCTGTGAATTATAAATTTTTGATATATTTTTACCCGACTGCATTAGAGGAATGTAATGTTTTCTCAGCGTATGTAGTATTATTATTATTTCAAAAATTAACACATTCCTCTTTAGATGTTTCGGAAATTTCATACTGTGCAGAAGCCAAGGAATCTTGGTTAGCAGCATGTCCAGGTGAATCCCTCCCCGAATGTTTAAGTTCTCAAAGGCTATGGGACGACGTGCTCTGCAAATATGTGCATTCTCACCTTGTAAACAGTTGTCAAAATTCTATTGAGCGCGCTCGTCTCCTGGCAGTTTCTGTTAGGGAATCTGGATATTGGTTGCAAGCTCTTCCCTCTGCTAATCTAGGAACTCTTCTAGATAATATTTCTTTTTCGATAGCAGTGGGCCTACGACTGGGCACTTTTTTAAATCATCCACATTGCTGCCCTTGTGGAGCTCAAGTCGATCGTTTGGGTCTCCACGGTCTTTCCTGTCATCGAAGTGCTGGCCGTCTTTCACGACACGCGGCTTTGAATGATGTTATCCGGAGGGCTCTTGTCACTGCCAACGTACCGGCTCAACTTGAAACGAATGGTTTAGTACGTGGTGATGGCAAGAGGCCCGACGGTATAACTCTCATCCCCTGGAAGAATGGGAGGTGTCTAGTGTGGGACGCTACTTGCGATGACACACTGGCACCTTCTCATATTAATATATCTTCCAGGGCAGCCGGTGTCGTGGCGACTGACGCTGAAATCCGCAAGTGCCAGAAATATGGAGATATCATTAAAGATTACATATTTCTGGCATTTGGCGTTGAAACTATGGGACCGTGGGGATTAAATGCTAAATTATTTTTTAAGCATCTGTCCAAACGTTTGATAGAGTCAACGAATGATCAGAAAGCTGGCACATACCTCGGTCAACGAATTAGCCTTGCTATTCAACGAGGTAATGTTGCCAGCGTTCTGGGAACTCATCCTAGGGACAGTAATTTGGATGCAGCATTTTATATTTAATTTAGCAATTTGTTTTTTCTTTACCTTTTAAGTTATTCTTTTATATATACATATAGTTACAAAATAAGTTATTTAATATAATGCGTATGTATATATATTTGTTTGTATACCCATTTATTTGGCACGCGCTATCGTCTAAACGGCTAAGTTGTAAAAATGACATAAGCTATATGATTTTTTAATATGGCCTCTGCGGTCAGGGAACCGCATGACGATCCACGTGGTGGAGCGGTTACCATACCGGTCTGACGCGCAATGAGTTCCGGGTTCGATTCCCGGCCAGATTTAGATTCATATTCTGGGTCTGAATGTTTGTGTATTCATCTTGAGTGTGTCCATGGTTCCCACGACATAGGAGAAAAAAGGTGGATAAATAATTACAAAAGCGATTGATTTCCAGTCAAGTTTTTTATGCAAATATATTATAATTGTAAAATAATATTCATTCATGTGTTGGATTAGGATTTTGTCTGTAAACAAAACTTGTCTGAAGTCTTTGGTAGTTCTATTTTAAACTAATATTCGGCATAATTTGAAACGACCAGAATTCAAGATATTATTTTATGAGCTATGGATGAAAAAAGCAGAACACCTGAAGGTGACGAAATATTATCGATTTCCATTCAACAACTTACTTTTTTTTTTAACATAAGTAAACATTTTTTTAATTTTATTTCGAAATTAGCTTTTACGCTTTTTTATTGGCACGGATTTATCTTCATAAAAGGAGATACAGGCTTCCATTCAGAGTCCTTATTCTGACGATTGGAGTAAATTTAAAATATTTTCGAATCGTCCAGAATACCAGGTTTAAAAACTGTTATATTGTGATAATAAACTTTTTGGTCTTTAGAAGTCCGCGCATAAAATTTAGACCTAAATTTCGTGTCCCAAAGCAAAGACAGTATAAATTAATTTGCGTTATATTAATTAGGAGAGAACTGAGTCCCAAAATTTAATCTAGATTTAGGCTTCATCGCCTCAGCCTAAAATATGTCACATAGTTATGTCTATTGGCTTCCAGAAATTATTAGTTACCTAACCCTAGTTTATCGCTGAAAGCCGGAATATTAGCGATAGTAATAGTTTAGGGAACTTAATAACTAAAGTTAGGTAAAGTTGTGCTTGTAATGGTGTTTAATGGTCGTAATTCTTGGGCAATTCTGTTGATACCGGTTTGACACGTCTCGTTGCCTGACTAGGCAGATTTTAACAGGGCGGTTTAATTTTTGGTGGAACTGACCACTTATCATCAGGTAGATGCCCGTTTGTTGCTACTGCTAATCGGATAAAAAATTGACTTTCTTAGTCCTTATGACTAGTAAAGCATCTACGATTGACTTCAGATGGAACCCTTGTTCTGCATAAAGTTAGATAGATGTTCATAGGGACAGTGATCAATAGCCTACTGCCCCCATGGATATGTAAGTCCATGGATAACCACCTCATAGTAATAACTATCAGGTGGTTATCCCATTAATTGTTACCTTGCAGTATACTAGTTACCTTGTAGTAGGTTTTGTAGTATACTAGTGATGTAACATGTGAATGTACATATTTGAACATTTTCAAATACGAATGTTCCTTACCGACATTCTGGTATGCGATTTTTTTCACTTTATTGTGTAGGGGCCGGAAAATGTAACTTTGGCAAACTTTTTCGCATTCGCAAAACATTAGCACAATTCGAATGCGAATGCGAATACGATACATCACTACAGCAGACAATAGATTGAAAAATATATTTCTATACAATAAGCTCTAAAACTGTTCGTTAAAAGCAGACAAATATCACATCGATTCAGACATATCAATGACGATTCGCTCGAATAGACATATCTAATGAGAGTCTATATTTGTAATGCTGGATACAATAAAGTTTATCGCTCAATAATATTCGACCTTAGCGTTCTTGAACACGTTACCCTCGGATGTCTATGGCCGGTTAACGTTACGTGACAGGTGCAGAAACATTTCGGGACTCGAGTCGGACCGTAACCTTGAACTTGGGTGGTACTAGAAATTTTATTGATTATAGGTACGTTTTTTATTGTTAGGCTAAAGTCGCAAACAAGCATGCAGTCCATCTGATGGTAAATGGGAAGTGAAATGAAATGTCTTTATTTTGCATAGGCCTACGAAGGCACTTACAAATTGTCAGTTACATATTTTTTTTTACACTACCACCGGATCGAAACGCGACCTCAACTGAGAAGATCCCATAGACATCCTCATACAGAACAAGTTTTAGCTGAAATCCATATTAGATATGTTTCTACTTTCGAGAATATAGTTGCCGCACACACATTTTACTCCCGAACAGTAAGAAGTGCTTCATGGTAAAATAGGTGTGTCAAAGATTGTCACGCGTTGGGGCTGTGGGAGGGGCTAGGCACCGGCGGATTCAAGGATTATTGCAAAAGCGTGCCCGTGTTCTCGCCGTACGGTGCGAGGAGAAAACTCAGTGGGGGTAAAAGGTAAGTTTAGCCGGTAAGAGTCCGGCATAACCCAGCTGCTACCCTGTGCGGCTGGGTATCCATGAGGATTACCCACTTAAAAAAGGTGCCTCAAACATAAACCATACTCGTTTTTTTTTTATAAAATTGAAATAGCAAACGAGCTGGCAGTTCGTACGATTTTAAGTAGTAAACGCCGCTCATGGACATTTATAAGCAAATTCACATGCTATTCATAAGGAAATAAGATGATCGAGTCATATAAAAGCGTGCCGCCAACAACACCTTTGTACCGAAATAGATGAACCGCTTCAAGCTCGAAATAGGTAGGGCGATGGTACCTCTTTTTCCTACACTTCCTCGGTAAAACAATACTTGTTCTAAAACCTTGGGAACGAATTTACCTATTCGACGGTCGATGCTGATATTAAGTTTAGTTTCTTTTTTATAATATCGAAGTAGAAATAAGTGGCTGCTATTACTCGTGGACATCTGTAATCAATTTTTCAGGGCTTATTCGATTCGGACCTTCGTTACCTTGAACTTCGGTAATAGGTATTGTCAAATGTAGGTACATATAGGTTGGAGATATACATAATTATATACCCTTGGATTCAGAAGGCACAGGACCGGTTGGAGTGGCGTCATTTAGGGGAGGCCTATGTCCAGCAGTGGACCTCAAAGGGCTGATGGATGGATTGATGATAGGTATAGTATTGTAGAAACTCTTTGGCTGTATCGATAGAAGGTTTAGTTTTTTATGACACTAAAAGTAAGTGGACACTGCTACTCAACTTCGTCTCGACTTTAGAGGCACTACCCCCAAACCTTTACTTGACTGATAATATCAGTAATTAGCGTTCTGCCGTTTTAGTTTAAAGGGAAAGTACATGTCTACCATGCTACTTTGGTCTAAAAAAACGCTTTCTACGCTCATAGCTCCATAGTTCAAAGAAAAGAGAGACACCTATTAGGCTATTGCAAGTTTATAAAAAAAATGTCAGTAAATACCAACTCTTAATCTATCTATCACTTTGAGGTCCACTACTACGCATAAGGGTTTCTGCCCATAGTCGCCGCGCTTAGTATTGGTAACCGCAGTAAGTATTGATGTTACTTAAAAATACCCAGCAGTCCATCTCTTAGATTTCGTCCCTTAATCGCCTCCTATTATATACACAGAAAGAGAGGGATTGAGACCAACACCACACGACACGGCTCTTAATAAAAACCTTTAAATTTGCGTAACCCAAAGGTATTTGGGAATATAAAGTAATGTTACGAATTGTCACATACTCTGTAGTTATTTTGGCTCTAGTGAGGCTTGCGACCTTTGAAGTTATAAAAGCACCCACGTCTACCCTATTTCAAAATTCCATTCACGACACCTTTTGCTAGTAAAAAAAGCTTATAAGAGCTTTTGTACTTTGTAACGCCAAACGATGTAAGCTAGCTATTCTTTTTTTTATTTTTTTTATAAAAGATTTGAGAAGTTAACTAGCATGTTTATTCGGTGGTAAATAATCTTTGCCACCTAAGGCCATTTGTAAACGATATCATACAACTGTAAGGCAAAATATTAGAGCTAACTTTTATTACAATGTAAAAAAACGTGATTGAAAAAAAATTACAACATAACAAAAAAGACAAACCCACTGAGTTTCTTGTCGGATCTTCTTAGTCGTGGTCGTGTTCCAATACGGTGGTAAGTAGTGTATAAAAAAATGTGACTGATAAAAAACACTGACAATTTGTAAGTGCCCCCGTAAGCCTATAAAAAATAAAGACATTTCATTTCATAGAACATGGATTTCACCTAAAGTTGCCTCACAGATACGTTGTTACCTATGAAGACTACGACAATAACCTAATCATGGCAACCAGCATTCTAAATTTATCCTGTAGACTAAATTATCTATAATAAAAAGATATAGGGCAATAATAGCGATGAATCTATTGTTTTTATCTGACTGAAGTCAATCATGCGTTGCTACTCCCGAGGACTATGGTGGTCGCTCGTGTGAAAGTGTGCCGGCAACCACACCCTCTCATCGAAATGCAAGAAATGCTTCACGCTGGAAATAGGTGTTGCGGTGGTACTTTCCCGGTCGAACTACACTGGTTCTACCAATTTGGTATCTATGGTGATGGATACCACTGGATAAAACTGTATTGAAATCCGTGTCGTAGTTTTAAAGATCTAAGCGACTTTGTTTACTATGTAGTGACTAGAAGATTTTTATGGAGTTGGTAAGAGTTGTCCATCGTCCCTGTAGTTCCGGGACCAGAATAGGACTACGGTACCCTCTGCCTGTCGAAAAAGGCGACTAAAAGAGGCTTCCGGGGTTGCGGGCGGGAAGAGTGGGAGCTCGAACCGTCCGGTCAAATAACCCCGGGAAGGACGGCGGCATGTGTGGTTGCATGTTGCCGTAAAAACCAGAAGGTGCGGTGAGCAGTTCACGCCCACCAGAGAAGAGCCCGATGGGGCACACGCTGAGGACACCGGCGGCGGTCAACTGGAGTTCCCGGAGTCCTCTTCGCAGCGTCGAGGTCGGCCACCGGGGGGGTTTTAGTGCGGTAAGAATCCCACATAACCCGCGTCGCTCCCACGACGTCGGGTACTTTTTAAAAGTTTCCCCCTCGAAAACAAAAAAAAAATGGTGATGGATACCACATTTAAGAGAGGAGTTGGATCTTAGAAGGTTGATGCTCCTAAATTCATAGTTAAAATGGCTAGTACGATAATTGATTAATATTACTTTTTCCAATCCCGCAATAACATCACTACATAATATAAAAAATAAAAATTAAACAAAAATAAAACCGACTTCCATGCCACATAAAAGAAAAAAATAATTTAAATACATGTTCGTTTAGAGCATACACAGTACTTAGTACATAGTCCAAAGTCATACATCATATTTGTTGTCTATTAAATAAAAGAAAAAAAAATTAATCGGTCCAGAAACACGCAAATTATTTAAGATGTTATGAAAGTGACATTTTCCAATTTTCCGGGAAAACTGCTGAAAATTTATGGGAAGTCGGTTAAAAACAAAGTCGTTTCTCGCTGTCTGTTCTATGTATGCTTAGATCTTTAAAACTACGCTATGCATTTTAATGCAGTTTTTTTTAATTGATAGAGTGATTTAAAAGGAAGGATAATACATGTAAAATATAATACAGAAAGTTAGCTTAGTTAGACGGAACGAAGTTCACCGGGTCGACTAGTTAGAAATAAACTCCTATAACAGTCTTCGAAGTGTTCAAACCATAAAGTTCTTAAATGTACGTCAATGTAAAACAGAACATCATTTATTGAGTCATTTGTCAACGTCACTGAGATGACGAGCTCGCATGCTCTGAAGTGGGATGTCGTGTTTGATCAAACGTGTGGTTAGGTATATCCGTTTTAGAGGAACCTTTATTAATTACGACTACGGTAAGAGTGATGAATTAGACTACAATTAGATAGTACTAGCTCTTACAAGCGGGTTTGCCTGCACGGTCAGAGGAAATTAGTATTAGCATTTGATAGCGTTATTCAGAACTTGTAAGTGAATTTTCCTATAAACAACGTCTGGAACTACTATGTATCAACTAAAAAAACATCAACATTCTCATAGGAGAGAAAGCGTTTTAAAAAGTATCATACGTCACTCTCCGCCCTCCCATTTCCCAGCATATAAACCATATCATATAATAGCTATGTGGCGACGTGAAAGAGGAACAAACAAACAAACGTTTGCATTTCGCAAACGATGCGTTACATGGGGGAGGGGGGTCTAAAATCTTCAGAAATTGCGGAACGTAATACTTGAACGCTCCCTGACCTAGTTCTAGCGTGAAGCAGTTGTTGCGTTTCGGTGGAAGGGTGTGGTTGCCAGCTCACTTTTATGTGAGGAAATTTTAGTCCTCGGAAGTAGTGACGCATCTGTTAACTTAAGATAGAACAGCTGTTCTATATGAAGTTGATTGCAGATGTCCATGGGCGGTAGTGACCATTTACCATCAGGTGTTGCATGCTCGTTTGCTATCTCAACCTTATAAAAAAAAGTGCGGCACTCGAGGACTGCCGCGCTAAAGCGTACGATAGCAACGAAAAAAAGCATGATCGGTCGTGTCGTGATCGTAGTGCAAAAATGATTACCGTAATTAGTACCCGTTTCACAGACTGTTCGCTGAAATTAAGCTCAGCGTTGATTTTCATCCCTTGTACGATCGAGTTGAACAATGTCATGTTTGCTTTGTCTGCTCTTGATTCTTGTTTTGTGTTCGAATTGATATGAGGAAAGTTTTACTATTCTTTTAGATTTTTTACTATATCTATATATTAATACGTTAAGCAAAAACTTGTGATTCATTTTTAAGATACTTGCCGCAGGCGGAAGAGTATGAAATTACGCACGGTTATAGTGGATGTAGAGAAGGATTGCGCAATGCTAATATTTTTTTCAAATAATGCATATCGCATCAACCCATTATTGGCCCACTGCTGGGCACGGGTCTTCTCCCAGAATGAGAGAGTTTAGGCCATAGTCCACCGCGCTGGCCAAGTGCGAATCGGTGGACTTCACACACCTCCGAGAACTGTTTTTTTTTAAGAACTCTCGGGCGTGTAGGTTTCCTCACGATGTTTTCCTTCACCGAAAAGCAGTGATAATTAATTTCTAATACGCACATAAATCATTGGTGCGTGCCTGGGTTTGAACCTCGGACCTCCCGATCGAGAGGGCAAGTTTCAACCATTAGGCTATCACTGCTCTATAATGCATATAACACACATAAAATCAGCTAAAAACACATTACAAACTCTACCTTGCTTTTGACACAAACACATACATAATAAACGAAATAGAACATTTAATGTCTTACTATGAAAACATATTACGTCAAAAATGTTTGATATCTTTGTCAAAATAGCCGCTATTGCTTTTAGATGCAGCTTAATTAATAAACCTCTTTTTACCTTCAACGGGTGTGTTTAAAATAACTTGAAAATTAGTAAAATTTACTTAAATTAGAGAACTAATTAATTTAATTTAAATTATTATTTTTTATTGTACGTAATACGTAATTTTTAAAACCGACAATTTCACTGCTTTATAGGTTGTGATTAATCTACGGCTTACGTAAATTAGATTAATATTACAATACGTGTTTTTAATTTCTCTATTTATGCAATTAGTAACAATAACACTTATAACGCTCTAAACCTATAGCCTACACTTAGATTTTCTCTGTATCACGAATGCCAACACATAGACTAATACACAAACACTTAGACCTAGAACAAAAATCTAAATTAATTATTCAGATATCTGCCTGGCTGGGAATCGAACCCGCAACCCACTGCGTGTTAGATCGATATGAATACCACTCCGCCATAAGGGTCGTCGATCGATCGTTGGGATATTGCAAGTAACAAAATAACAACGTGTTTGGTATCCGTTACATATTTCAATTAAGCGATAAAGTACATCAATCTACAATGCTCAGTCGGAAGACAGAACAGCCTTCAGCTGTACTGTGACGATCTTCAGATATGTGAGTGTGTAAGTTAAGATGTCGGCTCCAGACATAACATGATAGCAGCCGTTAATTCTTGTCAAAGACCGAGGTTCAGAACCATCCTACATAATAATAATAATAATAACACATGCCGCATCACACGAAAGTTCATAAATATCTGAAATCCTAGTTCTTCTGCTTCGCTTGGCTCAGGCCCGCGAAAAAGAATACCTTCCCCCCTTCTAAGTTCCCTACTTAGACTTAGCATGTAAACTAAGAACGAAAATAATAATAATAATCGTTTATTTATAGGTTGACAACAAGCCTTAACCTTTACCAATCTTCATGACTGGTTTGGTGGAGATAATAAAGATTACAACCACATTATAAGTGCATGCGCTATGCATATTTTTAGAAGCAGCAAACGAGCATGAAGTCCACCTATGACAAATGGTTATTGTCTCTCTTATACATGTGTAAACATAGCCAGATAATAATTACTAGGTACTATTGGGCCCCAAACGCGTTGTTACCTAATTTTAACGTCTCTCATAAATATGTGTCCATTACCACATCCTTTTAATTGTAACACAACACTTAACAGTGTTGTTATTAGGCTATTAAGCTGTAGCAGTGAAGCACCGAAGCCAAACTACAATTATTCTAGTTTAAAGTTGAAGATATTTTCTGGCTCATTCCAGTTGAACGAGGAACCCAGAGATCACATTGGGACTAAGAGACTTCCACGTTCCGGCTTCAAATAATGAAGCCAAACTCTTTTGAAACTTGGTAACAAATTCGGTAAGTTGACCTAAACTTTCTCGAGTGAATAAGCGAGGTGACTCGTACTTTCTGTTGCAAACTTGTTATAGTTTTAATGGTACTTGTTCACAATTAAAAGTTGCTCGTAATGAAATAAAAATATATTCGAGATGAAACGAAGTAAAGTATTGAATTAAATAATTGTAATTAGTGGCATGTCAGTATGTCTGTTCAAGTTAGTATGTACTACTAGCTCTTACCCGCGACTTCGCTCGCTCGATCAAATGATTTGATGACGTGATTCCGAACTTGCAAATGAATTTTACCAACGCCATCTATTAACAACGTCTGGAACTACTGAATATGTATCAATTAACAAAACATCGATATTCTCATGGGATTGAGAGAGCGTGGTAAAAAGTAGCCTACGTAACTCTCCGCCCTCCTATCTTCCAGCAAACCATATCATATAATAGCTATGTGGCGACGTGAAAGAGGAACAAAGAAACACAATTTTACATTTATAATATTAGGATGAAAGTGTGGATTATATATCTAAAGTTAAACAGTATTTTGCTACCTCGGATTAATTTTCTTAGTTTCCATTAAGATAAATAAAGATAGTTCATTCTTTAATTCTTAATTATACACTCGTAGCAATTTTCATTATATAATAATGAAAGTATCGTACTAGAATGTCTCTATGAACTTCAGATTATATTTTATTTGTAATGCCTAATCCCCTTCTCAATCCCAAATGTCTCATATTTGGGATCATGAAGGATTTTGTCAAATAACACACGTTTCTTACCTAAATTATCGTTATGTTTGTTCTTCTCCTGATACTCTCAATAGAACATACTTCATAAAAGGGGCTTCCGGGGTTGCGGGCGGCTAGAGTGGGAGGCCGAACCATCCAGCCAAGCGACCCCGGGTAGGACGATGGCATGTGTGGTCGCATACCGTCGTAAACAACAGGAGATAAGGTGACTTCAAATGCTCACCTGGGATGAGCCCGAAAGGGACATCGCGCTCGGAGGACTCTAGTTGTGTTCTGTTGGAGATCCTGGAGTTCTCCTCGCGTCCTGAGGACGGCCACCGGGGGGGTTTTAGTGAGGTAAAAATCCCACATAACCCGGCGTTGCTCCCACGGCGTTAAAAGGTACCTTTTGAAAGTTTCTCCCTCGATAAAAAGGTAGACTGCGTGTGTACTTGCTACTCTAATATGAAATACTTAAATAGAAGATATTATAATTTGAAGTTGCCCGGCATATGGTAATACCAGTGTAGTTCGACCTGAAGGCACCACCGCTACACGTAATTCTAGCTTGAAGCAATTCTTGTGTTTACGTGAAAAGGTGTGGTTACCGGCACACTTTCATTTGAGGCGACCAGGGCAGTTCTCGGGAGTAGCACCGCATTTGTGATTTAATTTATATAGTACCCATGTTCTATGTGAAGTTACTTACATATCTCCATGGGCGCAATGACCACATCACGTGGATTGCATGCCCGATTGCTACTTCGATCATACAAAAAACGTAACATTTTTATACGCGGTGATTGAGTGACGTAAGCAAGTTACTTTACATGTAAAGTAACGGCTTATATCAAACAGGAGATACTACAATTTGATATTACATAAAGCTTTTTTACTTGCGTGTGAAAGCGTGAAATAAGCCAGTTACCTGACGCGTGAGCTAAATGGCTTATATACAAATAGAAAATACAATTTGAAGTAATGTAACATTTTCTATGTGATGAAGGTGTTACATAAGCCAGTTACTTTATGTGTGTAGTAAATGGCTTATATCGAAAACTAGCTGTTATATACTGATATTATCACGCGAGAGTATAGTAGGCTGCCATATTTTATGAAAAAATAAATATCAAACTTAGTGCGAGGCACCTCCGATGGAATTAGCAAAGGGTCGAGTAGGGTGACCATAAGCTTAAGGTGTCTGGAGTAAGGGTTAATGTGTGTTTTTATAGTAATGTGTTTAGGAAATTGAAGCAAAGGATCACAGGGTTTACTTAAAGGTCACTGTCTATAAACTTGATGTTGTCTAGGAAATGGTAGAACGCTTTTTGGTTTAACACCGGAGAGACAACAGTTTTAAGCCGTGCTCTAATCTGATTTAGAAGGGTTTCCTTAGAGCCATATCTAATACCTTTAAACGAGCAATTCTTGTATATATATATATATATCAACGATCTCGGAAACGGCTCCAACGATTTTCTTGAAATTTCGTATTTAGGGGGTTTAGGGGGCGATAAATCGATCAAGCAAAGTTTCATTTTCAGAAAATGTCGTTTTGTCCGTGTTTTCTTTGCATAAAGCTCAAAGAGACCGAATACGAAGAGAAATTTTGTCACCATTTACGAAGTTAGAATAGCTCGGTTGGGAAATCGGACCGCAGGAAGTCGGGGTTCAAATCTCGGTCCATTTGCTTTTTTTTATTTTTTCTCTTTTCGACTTTTATTTTGTTTGTTTTATTTTTTTATTTTTAGTTCTATTTTCTATTTTTTAGCTCTACATTTTTTCTTTTTAGTTCTTTTTTGGTATTTTTGTTTTATTATTATATTTTATTTTATATTAGTAAATTGTGATTTTCACCTTCACGGCTGCTGTTGCCGGTATTTATAGATACCCCGTCGTGAAACCCACAAGAAAAAAGGTATCTATGTCCCCGCTACTAATTAAGTATTATATAGAGTAAATAAACTATAAAACTATAGGATGTAATATATAATAATATACAGGCTAACTTTAATCTACCTCTTCTTCTTACATTTCTCCGGCGGCGCATTGCAATTAAATTCTCCTGTATTTGTTGGATGTGGAATGATTGAATCTGTTGTGCTTGTAAATAATTGTTCTGATTTATTCTGTATGTTTGTTTCTTGCCCTGTATGTGTTAGTTGCTCTGTGTTCTGGGTATCTTTTTGTGTGTTGTTTACAAAGACAGTATCTCCCGTTTTTTTTTTAAGTGGGTAATCCTCATGGATACCCAGCCACCCGGGGTGGCAGCTGGGTTATGCCGGACTCATACCGGCTAAACCCCGACTGTGTTTTCTCCTCGCACCGTACGGCGGGAACACGGGTAAGCTTTCACAGTCATCAGCGAACCCACCGGTGCTCGGCCGCTCCTGCAGCCCCTCCCCGCGTGGAGCATAAAGCTCCCCTCCAACAGCAAGGCGCGCCAGAAAAAACAAAGGCGCGCCTTACCTCCAAAGCCCCCATCCGCAGGGCGACGGTCCAACCCCAAGACCGCCACCCAGGGGCCGTGGGCATGGCAAGCCGACACCCGCAAGGCATCCTACAGGCATCGACCTCCCACACCCAGCGGCAGATCCGTTATTTGGTTCCGCCGCAAACCACCAAACGGTCGCAGAGGACAGGGAGGGCGGCAACGACACACCACATCTCCTCTTCCTCTGCGGCCCCACCGCCAACGCATCTGACGGTGCGCCCCCGCTCGGCCGCAGGAGACAGGGTGTATGGCAACGACACACCGAGACACCTCTCCTCCCGCGACCCCTCCTGGCTGCAGAGGCCAGAAAACACCGACCTCCACAGCCCCCTCGGATGCATCCAGAGCGACGACAAGGTGGAGATCCCTTCGAGGGGGAAGACAGTATCTCCTTGCACTTTACTGATTATGGTTGATGAATGTATGTATGTATGTACAGTTGCACCAATAATTATTGGGATGATTGCCGTTTGCGTTTTCTACGAACGGCTAATTTCATTTTTGAGAACGTGGTATTTACTTAATTTTTCGATTTCTTTAGGTGCTATATTATAATCGGATGGTACAGATACGTATATTAAGTAGGTTCGGTTATTAGATTTGTCTATATATATTAGATCTGGTCTATTGTATGTAATAGTGACATTGGTTTGAACTGGCATCTCGCAAAGAATTTTAGCAGTCTCATTCTCTTTCACTTGGGGCTGTGTGATCATTTCCTTCCACCAAAGGCTAGATACTTCTATTTTATGCTTTCTAGCTAAACCCCAGTAGATGTACTGCACAAGATTATTGTGCCGCTTTACATAATAATTTCCTGCTAATGTCTTAGATTGCAACATAGACGGGACATATTGGTTCTTTCAATGTGTCCCGTCTATGTTGGCGTGTCATTATACATTGATGCTGTATGGCGAATACCTGACGATTCTGTAGTTGGAGATATTTGCTGCTTTTTAATCCATTTAAACTAGAGTTCTGTATTATTTTATTACTATATATTATTATTATATTATTATTAGATTGTTGTTATTATTTTTTATTATTATAATGTCGATAAGATCAAAATATATTATTCATATGATCATCAGTAAGAAATTTGCATTAAAAAAATATAATTCCAAAAAAACATTATGTACTCTTAGTAAACAAAAACACCGAGCAAAGCTCGGTCATCCAGGTACTATATACTTATGTAAGTTGTTCCAAGTTAGACCCCAGTTTAGCAATGCGTTTATAATCGTCTTTGGATAGAATTCTTATCTTATTTTAACTTACGACAAATGTATGTGGGTGGTAGTTGTCACAAATAATCAAGTATTCTGCATACTCAATTGCCATTTCCATATAATAAAACCAATGCATAATAATTAACAGTAAAAAGAGTGGGAAATGTAGCGTTTAAAGTAAAACATAAAAACGTTAACTCTTGTAAGGCAATGACACTAATCATTATTTTATTACATGTGAAACATGTGCGTTTTGCCTTTGGTAATTCCGATGCAGATGCATTTACAAACAAACAGGACTATTTTCAACCAATAAATAGCTAGAAGTCTTTGCGAATGTACGATTTATGATGCATTTTATGTTAAAACGAAATATAAATTTCTTACGCGTAAAGTATCGAAATATGTACCGATCAGAGATTCAAAAGCTTATCAACACCGTTAATATCAGAAACAATACCAAAATCTTAATTAAAATTTGGGACGGGTCCGGCGTATTTTATTTTATGGTCACCCTTACTGGGGTCGACAATAAATATACCGGCGCTACCCTCGATTTCATTTACAGGACACATTGTCGTTGAATGTCCGCTGAACTGCCTACACAATGGTCAACTCGCGCGATATTGCGTAATAGTTGTCTAGTTAACTCAATGTAAGTATGCGTTCGAATGTAAATGTACTAGTATTATTAAGTTACATTATTCGAGCAATATAAGCGTTGGATACAAAAGACTTACGGTGCACATTTCGTTTTTTAAAATAAAGAGCAAATTATGAAAGCAGTATTAATAAACGTTTCGGTAAATATACGTGCTAGGTGTTTTTATTGTGTTATTAAATCTAATAATTTATTTAATATAATTAGCTTTTTTATTTGTGCGTCAAACAGCGACATATAAGTGTAAAATATATTTATTTTTTACTTACTTTCACTTGATGCCCTTGTTGTAAATATAGTATAAAAATCCCCTCCCCTTCTCTGATAACTGACTTGATTCCAATAATATGTCATATGTTGTCATTCGACAAGTCGCTGAGGCTGTAGCTCTTACCAAAGAAATTAAACATACGTACAACCTTACAAATGTACATCCATCCATCCATCCATTAGCCTTTGAAAGTCCACTGCTGGACATAGGCCTCCCCTAATCTGCGCCACTTCGACCGGTCCTGAGCCATCTGAATCCAGCGGTTACCCGCCGTCTTCTTCAGGTCATCAGTCCACAAATGTACATGCATAGTAGTAATGTAACGAATGTTATTAATTGGACATTCGAATATGCGGTGCCGACATTCGCTGACACTTTTTGTAGTCTGAAGCTGCGTGCAATAGGTGAAAATTTTTGCAATTATTCTCACGTCTATAGTGGTCCATATATATTAATTACTCTCAGTGGCAAAATAAATTAGTTTTAAGCTATTGCATAGGGTTTTGAGCCCGGCGACCGAATCAAGAAATTCCCGAACGAAAAAAACCTAACACCCCCCACTCCGCCTACCATGTAGCGCAGCCGAGCGTTCGCTTAAAGTGTATGTATATGGTACGACAGTACGAAGCGCGCACGGATCGAGACGAGCTGCTCGGAAATATTTGTGAGAAAGCATACAGTATCAAAGAAAAAAACATGAATTAATATCAAAGAAAAAAAACTGCATAATAAATAAATAATTATAATGCATAAGATAAAAAATGCTATGCAATAGCTTCAGCGCGGAGTCCCCGAGCACGTTTTCTTTTTAATTTGACGCCAAAATTGGCTCTGCCAGGTTTATTTTCAGTTTTTAGTGGCCGAAATTTTTTCAGGATAATTGGCGACCTTTTTTTTCGTCGACAATCTGTAATTCAATATACGCAAAATATTCGCGCAATTCTTGTAAAAACATGCGAATGCAAATATTCGTTATAGCATTAATACATACATAGGCTCAAATACATAGGTCGAAAATAATATTCCTGACGCAGACGACTAAAAATACATCATTTATTTTTAAAAAGTTCAAAATATAATGAGTAGGCAGTTAAGGCCTAAAAATCTGAGTTTGTCTAAAAATACCTACCGTCAAATCCCCATCGCGAGGTCATTAATTAGCGTAATTAAAGGGCCAATAGACAATTAAGGGCCCTCCGCTGCGCTCGTATTCACAGACCCTCAATTTTTTACGTTTCGTATAACTTTACCTATAAGAGATTTGGAAATTAAAATAAATTGAACTGTTTTTCCAGTTGATTTCTTACTTCATCTATGTATTTACTTACTTTATTATGTTCTATTTTATGCAAACTTAATTTTCTGCGTGGTGTATTAAAGTGATTGTTAAATCCTCTTTCTTTTTTTACAAGGTTGAGTATTTAGTCCAACTGATGGAAAGAGGTGCCACCCACAGGCAAGCTTTTTTTTATCTGACTGTAGTAGCAAGCGAGCATGCAGTCCACCTGATAGTAAGTGGTTACTGCCACCCATGGACATCTGTAATCAACTACATACAGAACATGGGTTCCATCTGAAGTCAATCACAGATGCGTTGCTACTCCCGAGGACTATGATGGTCGTCTCATGTGAAAGTGTGCCAGCAACCACCCTCTTCTATTGAAATGCAAGAAATGTTTCACGCTAGAAATAGGTGCGGCGGTGGTACTTCCCCAGTCAAACTACGCTGGGTGTAGCCTTGAAACTAGAATGTATTTAATAAATTTCATATAGAACAACGATTTTAACTGAACTTACAGATGCCAAGCTACTCCCAGGAGCTAAGCTGGTCACGGTAAAAGTGAGCAACAGCGTTCTTTACTGAAGCGCAAGAACTGTTTTACATGGAGCTTCTCTGTTACTATTAAATACGCTCTACCATCTAACGTTCTGTGTTCTACCTACTATTTCTATTATTTTATATTTATTTACTGCATTACATGTTGTATCCTTAGCACAACAGTTGACTGGTACAGATTACCTCTGGCATTAAGCTAATTGTACTAGATTTTAAGGTACAATAAAGAACCGTAAAAGGTACTACTTTTTACCAAAATATATTTAAAAATGTTAGGTTGAGTATCTGCCATTCAATACCATTCAAAGCAGACTGCAGCATCACTTTATCTTTAGGAGTTTATTACGTCTCCTAAAAACGATGATCGCTTACGTTTTCGCCCATAAATTTCAACGTTAGGTCTAAAACAAAAACTTCAACTTGATATAATTATGTACATAGTAATGTATTGGTGAAGAAGTACACGGTGATCAGGAAACATGAAAACTCGTATTAACAGTACAATTCGTACTAACAGAACAAATAATCGAGGCAAATAAAGAGTACTTATCCTGTTTATTAATACAGAACACTAAACAATCCTATTTTGGGTTCCTAAATAATAACATACGTGGAGATCACTGAACCCGTTACGAAAATAGATGTACAAAGAGATCTAATTCAGCAGATAAGAAAATAATGGAAAACTTTCCCTATGAGGAAACTCGGCGATGAAAAGCGCCGATAGTTACTTTTGTCACATTTTCTTTTATTATTGTCTTCTAAAGTAGCCTCGTCACTAACGGCTGTTAAGATAGAAGAGAAGATATTTTTTGGAATCCAACAGATCAAGAGAATATCTATGAATTTAAATTAATCTAAGTAGTCATTAATATTTAGTTACAATTCAATTAACTCCTTTTATATTTATTATTTATTTCAATACGTTTTCAAAAACTCTACAATTACAACTATTATTATTAAACAACCCGCGTGGCGTAGCGGCTCCCTGCCGGTCTGACACGCAGTAGGTCCCGGGTTCTATTCCCGGCCAGACAGGTATCTAAATGATGACTTTAGATTCTTGTTCCGGGTCTGGGTGATTGTGTATTCGTCTTTATATATGTCCATGGCACCTACGACACAGGAGAAAATCCTACTGTGGGGCTATGAGTGTAAAAAAAAAGCTATTAGTGTACGCCACCTTTTTATATTTTAAGAAATTCGGCAATTTTCGTTTTAACGCTTACCGCTGGCAGCGAATTGAAGTAAATATTTCATAGGCCTCGGGTTAATAAATCGGACACTTACAATTATATTTAGCGCTAAACACATCACCGTTTAGCGTTAAATATAATTGTAAGATTAGATTCATTTTGCAGCGCAAAGCGGTTGACGCTTGAAACTAAAATTTCATAAATTTGGACACACACATTTATATGTAACGCTCGACGCAGACTTTTGGAGCGCAACGCCTAGGGTTAGACAATCAACTTTGATCAACGCTTAAAGCAAACGATTCGTAGCCCTCGGTTGATAAGAGCGAGCGCATACTTTTGTATTTGCTGCTCAACGCTAACTTTTGCAGCGCTAAGCGATGGCTGCTTGAGGTAAATGATTCGAAGATATAAATAAACAAGCTTTCTACACTCATAGCCCCACACTAGGATTTTCCCCTATGTCGTGGGTACCATGGACACACACAAGACGAATACACAAACACCCCGACCCACAACATGAATCTAAACTCATCATTCAGATACCTGTCTGACCGGCAATCGAACCCGGGACCCATTGCGCGTCAGACTGGTATGGTAACCGCTCTGCCTCGCGGGTCATAAGAATAGGCAAATACGTTTAAGTTTAATGTTAGACCAGATATGAGTTTTCAAAGCTTTTTATCGCTTCTCGCTTACTCATTGACAGTCGAAAGCAAGCAAAGGACAGAAAGTGCGTGAGAAGTTTTAACAATGATACTATAATAATAACTGCTTTGACAACGATTTGACAACGTAGTAATACGTTTAGAAGGTCTTTTAGATAACGTTTGGTTGATCTTGGAGGAGTTTTATTAAAATTTATAACGTTTTTATCGTATGCTATAATTAAATAGTCTATTAGTTTCGAGTCTTTTTCGTAGAGAGTTTGTCTTTTTGTTCTTATTGCCATGTTTGATTTTAGAACATGCTCTTCTGATTTTGTTGAGGCAACGCTAAAATTAATTAGTATTTTTTTTATAATATTTGAAACCGCAAATGCATATGCAGACTACAAGATGCCAAGTGGCCACTGCTGCTCATGAAAATCTGAAGTCAGCGCCAGATAAGATGCGTTATTATGCCTAAAAACTAAGTTGAAGTTAGAATACAGCTGCGCTTAGTGTTTGTTATGTAAATATAAGTGTGAGATGGGTTCCTTTGAAGTTGAATTACAAAAAATATAACCTTATAATATGACCGTGAACAAAAATATTAGGAGAAAACATACATGCTTAACAATACTGCAAAAATCTCAAAGGATCTTTCCAACGCGCCCTTTCAGTGTTGTAGACTATTGCCTAGATTTCGACAACGAAAATTTTAACACATCTGTGATTACAGTTGTTAAATCAAAGGGGATTTAAGAAAAAAAATTGGAGATTTTCTTGTTTGCTTCATGTGGTGAACAAGTATGCTAGCCACCTGGTGTTAAGTAATTTCTGTCACCCATGGACAAATGTAAACAACTTCATATAGGAAAGGGGTCCTATCTTGCATCAGATTTGTTGCTACTCCTGAATGCTGAGATAATCATTTCACATATATATTTTTTTATCTGACTGAAGTAGCAAACGAACATGCATTTCACCTGATGTGTGAAAGTGTGCCGGCAACCACACCCTTCTATCGAATCGCAAGAAAAGCTTCACGCTAGAAATAGGTGTGGCGGTGGTACTTTCCTGGTTGAACTACACTGGTTCTACCACCTTAAAAATATGAAACCAAACCCTTTTTTGAAACGTAAGAACGCTGCCTTAGAGAAAAAGGTGTAGCGGTGCTGCTTCACGCTAGAAATAGGATCGGCGATAATACCTCTTCTGTCATACATTTTCTACTTATTTGCAAGTGTCGGATCATAGGTTATAATGGTCCGATTTGCATCTAGCCCGCTGACATTCACACCCAATCGAACACCTGCGCTTGGAAAGGTCGTGTCCAGTTGACTGGCTGCTTTGACCTCGAGGCTTATATAGCTTATACTTATCGGTGACCGATTTCAAAGAACTATGCTCGTGGAAAGAAATAATCCTTATTTATCCTTAAAAAACATAAAGGTCATATGTAACAAGTATATAATGTACAATGTCATATTTCGATGGAGTGGTGTGGTTGCCGGCATACTTTTATATGAGGCGACCATCATAGTCCTCGGGAGTGGCCATGCATCTGTGATTGACTTCAGATAGAACCCATGTTCGCAGAACTGCCGTGGTAAAGGTATACCTTTCAGACAACAAAAAGTGTCAATCATAATTTGAAACATTTAAAAGGTTCTGCATTTTTTGTAGCTGTTGTTTGAGTTGTTTATTTCTTGCGTAATGTTGATGTTAGGTTAGGTTACGATAGGTAACAGGACCCCAATTTGATAGGCGACTATCTATCTACGACTAAAATATTTCTGACTATACGATTCTTGTAATTGCTTGCCATCGTACATATCTCGGATCATCTAAGTGTGAAGGCAAAACCTTGATATATCTGCTAAACCACTTGGGAACAATGAAGAATTGTTTGGATGAGTTTGTTGATTTGTTTTTCTTTCACGTAGCATCGGAGCAGTTGATCGACAGAATTTACATGGAGATTGTTCATAGGCATTGTTCATAGGAGAGTAACGTGGTTTATTTTATTCCGAACAATAACAACAGAAACGGAAACTTTAAATGTATATATAAAAACATTTCCAATAGTTTGCTTTTTCTCTCATTACTTCTCCGATTCTGGATATAATATACAAATAAACTACTCCTTAATCCAGTGAGCGCCATGTACATAAAAACAAACACAATAAATTTCAAATCCAAAGCCGTTATCAAAACCTCCCATTACTTATTAGCCTTTTGATATGCAATTCTGGGCTTTTGATAAACATTTATCAGGAAAAAAATGTGATTTAAAAGAATGATTGTAAAAACAAGAAAATCTACAGCATAAACTGAATAAGTACATATAAATACTTCACTCATAAAGTATAATTTAATAGAAATTATAATTGTCATAAAATAACGCGCTGATAATTCGTACTTGACCACCAATTCGTATTTGGCCAGCGCGGTGGACTATGGCCTAAAACTTTCTCATTCCGAGAGAAGACCCGTGCCCAGCAGTGGGACAACAATGGGTTGACGAATATATAAAAATATAACGCGGTGACAAACGTTCATGCGACATCGCATGCGCAATTCGACATCAACTATCCAATAATTTGTTATAAGTTACGATACGTAAGGTATATTGTTCTGTAAAGCGTGCCAATAAACAATAGGCATATGTATAGAAACATATATTCATTCACTAGCTGTACCCTGCGCGCGTTGCTACGCCATCACAAAAAATACACCAGAAACCTTCGCGAGCTCATGAATAACTACTTTGCTAAAGATCATCCCATGATCAAATGAATAGTTTACGTTTCTACAGGACATACAGACAAACATTCATTTTTATAAAGAAGAAAGAGAAGATATGCTCAGTGTGCATTACTCGCATTATGACGTCGTGTATAAAGCACTAAACATCTAACAGAAATGACAAAATAATGCTCCACTATTCTAACTTTATTAAGTCTGTAAACATACGTAAAAGTGTATACAGTAAGATTGTAGTCCATAAAATCACTACAAATCCTTTTATTAGAAATAAACGCGGGCCGGGGAAGGGGGCGCTAGTAAATATAATCTTATTAGCAACGGCCAATGTCTCCGGTGACTCTAAAGGCTCCGACATTTTAATCTACGGACAGATACCCTGGCTTAATCCGTTAAGCAACAAAGCTTAAAGTAAAACGTAATATAGCGAAAAATCAATGGAAATGAAAATTGTGCGACCTTTGCTGATTATTTTCAACATGTTACTTGACAATTGTTTGAAAAGGGAAGTACCATATATGTAGTGAAGCAGTACTTACTTTTTGGAGGAAGGGTGTAAATGCCGGCTGACGTACTTGAGGCGACCGTTTCAGCCTTCAGGAGAGACAAAAATTCGGCTTCGGAACCATGATTCGATACGATTACAGCTGTTCACAGTCAGTACTCGACGAAACTTTTCCTACCATCTATAGAGGCCTTTGGCTTGGCTGTGTGGTGTCAGTCTTGAATAGCACCACTCCCTCTCTTCCCATGGATCTCGTACGAGGCGACTAAGGGATAAAACATCCAGGAGATGGGCAGCAGCATCTCCTGTGAAATTCCAACATTTACTGCGGTCACCAACACGCTTGCCAGGCGCGGTGACTACTGGCAAAACCCCCAAATGTCAGGTACAGAAAGACCCCGGCCCCAGCCCCCGGCGGCCCCGCTATTCCGGGCTATGGTAGTGGCCAAGGTAACGGCGGTGCAGGGGGTATATCTGTATCACTATATATGTGCGTATACGCGCAGTAAACGCATGTATCACGATCACCCCGTATGCTCAGGTTACAAGGTTGCGTTCAAATCTAGTTTGACGCGCTTATACATGCGTTAATAGCGCATCGTCTGGACGACGGCATGTGTGGCCACTCGCCGTCGTAAACACCAGGAGGCGCAGTGAGTACAAATGCTCACTGGGACGAGCCCGAAAGGGACATCGCGCTCGGAGGAATCCGGTTGTGTTTTACTGGAGATCCCGAAGTCCTCCGTACAGCGTTGAGGATGGCCACCTGGGGGGTTTTAGTTTGGTAAAAATCCCACATAACCCGGCGTTGCTCCCACGGGGTTATGTGGGAGTTTTCGAGAGGGGAAACCTTTTGAAAGTTTCCCCTCTCGAAAACAAAAAAGGCTCTTAAGCTAAATAGAACATTTAAACAGAAAAAAAAATTTAAACAAAAAATACAACCGACTTCTATGCCACATAAAAGTAAAAAATAATTTAAATACATGTTGGTTTAGAGCAAACACAGTTCTTAGTACATAGTCCCGAAGTCGGCGCTTACCATATTTTGCTGGATCATGACGAAACTACATGTATCTTATATGAGCGCCGACTTCGGGACTATGTACTAAGAACTGTGTTTGCTCTAAACCAACATGTATTTAAATTATTTTTTACTTTTATGTGGCATGGAAGTCGGTTGTATTTTTTGTTTAAAATTTTTTTTTTCACGCTTTTCAGTCACGATAAAATCAGTTATGGCTGTTGCTAGTCGTCCGCTAACCGGATGAATAAAATTAATTATTCGTCCGATTTTCGGATGAATAAAATTATGTGCTGACGTCATCATATAAAAATAGACTTCTTTGACATAACCGGTCGGGGGCGCTACCGCGCCCCCTCCCTTAGATTCTGAATTGGAAAAATCTGTTCGAACCTAACCTAACCGAATAAAACAACTTTTTCTGAGTAAACATTTATATAAAGAATAGACCTATAATTATCAATATTTAAAGTAGAAAAAGTAATATAAACCTTATAACTAAGAGTATAATTCAACTGATACTGATAAAAATAACCCATCCAATTTAAAAAGGTTGGTAGTACTCTTGCATCTTTCAGGTAATTGTATTCAAAGTGGAATTTTTGATCATAATTATATCCTCTCCGAAACTCATTGTTGGTATTGTGAACAACAACATTATGTATACGTAAGCACAATATGGCCGATGCCTACGGTTTAAACTTGAAGGACCCCAGCATTATCAGGGTTGAGGAGTTGAAGGTCAAAATTATCATGTCATATCTTTGCTTAGTAATCTCATTACATATACGTAAGCACCATATGGCCGATGCTTATGGTTTACACTTGCAGTACCCTGCATCATCAGGGTTGAGGAGTTGAAGGTCAATTTTCTTATCATACGTCTTTGCTTTGTATATATATTACATATCCATAAGTATCGAATGGCCAACGCCTATGGTTTAAGCCTGAAGTACGCCTGCATCATCAGGGCCGAAGAGTTGAAGGTCAAAATTATCATGTCATATCTTTTCTATGTAATCTCATCTCATGCACGTAAGCATCAGATCCCCAACTTCTATGGCTTGGGCTTACAGTACCCTGCATCATCAGGGTTGAAGAGTTGAAGGTCAACTTTTTTATCATACTTCTTCGCTTTGTAAATATATTACATACCCATAAGCATCAAATGGCCAACGCCTATAGTTTAAGCCTGAAGTACCCCTGCATCATCAGAGTTGAGGAGTTGAAGGTCAAATTTTTCATCTTATATCTTTGCTTAGTAATCTTATCAGATATACGTAGCGATCATGTAGCTAACGCCTATAGTTTAAGCTTGAAGCACCCCAGCATCATCAGGATTGAGGAGTTGAAGGTCCAATTTTCCACCGTATACAACCATTTTTCTAATGTTTTACCTTACATTTTTTTAAATATCATTTTGAATGCGTAAGATTGAAATAGCTAAGTTTTATGGCTTAGGCATTCAATACCCCTGCATCATCAGGATTGAGGAGTTGAAGGTCCAATTTTTCGTCGTATACCTTTGCTTAGCAATGTTATTACAAATCCGTGAGTAACAAATGTCTAACGTTTATGGTTTAAGCCTGCAGTACCCCTGCATTATCAGGGTTGAGGAGTTGAAGGTCAAATTTGTCATCGTACATCTTTGCCTTGCTATCTTATTATATATCCGTAAGCACTAAATGGCCATCACCTACGGCTTGGGCTTACAGCACCCTGCATCATCAGGGTTGAGGAGTTGAAGGTCAATTTTTTTGTCATATGTCTTTGCTTAGTATTGTTATAACATACCCATAAGCACCAAATGGTCAACCCCTATGGTTTAGGCTTGAGGCACCCCTGCATCATCAGGATTGAGGAGTTGAAGGTCAAATTTTCATCACATGTCTCTGCTTAGTAGTCTTGTTACATATATGTAAGCACCAAATAGCTAATGTTATAGTTTAGGATAGCTGTAACCCTGCATCATCAGGATCGAAGAGTTGAAGGTCAAATTTTTCGTCAACATATATAAGCATAGATATATAATACATATTCTAAGTTTCATAAGAATCGATTCGGCAGAAGCCGAGTTATCTCAAATTATCTAAAAAACTTGAGGAGTGGTGGTGGTTTCCACCCCATAACTCAAAGAGTTAAGCATCACAGCATACCCATGTCCAAGAGAAAAAGTTGCGTGACGAAATTTCCTATCAAATGAAAGAAAGAAAATGGAAATCGGTTTATAAACCCAAGTTATTCAAGATTTTAAGAAACCGACATTTTCCAATTTTCCGGGAAAACCGCCGGAAGGTTTTCATTTTCCTTAATATGGGACTGCCTGTGGAACTAGTCGCATACAATGTCGTATGAATCGTGTCGGTAGGTCGACGATTTCTAGCCATTTCGCCCGATACATAAAAAAAAAAAAAAAAAAAAAAAAAAAAATATACGTGACGAATAGATAACCTCTTTCCTTTGGGAAGTCGGTTAAAAATACATTCTTTTCCAAATGGCCGTTTTGCGATACGCCTGTAACATACAAATAATATACAACCGGCATATGCCATTCCTGAGTCAGGTAATATACAAGTACACTCGAGTAGAATCGACAGTCGGCGTGAATTCTCAAATTGTTTGACGTCTCTTGGGGAATAAAGCTGAGTGTGTTCGAGTGTACAGAGTATATTGTGTTCGTCTAATATTGTGATCATGAGCCTACATCAGATTGTTTTATTTGTGTGTGGTTTTTTAAATGTGTGTGACTTTAACGAGTTTTCTTTTTACTTTTCAGACAGTGTTTGTATGAATGTATGTTTTTATCTAAGTGTACCTACAGTCAGTACAGTGTGTATTGTGTTTGTCTAATATTATGATGATGAGCCTATATCTGATTGTTTTATCATTGTAAGCGTGGTTTTTTGAAGTTATGTGTCAATAACAAGGTTCTTTTTACTTTTTACTTTTATGTATTTACTTTTTTCTACTTTTAAGTACATACGTACTTGTATTTTTTCTTGCAATTCTCTAACATAAATGTTACAATTAAGAAAACGTAATGCCTGCATTCTCGGCATTCTCTACCGGTCATCCTCGGGTGGCTGGACAATTTGCAAGTATTAATTTTAAACTCGAGTGTGTATGTTTGTTTTTTTGATTGGAGGTGACAGCTAGTTATTTGCGGCCCCCTATGTCCGGCTTGGTCCGTAGCGATCGGTAGCAACAAAAAAAACTGCCACACTCAACTCTACCTTCACTTTTCCCCTTGGGATCATCATTAAGTATTTCCTCGCGGGGGAAAGATTAAGCTAATTGCTAGCTATTTTCGCCTGTTACTTGGCTGCCACTCGTGTGAACCCTTTATTTTTCTTGGAGACGCAATTTCTTGAGTACTTCTATTTCATAGGTATTTGTGTATAATTATGTGTTTGTATGTACCTATCTATATCCATTTTTTACGCGCTACAGGTTACTTTTCTGGGAAAATTTTATTTGCTTATCTATCAAGGCTCATGGGATACAGCCTGGTGACAGACAGACAGACGGACAGTAGAGTCTTAGTAATATGGGTCCCGTTTTATCCTTTGCACACGGAACCCTAAAAACTGCGATTTTGAGGAAATATATACAATTTCACAAATGGACCAAACCCTGAATAAGTGATTCGGTTAACAATTTTCCTTAAAATTACAATCGCTGAATCCATTTTAATCCATTAATCCGGGATGATCCGCCCCCAATTATTATACAGAGATAATTTCTATCATTTCCATTCTATTTGAATATCCTTATTTTAATTATTACGGGAAATGTGAGATTTATTGTATTTTGATACGATTTTATTAGGTTGGTTTCAATTGAATTATATGTTGCTGTAACATTTGAAAGCTCTAATGTTGGGTTCAGAAATTTTCCTCTAACAGGTGGAGTCTTGTAGCTCATAAGAATAGTAAGGTTGTTTAGGAGGCGAAGGAAGACGTCGAAAGGGCCAGAAAGCGCGCTGAAACCTCTCGGAGAGGGATTCGCCGCGGCCGTGCTGCGTCCCTGTAGTTCCGGCATCAGAATAAGGCTACGGTATCCCCTGCCTGTCGTAAGAGGCGACTAAAAGGGTCTTCTGGGGATGCGGGCGGTGAGAGTGGGAGCTCGAACCGTTCGGTCAGGCGATCCCGGGAAGGACGGCGGTATGTGTGGTCGCATACCGTCGTAAAGACTAGACGGGGCGGTGGGCCCAGCCGCCCATCTGGGAGGCACCCGATGGGGCAACACGCTTAGAAAATTCCGGTTCCTTTAGAGATCCGGAGTCCTCTTCATAGCGCCGAGGACGGCCACCGGTGGGGGGGGGGGGGGGTAGTGCGGTAAAAGAAAGAAAAGTTTATTCCAACTCTTAACAGTACTACATGCTACTATACGTGCATTACAAATATAAATGTAGAATATACTATATATTATATATATCATTATATTACTTGAACGGATAATTAAGTTGCCTGCCTATCACATATACAAGCCTCAAATTTAGTCTGAGAAAAACCAACTAACACATAAACCAATACAAAAACAGAGAACAACAATAAAATTTTACGTGTGCATACAACCTTAAACAAGAACCTATTTATGAGTAAGGAAGTCTGCATATTTACGATTTAGGGCCATTTGCGTTAAAGTATTTTACGACGTAAAGATGACAGTAAAATACCGACCGAGGTTCTAAAAATTTTATTTATGTTACAAGAGCTTGCTTTCTACACTCACGCTTTCTACACTCATAGCCCCACAGTAGGATTTTCTCCTGTGTCGTGGGTACCATGGACACACACAAGACGAATACACAAACACCCAGACTCAGAACAGGAATCTAAAGTCATCGTTCAGATACCTGTCTGGCCGAGAATCGAACCCGGGACCCATTGTTCGTCAGACCGGTACTTTAACCGCTCCGCCAGGCAGGTCGTCATGCTGCTTCCATGTTTTTGTTATGTCGATTAATATGTCGATGGAAACCCCTAAGTTTGCGCAATACATACATTGGAAATGGTTAGCAATAAAAAATAATGCGTAAAAAATTAAAATCAATTATGGTAGTAAATTAATCACGTTGTTTTTAAAAACTATTTTGTATTCTGAATATAAGGGTAAGGATATTATTTACTGACCTCTGACATCTTTATTTCTTTAATCTATATATCTACATATCTAATATGTGAAGTAAAAACTTGGGATCCGCCTTTAAGAAACTTGCCGTGGACGGAGGAGTATGAAATTTTGCATGGTTATAGTTTATGTAGGGCAGGAGTACGGAATTCATATATTTTTTTCAAATAGTTCATGAAACATACATAAACTATATTAAGAACACTACCATGTATTCGACACAACACATTTTATCCAACGAAATATAACTTTCATCGTCATTATGGAAACATATATCAAAAACGTCAGATGTCTTTGTCAAAATACCCGATATTTCTTTTAACTATTAATCTATTAAACCTCCTTCTGTCTTTAACGGATCTTTTAATTGAATTAAAGAACTATTCGTGATACTTTGGTTAATATCAAGTTTAGATTTTAAGTTGGATTACGGTCGAATTTCGATCGTTGCGATGTCAATTTAGTTTAAGATCAGAGTTTCAATTAAGTCGATCAACGGATGCTAAGTTCTCTCTAAGCTCTGAGGACTAAGTTGGAACGGCTTGGATTAGTATTTTCTTGACATGTTCTTCAAATAACAGCCAACCACCGTTTAACACTACTGTTATTTGGCAAAATTCGGTGTGGCAGTGGACACGGAGTCGCACCACAAAGGATGCCGACACTTTTTTTTTTTTTTTTCGAGGGGGAAACCTTCAAAAGGTACCCGACGCCGTGGGAGCGACGAAGGGTTTTTTACCGCACTAAAACCCCCCCGGTGGCCATCCTCGGCGCTAAAAAGAGGACTCAGGGATCTCCAACAAACACCACCGGAATCCTCTAAGCGTGTTGCCCCATCGGGCTCCTCCCAGATGGGCGGCTGGGCCCACCGCTCCGTCTAGTCTATACGACGATATGCGACCACACATACCGCCGTCCTTCCCGGGATCGCCTGGCTGGACGGTTCAAGCTCCCACTCTAGCCGCCCGCAACCCCGGAAGCCCCTTTTAGTCGCCTCTTACGACAGGCAGAGGATACCGTAGCCCTATTCTGATCCCGGAACTACAGGGACGAATTCAACAGGGACGATGTCAATTTAGTTTAAGATCAGAGTTTCAATTAAGTCGATCAACGGATGCTACGTTCTCTCTAAGCTCTGAGGACTAAGTTGGAACGGCTTGGATTAGTACTTTCTTGACATGTTCTTCAAATAACAGCCAACCACCGTTTAACACTACTGTTATTTGGCAAAATTCGTCGTTGCCTCAACGATCTTGAGGCAGTAGTCTCGGAGTCGCACCACAAAGGATGCCGACACTTAACGACTTTTTAAGATATTGTATAGCTTTTATCGCGGGGTTTGAGCGCGGCGACCGATTCAAGAAATTCCGTAACGAAAACCTAACACTCCCTACTCCGCCTACCATACAGCGCGGCCGAGCGTTCGCATAACGTGTATGTATATGGTACGACAGTACGAAGCTCGCACGGATCGCGACGTGCTGCTCGGAAATCGGACGAATATGTAAGCAGCTGTTTGTGAGAAAGTATACAGTATCAAAAACATGTGGTACTCGGGGACTGCCGTTGTAAAGCTATTGCATATAACAGAGTTTCATGATAAACGGTTGAGTAGTTTTAGCGTGGAAGCGTAACAAAATTTTTTTTATTCACATTTATAATAAGAATAAAATTATAAAATAACGTGAATGTAAATAAATCCGTTTACAACTTATCTGTGTTAATTTTGAACGCGAAAATTTAAATTGTTCATTTCTGTATTCACCAAAATATGAGTTTAACACTGCAGTTATTTCAAATTTGCAAACAAATATTTTAACGCTATTTTAATTACAGCGTTGATTTAATGCTTATTTATATTTATTTACCATGAATGGCTGTATAAAGTTATAAACAAAATATTATTTAAATGTCTGGTTAAGGTTAATCAAAATGGAATTCTACTAAATGTCCGCCGTCGCCCGTCACAGAACTCTTTCTTCTGAACCGTAGTAGTCACATACTTATTTTTTTAATAGACACGCAAAAAAGTGGTGTTATAAGTATGCCAGGTTTGTGTGTCTGCCTGTCTGTCTGTTTGTCGAAATGTAGCTTTTTACCGGGTGAATTGATCTTGATGTGGCTTGAAAGCTGGCTTCCAGGAGCTGGTTCATAAATATGTTTTATTAAAAAAAATTAAACAAAAAATACAACCGACTTCCATGCAACAAAAAAGTAAAAAATAATTTAAATACATGTTGGTTTAGAGCATACACAGAAGGTACTCAGTAGTAGTTCCGAAGTCGGCGTTCACATAGGACACATGTGGTTTTGTCGTGATCTAGCGAAATATGGTGAGCGCCGACTTCGAGATGGATAAAAAAAAAATACCGGCCGAATTGAGAACCTTCTCCTTTTTGAAGTCGGTTAAAAATCGGTTCAGCCATTTACAAAACGTAATAGTTACCAATTCTTTAGACAGTATGCTTATTTAAAAAGTGAACAAGTTCTTTGCATTTCAGTGCCAAGGTGTTGTCGCCTTACTTTTACATGAGGCGACCATCTTTGTCCTAGGGAATAGCAACGCATCTGTGATCGACTTGTATAGCTGGTATAGTAACAACCAACATAAAAAGATGACGTTGACTCCTATTCAGTATTTTTCCAGTTACTTTGTTACAGTTAAGTCCCGAGGAAATTTAAAAAGGATTTTTTTCTGAGTTTATTTTTGGTAAAATAATGATATAAATACCAACAACACAACTGTAGATTAGAAACTGATACTTTTTACACACATCTGTACGTGGTAATCTGTCGGTGGTAGAATCAGTGTAGTTCGCCCGGGGAAGTACCACCGCCACACTTATTTCTAGCGTGGAGCAGTTCTTGCGTTTCGATGGAAGGATGTGGTTGCCGGCACACTTTTATATGAGGTGACCATCTTAGTCCCCGGGAGTAGCAACGCATCTGTAATTGACTTTAGATAGAACTTCATGTTCTATATAAAGTTGTTTACAGGAGTCCATAAACGGTAACAACTTACCATCAGGTGGACTGCATGCGCGTTTTCTACTTCAAGGTTATTAAAGAAACATAGGATTTCCTACGTTTTCGTGTGTTTTGCGGATACCATTAATACACACTAAGCAAATGCTTAAACACCCAGACCCAAATATTAAATAATCGCTATCAAACCCAGCCCTGGATTGAATCCGGAACATTCTGTCAGCCCGAGCGATATGGTACCCGCTTTGCTTCGCAGCTCGTCATAATACTTTTACTAAAAAAAGTAAAAATTAAAACAAGCGTGTTTAATTTCCCCTAGCTTTAATTAAAACCTTTTGAGGGTTAAACGGAAAGTTTAATGTTAAAAATGCCTTGCCTTTGTTCTTAAATCGCGAATTGGAAGTTAACAATTTATTATATTCATTGTTAAACTTTTTGAATGAATTGAATAATTGAAAATTTTAACTGAAAGGCTTGCGATATGAAACATTTGACTTTACTACTGAAAAGACCAATCGCGCTTTTGTCTCGTTTTATCGTAAACTCAATTTTTATTCCATTTAATTTTGTTAGGGTTTCGCAACCTTATTATTTAACGTAGTAGTTCAGATGGAAATAGATCGTCAATATAACGTCAGCTAGCGATTTTGTATTTGTATAATTTAAGATTTTAATAAATACCTGTTTCTAGCGTGCAGCATTTCTTGTGTTTTAATAGAAGCATGTGGTTGCTGGCACAATTTTTACATAAGGCGACTATCATACTTCTCGGAAGTAGTAACGTATCTATGATCGACTTCAGATGGAACCCATGTTCTATATGAGTTTGATTACAGATGTTCATGGGCAGCAGTGCGGGCGGCTAGAGTGGGAGCTCGAACCGTCCAGACAAGCGACCCTAGGTAGGACAATGGCATGCGTGGTCGCATGCCATCGTAAACACCAGGAGATACGGTGACCTCAAATACTCACTGGGGAAGAGCCCGAAAAAGACATCGTGCTCGGAGGATTCTGGTTGTGGTCCTTTTGGAGATCCTGGAGTTCTCCTCGCAGCGCTGAGGACGGCTACCGGGGGGGATTTAGTAAGGTAAAAATCCCACTTAACCCGGCGTTGCTCCCACGGCGTCGGGTACCTTTGAAGGTTTGCCCCTCGACACACAAAAAATGGTACAAGTGCTCTTAATCTGGTATTGATTGGGCAGCAGTGGCCACTTATCATCAAGTGAACTGCACGCGAGGTTGCTACTTCAAAATTATAAATAAATAACGTGTCCTTCTGTCCTACCTGTCTGTCTTTATGATAGGCAATACATAGTAGTAGTAGTATATAATAGTTTATCTTGTAAAATGGGTATGTATTTAACAATATCTTAATTTTTTCATATTACATAGTAAGCTCTTCTGACTAACTGGTCTAGTGTTTTGTAATAAGCTTCTGATTTCTATCTTTTGATACTATCAATGAATTAAACTATGAGCTTGTCACAAATGTACTACTACTACTCGTTTTTCTAAACACAAAGATCGCTCTATATGCAAGTCAGTCGACATCCTCAGAATATCGAATTATTGTTCAGGTAATTTAAAAAATAACAGATCCGGTAATAATTTTCCGTGCCGATAAATCATCGGTCGGTTCCCTGCCAGGAATTCCAATTTCAAAGTATTTTCATTGCCAATAGACATTCTTCTATATGATCGCTGGCATGTTTCTGGTTTGGTTCGAAGTAGAACATTGTTCTGTCCAGATTTTTCTATTGTTTTTTTATGCGATACATTAATATTAAATGCATAATTTAGTGTAATTTGAAATTAAATTACTCATAATTCAAATATATATTAATAAAAATGTAGAAAAATAATTAAATGGAATTATGGTCATTTATAATTCAATAAAATTTTAATATACGTACTTTATAATCATAATTACCATTTTTTTCTATAGTTATTACTATTTTATCTACGCTAAGGTATTTTATATAAATGCAAATAAAATGTTATATAAATAATTATAATGTAATGGATTAAATATGTATTCTAGTTGTGAGTAATATTTAGTATTTTTTTTTATTTATTCAATAATATTTATTTTATTGAATTTCTTAATTTTTTTCTGAAATTCCAAACATAATTTCAAAACGTGTAGGACTCCGATTTCTGTACTTGTTAATATATCAATGATAGTTTATTCGTGTAACAAGTTGAAAACTAGTACTTAGACGTAATTTTATTATAAATGGCTAATTAGTATTACAGATTTATCTTTAAAAATAATATTTTATTTCAAGACCTAACTCCTATACAAACTGACACGTAATAATTGAGACATTTCAATAAGCGTCTCAAAGTAACGTGATTTGCATATATTTTGTAACGTTCACAACTCAACAATAAGAAGATTAATTGAATTAATTGTATACATTCAATTAATTGTATGAATTCAATTTAATTGGATCAATTCATCGCATCGTAACAAATTAATTAACAAGAAACAAACGAGGCGATGATATTGAAATTGCGTGAGCGTTACCCGAGGGCCATGAAACGTTCCATTCAAGCGTTCCTTTGGCGTTGTAAGCGTCAGCATTGAGCGTTTTAAGCAAATTTATGAGGAACCAGTTGGTAGAACCAGCGCAGTTTGACCGGGAAGGTTGGTACCTGGCGGTAGTCCGCCACACTTATTTATAGCGCTAAGCAGTTCTTGAGCAGTGACAGCCTAATGGTTGAAACTTGTCCTCTCGATCGGGAGGGCCGAGGATCAAACCCAAGCACGCACCACTGATTTTTCTAAAATTATGTGCGTATTAGAAATTAATAATCACTGCTTTTCGGTACAGGAAAACATCGTGAGGAAACCTACACACCCGAAAGTTCTTTATAAAAAAAAGTTTTCAGAGGTGTGTGAAGTTCACCAATTCGCACTTGGCCAGTGCGGTGGGCTGTGGCCTGAACACTCTTAGAGAAGATCTATGCCCAGCAGTAGGATAATAATGGGTTGACAAGAAGAAGTTCTTGCGTTTTGAAGGAACGGTTTGGTTATCGGCACACTATATATATGTTATATGAGGCAACAATCATTGTTCCTGAGAGTAGCAACGTAGCTGTGATTGATTTCAGATAGAATCCTGATTCTGTATAAGCTGCTTACAAATTCATAGGCAAGGGTGGCCACTTGCCATTGCATCTAAGCTCGTTTGCTGCTTCAATCTTGTAAAAAAAACTTTTATGTAAGAGCTTTAATAGACTAATGCTTGAAACTCGGCCTTTCAATCGAGAGCCTAAGTTAGAATCTCAAGCAAGAACAATTGTTTTATTTTAATTTATGTATTAGAAAATTGCCGCCGAAACACAGAGGTTTCCCGATAAGTACAATCTGGGTGTTTTCAAAGCAAGAGTGAATAGGCTCCTTCTAGACAAGCGTGTCACATCTTAGGCCTCATCGTCACTTTCCATCGGTGAGATCGAGGCCAAACGCGTGTCTATTAAAATGTAAAAAAAAAATTGCTTTACGGTGAACAAGAACACCGTGAGGAAACCTACATACCTATATTCGCTAAAATATAAAAGAAGTTCTTACAGGCGTGTGGTCTACTTAATTCATATTTGGTCAGCGCGGTGCACGTTCTTGTTTAGAAGTGGGATAATAGGTTGTCCAGATCTTATAAAACTACCGAATTTCAAAGCAAACTATGGTGAAATTTGCTGAATTTTGATTGAAGTTTCAAATAACGCTTGTTTCGTGGTCCTCCGGTTACAATTCGACTACATAACATTCTACTGTTACTACAATTTGCAGCCAAATTTTATGGGCTTATAAAATCATACACAGATATTTGTTTTTAATATTCATCGCTAACGCTGAAGTATCATGGCCTTCGAGTTATAGGTAGTTTTACAATTAAAGTGCCATTAGAAGTATTGTGGGAGTTCATATTATTATTTATTTACATCGTGAGAACGCTTGCTCATTTTTACTCGATAAATTTTCAACTCATCGTGAGTTAATTTTTCTAACAAAGTTATTTGCAAGGGTTGATGATAGGTTTTTTATTTTGTACGTAGATCAGTAATTAAATATGACCTCGTAGCTTCATGGAGTAGACTATATTACTGTTTGCAATATTTCTTCCACGATTCAACTGTAGTCTTTTATTTGTTTAATTATTATCAGTTAATATCATACGAAAAGGAAGTAATTTTATGAAAAAAAATACACATATGGATGTGTAAATTTAAAGTGGATTGAAAACTATTATATTTCCGAATCCATCAAACTGCGATCAATAAATTTCTCCATGTGTATTGAGAAATCGACTTTTATCCAATAGATAGAAAAAACTTTTTTTGTATATAAATAATTAAATAACTATTCTGTTATTTATACAATGAACATATGTATATGTACTTCCATTTCATTTCATACAATAGCGAAACGGATGCTGTTTTGCTCTTAAATTAATTAATTCGTTAGAATTACATAAATTGTTGCTCGCAAACAAGAAACAAACTTAGCACCTATGTTTTTGTTTACAACTTAGCACTTTACAAAGTGTAATTACAAGAGGCTTTGATTAATTTGTTCCTGGTTTGTTTACGCGACAAAATCACTCGGTATTTTTCACGAAATAACTCGCCTTTGAGTGGTCTTATTAAACAGACGTCTATTTTTTATTTATAAATATGTAAGTGTCGTCTTGTTGGAAATTTAAATTTAGAAACAATATTTCTCTCATTACATTGTCTTACTTTTGAAAAGTTTTGTAAAACTATTACGCTTTACATATAAATATTAATGTCTCGGATCGTCTAAGATTTAGAAAGTTCGTATTAATAAATATTTATTAGTAATTTTTCATAAAATATTTTGCTTTAAAAGTTTCGACTTATTAGAATTAATGTAAGCAATTGAATTGAGTTATAAATAATAATATTCCCTTCGAACAACTCCTTGGTATATATTTTTTTACTTTACATCTCCGTAAATGGAATTACTTGCAAAATGCTACTAGATTATTAATATTAAAATATTATGGTTATGTTTAGATTTAACGGTTAATAAAAATAAATACACTTAATACGTATTTTTATAAAGGGGTTTCTTTAGACTTTTATTAATTAATAGTTTATGCATGAAGTACGTAAAATTACTCGTAGGTAGAACTGATTGATTAATCTTAATTAAAGCCGGCTGTTTTGATTTAGACCATTTTGATATTTATTGGTAAACGTAGCTTATTTTATAATGATAATATCGTTATTATGAAAGAACGGATATTATATAAAAAAATATTAATCGTCTCTTTCTGTGTTAAATCTGTCTTACATATGAGATGATTTTCAGACAAGAGAGATTGATAATTAATGTATATCTATTTATATGCACACGTATATATATTATTATTTCAATCTATTATAAACACGCGAAGATAAAACATCAAAATTCAGGCATGGAGACAAAAATATAGATTCGTCGTTAAAAACCAGACAACTTCTTCGTGGTCAGTATAGTGTCCAAATAGCCACTTGGATCGTGTGTTGAATATATAAATAAGTTATTGGTGTAATGTTTTTCCTTCGTCCAAGTTCATTAAGGGTTTCTCTTTTTTTTCGTATTAGATGGTAATTTCAATTTTTTCTTTGGTGAAACAGATCATAAAACAACATGACAAAATGATGAAATTCCTAAAAAATATGTTTATGGAAAATGATGTAAAAAAATCAGTAATATCACCATGGTGGCTTTTCTTTGGCTTTACTTTCTTCTTTCTGAGAGATGACGAATGTGAGTGGTATATAGATAATTTTGACACACACACATAAGGAACTGATTACGTAGTTTATAATTAATTATTTCAGAAATTTAAAAAAATAGGAATATTTTCAACAATATAATACGAGGTGTGGATAACATAGTATATTGTTAAGACTATTTCTTAACTTTATATGTTTAAATTACTTTATTCAAGATGTTTCATAGATAAAAGCGTTCAATCGGACGAAACTATCGTACAAAACGACAGAAGCCTCAAATAAAATAAAGTAAAAGTAAATAATTACCTGGCTGCTACACGTTCAGTGCCGTAGTGGGTCTCTCGTCATTTTCTTATCACAATGTCATGTCATTTTCGATACTACCCCACTTCTGCGATGTACATCGTAACACAGCACTTGACACTTGTGAAAAAGTTTGTGATCGCGTAAAGTTCAATTAATTGAATTATTCTGATGTTGATCTGGTTAATTGGATTTCTTCGGTGTTTTTAATTTAAATTGAGTTCGTCGGTAATATGCGTTTGTGTCTGGCGGGGACGTGCGCTCTGTTCGGCGAGCGAGCTCTGACTGAGGGATGGGTTGTGGCGCGCGCAAAACTGTTGATTTCGCCTTCGCAGGCTCCGAGTTTTGTGCTAAAAATTGGGTACCGCGCTGTTTTGCTATTCTTTTTTGTTCGCGCTGTCGATTGTTTGCAAGTAGTTAATGCATGTTCTAACAGTTTAGTCTACCTCGGACATGTACGAAGTTGGAGTGTTGGTTTTAAAGTAAAGTTTGAAAAAAACGTGTTATGTATTTGATGGACAACTTTGACTTTACTGGCGATGCTTATAGATTTCATTTTTTCGCCCATATTTGAATGTAATTGCCATTTTCTACCAACATATGTTTTTCCACAATACTGATCACATGTTAAATGTTTTATGCAATCATACGACAGCCTTTTAAGGTTTACTGCTGGGCACAGAACTTCCGTAACGGAGGTTTTAATGGTCACCGAGCATGTAATGCGTATTGGTGACCGTCGTGGGTGCTGATGGTACATAAGAAAACGTTGTTTAATTTTTATCCTTAGTTGCCTCCAACGATAGCTACTAGAAGAAAAAGAGCCAGATACAATACTTTATAGTTGATACCTATTCTTTTTTAGTAATGTCGTTGTACTATTCATGAGTAGAAATTTGAAGAGCCCGTATTCATTTAGATTAACTGCTTATTAGGAAATAATTTAACACGTTCAGGTGTATGAACTTTTGGATTTTGATTGAAATAGATGCATTGCTATTCTCTAGCACTAACATAGTCGACTCGCACTTAGTTCATATTCATATAAAGTGTTTAGTTTTCGATACGATGCGCGTTGTTTTCCTTTACCGTACACGCACGCGATAATAAATGTCTTTTACAAAAATATCTTTGAACTAATAAAAGTCTATGAATAAGTAACCTTGAGATTTGATCCTTGGTTCAAGTCTAGTCTTTACGACGGTATGCGACCACACATACCGCCGTCCTTCCCGGGATTGCCTGACCGAACGGTTCGAGCTCCCACTCTAGCCGTCTGCAACCCCGGAAGCCCCTTTTAGTCGCCTCTTACGACAGGCAGGGGATGCCGTAGCCCCATTCTGATCCCGGAGCTACAGCTAGTCCTCGGGAGTAGCAACGCGTCTGTGATTGACTTCAGATAGAACCTATGTTCTATTTGAAGTTGCTTACAGGTGTCAATGGGCGGCAGTGACCACTTACCATCAGGTGGACTGCATGCTCGTTTACTACTTCAATTGGATAAAAAAATGAAAAAGATGTGATTTTTATGCTTAACGAATATTTTTTAAAAACTTTGAACGAAGGTACACGAGTGTAATCGAGTAGCGCTTGTCTAGAATATATCTCGTGGAAAACCATCTCGCTGCAACTCAATGTTGAGCGATTTATCGTTTAATGTAATATACGACGTGAAATTTATGGGCTGATTTATTATTTGATGTATATTTGTACTGAATTTTATTTTAGATTTTATTTATAGCTATTATTTTCTATAATATAAAAGTAGCAAATTAGCATGTAGTTCATTTGTTAAGTAGATACTGCCAACCACGGACATTTTAATTAATCCCATATAAGATAAAAATTTAAACGCAGATTGGCCACAAAAAAATCATAATGAATGAATATGATACATTAATAGATACTATTTTCTTTTTTTTAGCAAAGTATGCAGTTAGTATGAATAAAGTCTTATTCTAGTTTTCAAGGTAGAACGACTATGGTTTCAGCGGGTAGTACAACCTCCACACTCTTTTCTAGAGTTAAGCAGTTCTCGCGGTTGGGTGGAAGGGTGTGGTTGCCGGATCACTGTTGTATGGAGCTGTTACGTTAGAACCCGTTTTTAGTTAAAATGCGTTTCCTATAGTTAAAACTACCTCTCACTAAACGCCTTTGTTAAAACTAGAATTAACTGTTCTACTTAGACAAAACGCGTTTTGTCAAAATTACTCAGTTAAAACTGCTTCCACTAGCAGGACTGTGAATACTTTATACTGTGAATATTACCTTACCATGACGATGCAGAAATATGGCGTTTAGTAAGAACTAGTTTTAACTAGAAATAACGCGTTTTAACTAAAAACGGGTCCTAAAGGTAACAGGGCGACCAAATTAGTCTTCGTGAGTAGCACCGATCGGTGATTTTTTGCTTGTCCATCCGCGCCAATGAACACTTCTCATCGCACTGCATCGTACTGTACCGGACTGCACGATCGTTTGATACTTCATTCGAATAAAAACACCGTATATATTTATTGTGAAGTAGTAGAGTTAATAAAGCTTTCCTTTAGTTGAAACGCCTTTCCAATGGATATCTGGCTATCTGCGACATCGTAACAAATCTTTAAGAAAACACTTGCCAGCTCTTAGATCTATGGTTATATAAAAATTAAAGATTTAACCAAAAAAGTATCATTGATAACTCATTGTTGTACTACAGCTGGGCACGCTTTTCTACGCTCATAGCCCCATACTAGGATTTTCTCCTGTGTCGTGGGTACCATGGCCACACACAAGACGAATACACAAACACTCAGACCCAGAACATGAATCTAAACTGATCATTCAGATACCTGTCTAGCCAAGAATCGAGCCCGGAACCCATTTGGCGGCAGACAGGTATGGTAACCGCTCTGCTTCGTAGGTCGTCACGGTCGGGCACGTGTCTCTACTCTGGGTGAGAAGGTTTCAGGTAATAGTCCACCGCTCTGGCTATATGCGAATTGGTAGACAAAAGAATTGATGCGGAGACAAAAGAAAACAGAAGTACACCAACCTAGTTTTTAAAGTCTGTGTACTAATATGCGACTATTTCTCTAAGAGCCTCTTTGAACGTAGCACTTGTCGTAGAAGTACATTTCGTAGTCGGAGTGTGCTACGCGCTACGAATGTTTATTGTGCTACGTAACTCGTAGGTCCTGCGCAAATGCTTCTGAAGCTGTTGGGAAGAATTATTGTTTTTAGTTCTAACGTTGGAAAACAAAGTTATATGTTAGCGTAATTTTATACGATGGTATAATAATCTTGAACAAGTTTTACCACTAAATGGGACTTTTTTCAGAAAAGTTAGGCAATATTCTGCTAAGATATTCATATGTGATATGGAGAATTATAAGGATGACGGTTTTCAGACATCAAACATCGGACTGTGGGGAGCTTTAATTCATGTAACTAGGTTATCTGATCGGATATAAAAATGTTACTATTATAATATTAAATAAAACATACTCGTACAACTTAAATAATACCTATTTGTCTGATTGTATCAATATAAATACGCATATTTTTGAAAATTATAATTCTAGTTGCAAGCAGATAAACATGGTCACAAGTTGTACTAACTTTGTAACTAAGAAACATAAAAAATGTTTGCTTTTTCAAAACAAATTTACGTAGATATTGTATCATTAATTGTCATTGAAAACAAGAAACTATTGACAAGAAAAATTCACTGGTTTACTTTTTAAATCTTCTGGACGTGTTCTTTTTCAAGGTAGTGAAATAAAATATGTTGTAATTGCCAATTTATAAGTGCCTTCGTGTCTATAAAAAAAAATGACATTTTATTTTAATTTCATAAATATGAGTGAGGTCAGAAAGGAATTCTTTAGTCTTAGGACTACATATAATAAATATAAAAGGAAACGAAAAAACTAAAATAGACTAAAAATTTGCAGTAGAATACCAGATATGACTAACAATAACTTGCTCGAAAACTTTTAATTACCCCGTAATCTAGCAGAAACTAGATTGCATTCAGCCAATTAGCAGACGCGGAGTGCTCTCGTGAATGAAACGAGGTTTGCCTCTCATTATTTGTAAAATTGTCAAAGCATTATGTAGGATGTAGGTATATGAGTTGGTCGCATGACCGTAGCCAGCGGGAGGGGAGAGGGTTTTTGAAGTGTGTCGGTAAATTCTTTAAGGCTTTTGTCTTTTCTTTTTTTGTTTACTAGCGGAAATCTTCAAAACGTAACAGAGTCTAAGAGGAGACATCAGATTTTTTTTTGAAGTGAAACTTCTTTAGGCGCATGAGGGTAAAATTTTTACAGATGAAACGTCACGCCGGTATGCAACGGAAGTGTCGGAAAAGAGAGAGAGTGATTGAGACCGATTGAGAGAGAGTAAGACAGGGCGAACGTAGCATGAGCAACTAGCCGTGGAGTGAGAGTAGGGAGCAAGCGAGTGAGAAAGATTGAGAGAAAAAGTGAGACAGAGCGAACGTCGTATCACGTCTTCCTCCTAATCCTTTTCCCTTCCTCTTAATCTTGGAAATTTAAAGTTTTAGATTTGTATAAATATAAACAAGATTTATAAATTAGTTCGCCAAAGAAGTTTCACTTCTGACATGTGTACTTTGTACGTACGCATGTTTTTTTTTTAACTGTATTTAAATTCTCTTGATGGCCTCCTTTTACGCTATGTTGAGGATTCCGAAAACTCCAGGGATGCGATTTAGGTTAATAGAACATTATTGTGCATTTAAAAAGGACATAAAGTGGGTTTCTTGGTTTGGGAGGGGGGACTAGAATGGGAGCTCAAACCGCTCAGCCTTGGGAAGACAGACAGTACTAGTAGTAGACTACAGTACAGTACAGGTTGCACATCCAATACATACATAAATACATAAAGGGGCCAAAAGAGCGTAAGCTTTACACTAGCAGAGCCAGATTCATTGATTTCAGGGTATTTCGATTAAGTTCTTTAGAGATTAAGGAATCCATAACATTGCCCTAAGAGATGCAACTTAGCAACAACAACGCATCTTTAGCAAATGTTAGGTAAGACTCAAATCTTGTCTTGGGCCGATCACAGATGGTATGGGTGTCAATAGGTACTTGCCATCAGATGGACTGTATACTCACTACTGCTATATTATATAATAGGTCGAAGTGCCATTACTAAGTAAATAAAAAATACATAAAATGATTTGGTTTAAAAAATAATGTAGAGAATAGGACTTTAAATTTTCAAGTCATCTTTTAGTAATACGGGTTATAACAAGAACGGAGTCGGTAGCAGATAAAGAAATTAAGCTCCAATTTCTAACTCAAAGCTCTTATCTTAGCCGCTCAGCTTTTTGCTTTATTACGTTAAAACTAAATGAAGAGTAATGTCTATCTATCTGTCTCTAATGTATATAAAATTCCCAGAGCGCTGTCTTTTCATTTAAGGTGTTTTTGCGAGACTTCGTTTATTGCACCTTGTTTATAAAGTTATACGAATATATCGCTACTTTAAATCAAAAGGGCCACAAATCAAAAATATTCAAAATCCTATTTATTGTAAAAATTCAAATTTTGTCGGTTATATTTTTATAATTTAAAAAGATTTCCATGAATTTTACACTTTAAGTAATAAAAACACTACTGACGTTTTTTTTGTATTTTCGAATTTACGCTGCAACATCTGTGCAAAGCCGCATATTTATATACAAAAGAGATTTATCTGCTCATAACTTTTTTTTGAGAAAAAAATAACCATATAAAATTAACCATTAAAAGAAGAATAAAAATACCTTTCTAACAGTGTATAACACATATTTATCTGTTTTAATATTACAGAGCAATTATACAAGAACTGATTTTCAAAACTTTAAATGGCTCTCCTGTAAAATTAGGTCTATTCGAGTTGCGGCCCTTTTGTTTTGAAGTAGCGATATGTACCTACTTTAAAGTACAAAAATATATTGTAAATTTAACTGTGATTTTGTTTTTTTTTTTTTTGACTTTTCAATGGGATACCCTAATATCTTAAGACAAAGACTGTGAGTATCGTACCTTCACGATTGAATCATGTACACGTTACCATCTATTTATACAAATCAATACAGACATAAAATATTTACGAGTCCCAAAAGTCAACGCCCATCTCGGTACTTCGCTAGTTTATAACATTCGACTGTTCTTTGTTATCGCTAACTCTTGCCATGAAGCTACGAAGTTAAGACTTTATAATAATTTATAATAACCGTATTTAATATACAAGAAGTGCCGAGAAATGGCAAGAGAAGAAGTTAAATAAAATAACGTGCAAATTGACATATCGCTTGGATTGAATAACATAAAACGAAAACGCAAGTTTTACAGGAGAGGTACGGAAAAAAACAATGCTTTTTTTATCTTTATCTTTTAATGAACGAAACTGAACTACTAAGTAAACATGTATTAATAGAACGTGAAGTGAACGGTGAAGTTAAGGCCTAATTTAGATAAAAATGTATAAAAGAACAATATGAATTTTGATTTGTTCGACTATTTATGCGATCTATTTATAACCTTCTTAGATTTTTGAAATATCTCTTGTATTCATTACTTATGGTTCATACTAGACCTCTCAATAGAGGGTCCGAGATTTAGATACTAGCGATGCACCACTGGTGTTCCAAAAAAATGTGCATTTATAAAATAAATACTTACTGCTATGTGGTGCGAGAAAACATCGTGTGGGTGTCCACACGATGTTTTCTCGCACCACACAGTAAAGGGTCACAATCGTCCGTTGATATGAATTTTTTTTGTTCTCGAGGGGGAAACCTTCAAAAGGTACCCGACGCCGTGGGAGCGACGCAGGGTTATGTGGAATTTTTACCGCACTAGAATCCCTCCGGTGGCCGATATGAGTATTAGTAACTATAAATAGAAGAGAATTACTTCTTGATATCGGTCACATTTTGCTTTTAGCTCTCAAATAATACTCCATGTAAAATTAGGTTTACCCTTAACTGTATTTTCATAATGCAACAAGGCAAGAATAAGTACTACTTTCTGTCAAGCCATGGAGATTTTATTATATCAACATAACGTTCGGTGATATAATTTGTATATAACAAACACTTTGACATGACATGATGACATTATAATAATTGTTATAGAATTATTCGTTTACGTTAAGAAATCAACGAAACGTAAATAAAGTAGTCAATTAAATTGTATATTGAAATTTGGTACGTAACACAGACCAAAAAATATAGAATTCGATGAAATGCATACGAAATTCTGCGGATTCGTATAGTATAGATTAAGTACAAAAATATGATGTCTTATTAGGTTGCATATTTTCAGAAACTACAGGATTACAATGAAACGGTCATGCAATTCTCGTAATATAAAGTGATCGATGCCCGTCATGAACATTTATTTTGCTAATACTCACCGCCTCTTGTATGCGTGTTGGGGAAAACATTTAGTTGGTGATAATACAGTGAGGGTTGAATTTATACAAGATACAGCCCATCTTCTAAATTTTGCTTCTCGATCGCTTCTACCACATCCACTGGAAGACCGGCTCAGTTTGATATGAGGCGACCAGTTTACCTTAATCCTCGTAAATAGCAACACGTTTGTTTCAAATAGTAGCCCTATTCTGTATAAAGTTGTTTTCAGATGTCAATGAGCGACGATATACACTTAACATCAGCTAGACTGCATGCGCGTTTACTGTTTCAGTCGTAAAAAATATTACATTTTTTTTAAACTTACTTTTATTTTATTGCACTTTTTTTTGTTCTCGAGGGGGAAACCTTCAAAAGGTACCCGACGCCGTGTGAGCGACGAAGGGTGATGTGGGATTTTTACCGCACTAAAACCCCCCCGGTGGCCGTCCTCGGCGCTATAAAGAGGACTCCGGGAACTCGGTCCGACCGCAACCGGAGACCTCTGAGCGCGTTCAGGCTCCTCCCAGATGGGCGGCTGGGCCCACCGCCCCGTCTAGTCTTTACGACGATATGCGACCACATATACCGCCGTCCTTCCCGGGATCGCCTGACCGAACGGTCCGGACTCTAGCCGCCTGCGACCCCGGAAGCCCCTTTTAGTCGCCTCTTACGACAGGCACGGGATGCCGTAGCCCTATTCTGATGCCGGAACTACAGGGACGTATTTCAATGTACTAAAAAGAAAAAAATAATGTAATCAAATACATCATTTTATTGCATCGAACATCTTTCTCGCTTGTCGCGAGATTGTCCAAATTAGGTGTACTTAGATGTAGGTCTGTGGTTTCCTGCACTATTCTCGCATTGCATTGTCATCAGAACTATACGCATATATATATTTCACCTCAATCGGACATTGGGAAGTGAGTTAAATTCAAGTTGCAAGATTTGACCTAAACCCACATACATACCCACAAACATTGTAAGTTAAATAAAAGCTTTTAAAATCCACGTTAAGAAAGGGAGTTAGGAGGGATGCTATTCTTTTATTTATTTGACGACCCACGTGGCGGAGCGGTTACCATACCGGTCTGACGCGCAATGGGTCCCCGGTTCGATTCCCGGCCAGACCGGTATCTGAATGATAAGTTTACATTCATGTTCTAGGTCTGGGTGTTTGTGTTATTGTCTTGTGTGTGTCTATGGTACCCACGACACAGGAGAAAATCCTATTGTGGGGCTATGAGTGTAGAAAACGTGTAGAAAGCGTGTATTCTAGACCGACAACACACAACGAGCACACTCATTAGTCAATTCCAAGTATTTTAATGTCCTGGCTTTATCCATTTTGTTTTACATCTGAGGTTGGTAAGCAATAATGAAACTGTTAATAAGGAAAATGTCAAGGGAATTATTTGTATCGGTAGCAATTATTATGAGACTTCTCGCCGGACGAATTCTAGGAAACGTAAGCCGTAAAATTGAGCTTGTTGTAATAAATTATAGAAAGTGTTTGTATTCTGTAGTCTTAGAAAGCGATATTTATAATTATGTAATTATAAATATCGCTTTCTAAGAGTCAATCTATACAAACACCATCTATAATTAAAAAAAAAACATCTATTATTCTAAAAAAACAAAAATATATAAATTAATGAAAAATATATAATGTATTAAAATCATTTATATATTTTTGTTTTTTTTTTGTGTGTATGTACATTTTGTAAATAGTATATCTTGTTTATTTTCTTAATTTAAATTGTAATTAATGTTCTATATGTCGGGGGAAGGGTAAAATACAACTTAGAAATTACTGAAGATGGTTAGGCTTACATTAACATTCATAGTTTACAGAATAATTTAAATGATTATAGATTAGACTAAGTAACCGTTGTTTTATATTGCGATTGTGTTATATTGACATGGTATATGATTTACAATAAGAACACAGACTTTTAAGAAGTCTCTCGTGGAGTCGAGGTATGTGGCCGCACGGTGGGGAAACATTGATAAATACTGATGTGAGCGATCGAAGAGGATCATAATTTCGTTGTGTGTTGAAGTGTGCGGTCACTGCCTTGAACCCACTGCGCAAATAGCTTAATTGTATTAGATTATAAGCTACGAGTATTTCAAATCATTATTTTGTGGAACTATGAATATAAAGTGTTAAGAACAATTAATGCTGTATTTGAGCCCGCATTTACTCTTCAATGACGCCACCCACCACCAAAACCCACTGAGTACTAATGATGTTAATGAGAACTTGATAATCTGCGACATATATTATAAATATAATCTCTCAGGTTTAGAATTTTTAGAACAATTATAGCCTAATATAGTTGAAACTTGCCCTCTCAATCGGGAGGTCAGAGGTTCAAACCCACTGATTTATGTGCGTATTAGAAATTAATTATCACTGCTTTTCAGTGAAGGAATACATCATGAGGAAATCTACACACCCGACAGTTTTTAAAAAAAAGTTCTCAGAGGTGCGTGAAGTCCACCAATTCGCACTTGGCCAGCGCGGTGGACTATGGCCTATAACTCTCTCATTCTGAGAGAAGACCCGTGCCCAGCAGTGGGACAATAATGGGTTGAGAGGGGTTTAGAATAAAAAAATATGACTGATTATATTTTACCACACTGCGTCAAAAAGAGGATAATGTTTTATTATGATATTAATTTTTGTTATTGGCATTTAACCAATTTTAGGTACGGATCTTTTCTTATAGAGAGAGGAGTTTATCAGTTTATCAGGTCATAGTCCAATGGGCTGGCTACCTGCCAAAAGATAGACTTTACACACTGTTTTTAACTTAAAACTTTTAGGCATGTAAGTTTTCTTTTAATTTAATATGTATCACATGAAATTAATGTCAAAATATGTTTAAAAAATTTGAAGTTCATGTCTGCGATTCGATCTTTGTACTCCGATTAAAAGGCATAGCTTCAACTATTCGTTTATTTAGTTATAATGCCTGCTTATTATGACGGACTATTTAAAACATACTAAATTTCGTCGTTGAGATGTGGGAAGGGAGGATAGTCAAACAATACATAATATAGTACACAAGATGGGAGTTTCAGTTTACTACCAATGTCCATAGGAGGCATTGATTACTGCCTATCAGTACCCTTAATACTAGCTCTATTACATTTCTCCATAACAATGTTGCCAACCCTTTATTGTTCCATTGCTGGGCTCGGGTCTTATCTCAGAATGAGAGAGTTTTAGGTTATAGTCTACCGCGCTGACCAAGTGTGAATTGGTGGACTTCACACTTTAATCTTCTTCATCTTTAAAAAAGGGGTTCAGAGGTCCCTTTTTTAAAGAACTCTCGGGGATATAAGTTTCGTCATCATGTTTTAATAACATAACATTACAATGTATATGTTCGCTAATATATCGCAGTGTTAGGTAAGTTATTAAATTCTTATTAAAGGCAAAAACGGTATACATTCATTTTCTACTTCAATTTCACAGCAAAACATTTCTGTAACATAAAAACCAATTTCCCCATCGTCTCTCATTGCTACTCGAGTCATGCGTGCAAGCTTGACATAATTCTGTTCCCATACCGTTCCTATTGATACACATGCGTCTGTGACATATTGAGTCTGTGACAGTGGGAGGGGTGAGGAAAATGTTGAGCAAATTGTATTTGATATCGGGACGTCAAAGGAAGGTCGATTAAAGTTGAGGTTGGCGTTTATATAAACGCTACATTAAATAATATTTATATGTGGAGTATTACGTAACGCAATTTTTGAAGATTTTGAACACCGTATTTCCTATTCCTACCGCACTATAACTCTTAGGTAGACTACCTAAGAGGAACTGAGGACGACTCGTCCTCAGTTCTGCGTGGGGGACTCCGGGATCGCCAACAGAACACAACCGGAGTCCTCCGAGCGCGATGCCTACTTCAGTCTCGTCTCTGGTAAGTAAATACCCTCACCGCACCGTTATTTACGGCGGCATGCGACCAAACCTGCCATAGAACCCGTGGTAAAATAAGAAGTGAAGTGCACATACTTGTCCTACTTTATTTATGATGTAAATATTATGTAGAAAAGAGACAAATAATGCCGTTCTGTTTCGTTATCTTGTAGATCGTCGCAAGGTAGTTATTGATATTGATGTCACATCATCGACATTGTCCGATCGATGTAAAACATGTATTTTATTTTAATAAGAAATATAAATATCCAACTATCAGCATGCTCAAAAAGTGTAACTGGAATTAATATCAATCAAAAAACTTGAATTAAAATAAGAAAAAAAATACTGCATAAACGAGTTTGATTCGACCACGGAGATACCGCAGCGTATTTTGATTTTTCACAATCCTTTGATTACATTTCATCAATAGTTTTTGAACAAATACTCGTGATATATGGGTGGTCAGTTAAACAGGTTGATATTATAAGCGTCTTGTTTTTATTATTTGACAAGAGAACTTGCTTGCTTTGTTTGTGTTTTTCTGAGATGTAAGCCACACGTTCTTGAAAGATGAAGAGTTTTAAGTAACATAATTCACGCATGCGGGCATAACACCTATTCATACATAAGCATGCGTGACAAGAAAACGGTTCGGTTCTTTAATTACATTTTATCAATAGTTTTTTAACGAATACTCATTAAACAGGACGATAATAAGAGCGTCTCGTTTTTATCATTTGGTTACGGAACCCTAAAAATAAAGCTCGTTACTCAGTGGTATCGTAGCAAATCCCTAAACGGATCCGCTAAATGCTTTGTGTTGATTGCGTGGCGCTTCTCCTGTTTGCTTGTGTTACGCTCCCACGGGATTTCGGGTAATCGAGCTATTGAACGCTATTTTTCTCGTCGCTGAACGGGATGAGTCTCATGAAATCCAAATGAATATTTGTCGTAGTATTTCGTCAGATCGTCATAAGTATAATTAACTTTTAATGGAAAGAAGTTAAGAAGTTATTCCACTGTTCCATGTTCTATTTATTTATTTATTTTGATCACCTACATAGTTTACACCAATTATAATTGTTAAAATAAAAAACATAAATTGCTGGAGTTTAACAGTGTACTTTATTGTTACTGACGTATTACACAAGGAAGTTTGACAAGAGGAAGTGACGTCTTATAAAAAGGTTAACTATATCTAACATAGATAAAATAAAATCTGTTTGCGTCTATGAAAATATAATAGATAACATAAGATTAATAATATTTACTAATATTACAACACGCCTCCTTAAATTTATAATCTTATATCTTTTACATGAGAAATACAAAAGAAACAATAATTTCAAATACACTACATTAAATTTAACTCTAATCTATTTTTTAAAAATTTGGTTTTATCTAAACTTTTAGTTAAAAGGTCTGCTAAGTTAAATTTTGTATCAATTTTTACAATATCAATTATCTTATTTTCATAGTTCTCATTTATATAATGGTATTGTACTTCAATATGTTTTGAATTTTTTGTGAAGTTACCATACTTAGCAATAGCAATGGCACCTGAATTATCCTCATACATTTTAATTGGTTTACATAACTTAATATTAAATGATTCACATAATAAGTTTCTAACAAAAAGTACTTCTGACACTGCCTCTGACATAGCTATATATTCTGCAAAAGTTGAACATTTAGTTACAGTATTTTGTTTATGTGTTTTCCAAAAAATTAAGTTTCCAAAAAATCTAATAATAAAACCTGAAGTAGACTTTCGATCAACATTATCTCCTGCATAATCAGAATCTACCATACAATCCAATATTTCGGCATTTACATTATCATAGTATGTTAATTTCAAATCCTTAGTTTTATACAGATATTTCAACACTCTCATTGCATATTTAAAATGTGTTTGATTGTAACAACTTTGATATCTGCTTAAATAGTTCACACTGTAAGCTACATCTGGCCGTGTGCCTGTACTAATATACAATAATTCACCAATAATATTTCTATATTTTATGCTTTCATCAACTACTTTAGATTGCTCTAATTTTAAATTTGTTTCCATCGGGGTATCATATAACTTAGAATATTCTAAATTATATTTTGCAGCCAAAGATTCAATATATTTTGTTTGATTTAGGGTCATTACATGTTTATCATCACTATAATCAATATCTATCCCAATATAACTTTTAATTTTTCCCAAATCCTTCATCGCAAATCTTTTCATCAACCTAGTTTTAATCTCTTCTATTATATTTTTATTTTTACAACAAATCAAAAGGTCATCTACAAATATTAATATATATATTGGATCTTTGTTTGCTCTATTTACATATAAACAGTAATCATAGTTACTTCTAACAAAACTTAATGTTTGAATAAACTTATCAAAACAATCATACCACACTCTAGGACTTTCTTTAAGACCATACAGAGCCTTTTGCAATTTGAAAACTTTATTGTCTCCAGATTCATAACCTTCTGGTTGATTTATATAAACTTCTGACCTAACATGACCATTTAAAAAGGCTGTCTCTACATCCATTTGTTCAATAAATAAATTATTTTTGCAACTATATGACAATAAAATTTTCAATGTTTGCATTTTACCTACTGGTGAGTAAAGATTCTCAATGTATTCCTTTTGTTGAAATCCTCTTACAACTAACCTAGCCTTAAACACATTATTATTTTTCTTTTTATAAATCCACTTAACATCTAAAACATTTTTATCTTTCGGCCTATCAACAAGTTGCCAAGTATTATTTTTATATAAACTGTTTATTTCAGAGTTCATAGCTACTTGCCATTGTTTACTATCATGGGAGTTCATCGCCTCCTCAAATGTATTTGGTACATTTGCATCAACATAATTGACATAAATAAAATGAGAAATTGGATTACCATATCTATTAACAGGGACTCTTTTTCTTTTTGGCGTTTCTACATATTTTTCTCCGCTATCATCTAAACAATCATTTTTAACCAAATCTTTATCATTAGTATTTATCTCACAGGCATCTTCAAAATTTTCATCACATTCATATTCATTCATAAGCATTTCATTTGACACATTTGAAGTTACATCATTATCTAGATCTTTATTTTCTTCTCTTTGATCATCTAGTTTTTCTAAACAAATTAATTTAATGTTATCTTCAACTACTTTCACATGTCTAGCGTTAATTATTCTGTTTTTCAATAGAACTCTATAACCATTTTCATTATAACCAACAAGAACTCCTAGTTGGGCTTTATCATCCCATTTACTTTTTCTCAAAACCTCAGGAACTCTGACAAAGACTCTACTCCCATATATTTTTAAATGCTCTACATTAGGTTTAATTCCAAAAAATATCTCAAATGGAGTTTTATTTTCAACAGTATTTGCAATGGTTCTATTCTTTAAATAAGCTGCTGTTTTTATAACCTCTGGCCAATATCTTCTATGAATTTTAGCTTCTCTCATTAAACACCTACCTATGTCCATAGCGGATCTATTGTATCTTTCTGCTACGCCATTTAGTTCATGAACATAGGGTGGACATGGTAACAACTCTATACCCTTTTGTCTAATAAAATCATAAATATCCTTATTTAAGTATTCCTTACCGTTATCACACTGTAATTTCTTAACCTTCTTATTGAATTTATTTTCTACTAGGTTCACAAATTCTATAAAGCAACTAGCCGTTTCAGACTTATTTTTAATACAAAATATTCTAGTACATTTACTGTAATCATCAATAAAAGTCAGAAAATATTTCTCCCCGTTATAACCAGTTGTGTGATGCGGCCCGTTTAAATCAGTATGAATCAATTCCAAAATCTCGGTAGTCTTTCTTCTATTATTTTCAAAAGGTACATTACACATTTTACTTTGAATACAATTTGAACATTTCATTTCAATGTTTTCAATTTTGTCTGGCAAACCATCGACTAATTTATGACTAATTAATTTATTTAAATATTGAAAGTTCACATGACCAAGTGCCCTATGCCACTTCTCTTTATGAGTCAATTGAATTGAACTTACATACATATCATTTTTATAACCTTTGGATACATAGCTTTTTATACAATACAAATTGTTTATTTTATCAGCAACAACTATTAACTCTCTATATTGATTATATATTTTTGCATTTTCATTTTTGGCAATAATAGTGCAACTCTTAGTTATTTTGGAAAAACTAAGCAAGTTTTGTTTTATACCTTTCACAAAGTAAACATTTTTTAAATCAATGTATTTTTTATTATAATAATGTTGAAAATAAACTTTTACTGTACCTACTTTTGTCGCTTGTAATGTTTTGCCATCTGGAAGTTTTACATCCACTGGGTTTTTCAAATCAATGTAATTACAAAAATAACTTTCATTATTAACTATGTGATCCGTACAACCACTGTCTAAAAGCCAATTTATTTCACAATTATTATCATATTCTTCCCTTTTCACAAACCCGGTTAAGTTATTTATTTCTGAACTGCATACTTGTAATGTCCAGGACTCCGATGAGAAATGATTGGACGACTCACCTCTGGAAGAACTTTGGCCTCTACCTGCTACTCTGCTGCGACCACTATAGAGTCCACCTCGGTTAAAAACTCGTTGGCCATGGTGTCCTCTCTGTCCTCGCTTGCCTCGGTAGCTGTTTAGTCCTTGGTTATTTCTCTGCGCATACCAGCAGTCTTTCTTCATATGGCCCAGCTTCCCACATACAAAGCATTGGGCATTTGTTTTAGTTACAAATGTACTGACATTGTTTTTCTGATTCGGTTCTGAAGTTGTCATATTTTTCTCTTTTATTTTTGACTGTACATAATCAACGGTTCGTTGTTCTTCTGGAATAACATCAAGAAAATCTCCAATATAACTATAGCTCGGTGGCAGGGCTCTCAGTAAATATCTCAGCTTCTCGGATTCATCTATATTTCCTCCAGCCACTTTGAAATCATTTATTGTTTTCTCAAAATCAACAAAGAAGTCTTCTACTGTACTATAATTATTCATTTTTATCTCTTCAATTTTTCCTCTGCATAATATTTGCATTGCTGTAGACTGAGTTAGGTACATCTTGTCAAATTTGTTCAACATTTCAAAGGCGGTTTTACATAAACTAATATATTCCAATTGTTTGTCCGATATTGTACTCATAATAATCGTTCTTGCCTTTAAATCCTTCTTTTTCCATTCCGCCTCAACATTTTCAATTTTATTTGGCGCTGGCATCATGGCGGTGGCCGGCTCGGCCGGCATTCTTTGTACTCTAGTAGGGTAAGCAATCTCAATTTCCAGCTCGAATAGTTGGCTCCATCAAAAATAGGCATGATGATGTCCTCAATTCTTGCCTGCGTGGCCATTTTTGATGATAATTACGTTTGATTTTACTGGATTATTAGGATTTTTCTCGATTTTGCATAGACGACGCGGTATAACCTCACTCGAATATTCACTTTCTTGATATTTCACTGATTTTACTTTTATACTGACTGATTTCAAAAAAACTACGGACATTACTATGAAAACTGACGAACCACGCTCTGCTACCATGTTAAAATAAAAAACATAAATTGCTGGAGTTTAACAGTGTACTTTATTGTTACTGACGTATTACACAAGGAAGTTTGACAAGAGGAAGTGACGTCTTATAAAAAGGTTAACTATATCTAACATAGATAAAATAAAATCTGTTTGCGTCTATGAAAATATAATAGATAACATAAGATTAATAATATTTACTAATATTACAACAATAATATAAAAATAACACAATTATACAATACGGAAAAGCTAAGTGCAACTACATTTATAGGCAAAGACTGCTTGCAAAAAGGAGCGAATAACAAGTAAGTCAAATGATAATAACAATAGTAATAAAGAAAAGAAAAGAAACATTTTTTCTGGAATAAAATTAAAATTAAATTAAATTAAATTTAAATTAAACAGATTTTATATGTCAACATATTTTATGATATATGAATTTATTAATAATATGTTTAAACTTGTAAATACTATCATTAAAAATGTCAATATTTACTTGTTTTGTGACTACCCGGAATTCGCGAATAATTAATTAATAATAATTAATTAATTCTACAGGCACTTGGTAAGTGCTTGCTGGACTGTGGCCATAAACTCTCTTGTTTGGATAGAAGATCTCTCTTTAGCAGTGGGATAATAATGGGTAGACGACTACATGGAAAATACAACTTTATTTGAGATTAAAATGGACTCCAAGAAATTAATGAAAAGGAAAACAAATAAATGAAATTTAATTAAAATTGATTAATCTTTTATAACAGCTAAGTGTAAAAAAGAATTAAAAACAAAAAAGGAATATTACCAAGAAATTGATGATTCTTGGTAATATTAATTAAAACTGACTGATCCTTAATATCGAATGACTTGAAACAAAAGGATTAAAAAGAAAACAGAAACCAACCAGAAAATAATAGTCAAGTAACGGTTTAACCGCTCCTTCGCTCCTCTTTATCTGTAAGAACAAAATTACTCTTTTTGTAACTCTGTCCGCGTTCAAAATGAAACGTTTGAGCTTTAACAAAAATTTAATTAAACTCCCGATATTTTGAACACATTTTTAAGACGGCTTTGTTCATTAGGACGAGCAAGATTTAAGTTTGCAACAACTGTTACAATATATCGGGTTGCGTCTTAGTTATTTGTATTGAAAATGTTTTAGAATTAAAACATACTTTGTACAAAGAAATAGTTATTATGGTTTATATGAATGTGAGCGAGTCCATGTCGTCAAACGAATATGATAAGGATATGGTTTTACGAGCGCTAAAACGTTTAGTTCCGGGACCAGAATAGGACTACGGTACCCTCTGCCTTTCGTAAGAGGCGACTCGACTCGGTACTCGACCCGTCCGGCCAAGCTACCCCGGGAATGACGGCGGCATGTGTGGTTGTATGCTGCGTTTAAAAACCAGAAGGTGCGGTGAGCAGTTCACGCCCACCAGGGAAGAGCCCGATGGGGCACACGCTGAGGACACCGGCGGCGGTCAATTGGAGTTTCCGGAGTCCTCTTCGCAGCGTCGAGGTTGGCCATCGGGGGGGGGGTTTAGTACGGTAAGAATCCCACATAACCCGCGTCACTCCCACGACGTCGGGTACTTTTTGAAAGTTTCCCCCTCAAAAACAAAAAAAAAGGTACAATGAAAAATATGTAATGGGATATGCATCAGATATACCAACAGATTGTAGACAATACACGCTTTCTAACACGCATGCCTTCTACACTCATAGCCCCACACTAGGATAGTTATAATTAAGTATGCATTTTTACATTAGTATTATATATAGTAAATGCATAGTTAATATAGTGTTGGAATTCATGTGAAAGTTTAAATGGCTACTTTTAGGGTCAAAATATTTTTTAAGGTGGTAGAACCAGAGTAGTTCGACCAGGGAAGTACCACCGCCACAACTATTACTAGCGTGAAGCATTTCTTGCGTTTCGATGGAAAGGTGTGGTTGCCGGCACACTTTTACATGAGGCGACCATCATAGTCCTCGAGAGCAGCAACGCATCTATGATTGACTTCAGATGGAACCCATGGTCTGTATGAAGTTGATTACAGATGTCCATGAGCGGCGGTAACCACTTATTATCAGGCGGACTGCATGCTCGTTTGCTTTGCTTTGTTTGCTTCAGTCAGATAAAAAAAAAATCAAAAATGTTATTGTAGCTATTCGATAATCTATTTGCCATGATGGAAAAATACCATATCTTTATGTGTATACGTCTCTATAACATCCCCTGTACATTAGGCGAGATACAACGGAAATTAAGTCACCATTCAAATAAATATAGAAGAGGATCTCGCAAAAGCATTATCATCGAATATAAAGGTGACATGAAAACCCTACCCTCCTAATTCTTTTATACATTACCATTATAGTGCAATTGGGTTGAATTGGCTGTTAAATATAAGGTACAATTACAGTAGATAATAATTGATTTTATACATATTTCAATTTTTTTAAGGTTCTGTACGTCTAAACGATAAAACGGAATCCTTTTAAATCCCCTTGGGTATTCGTCTGAATATCTATCATACCCAATTTGCTTCGAAACTACTGAGTTTGCCTCATAATTGTAAAGTACTTTTTTTCAGCCGTAAAATTTGATAAATAAATAAATTTAAAGAACACCGCAATGGATATGTTAGATAAAATATTTTTTTTGTCGCATTTTTTAGCATCGGCTGTTTTTGATAAAATAAAAAAAATCTTCAGATTCTCCTGTATGACATATTTATGCTAGTCATGATTGTGATGTTCCTAAGAATATGTATGTTAAATACCGCTTATATAAATATTTTTAGTAATCTTTCAACAAGTTAGCTTAGTAAATCTTTTATCTTCGCGCTTCTACAAGTACATTGTATTGGTGATGATGTTTTTCTATAATTTTTCATTTTCATAAAAAATGGCAGTGATCGGGAAACATTTTCAAAAGCAATAAATGTTCTCTTAGGGGAATTGCCAATAAATAAATTAACATAAATGATTGAGAAATTATTGCCTATAAGAGAATTTTTGATTAAATTACGGAAACCCGACAAGTTCTTCCCGCGAGAATAAACACGAGAATAAAGATCAAGGTGATTTATATTAATTATGAATTGTCTGCTGAATTTTTCATTCTTCACTTAAGATATCTAAGAAAACTTTTTAGGTTACTTTTACTATCAAATTTCCTAATTAATAATAGTACGAAGTACCTCCGATTAAATATGCCTTTATTAATTTTGTACTTCAATATGCTTTCAATGGAAGAGAAATTTAATTAATTGACCTAATATATAGGGTATCTTACGTAATAATAAGAAAAGAAAAAAATATGTTATGAAATTGTTACATACAGTTCGTTGTCAGTAGGTTAGTTCTTTTTTGATTACGACAGACAAAGAATACTTATATCATAAAATATTATTAGGAACAAAAATCAATATTTAGATGTTGATTTTATGGAATTTTAGTTTTTTTTTTAATTTAATCAGTGGCTTGGCTTGATTTTAATTTTATCAATTTGTGATATTTCATATTTTATCAGATTTTATCAGTTTTTTTTTATTGTCATTCATCGCATCATTGACACCAGTCAATTATATTCCTTTGCTGTATCTTTACGATGCATAATCCTTTTACTATTACATAAACACACAATATCGAAAGTTACAATACATATACGTAATGGATCCATACATGCCAATCTTCGACATCAGCACTACAGCCCGCCCTCCAGGCATGTAGTGACAAACCAAATGTAATTTCGTTGTCGACCAGCCTTTTACCCGTTTTTCCGTAATCCCTCGCCAACAACGTACGCAATAATCCTTATTCTTAGCAGGACATTATCAATTGTATCAAGTTTATTAAATTTTGCTACCTTTTTTGACGGCTTTACTTTTACTCCATTTTAAATCAGCATGAGTTTATAAAGTATTTATTATAGTATAGATTCTATATACAAGCATTGTTCTTGTTTACGCTTATAATTTCAAAGTACATTGCAATTTATGACCGTAAACGAAAACGTAAAGTTGCAATATTCATTGCAATGTTTGAGAAAAAACAATAACAATGCTTGTTATTGACTGACATAATGAACGAGTACTAAGGGTACAGTCCTGTCGTAAGAGGCGACTAAAAGGGGCTTTCGGGGTTGCAGGCGGCTAGAGTGGGAGCTCGAACCGTTCGGTCAGGCGATCCCGGGAAGGACGGCGGTATATGTGGTCGCATACCGTCGTAAAGACTAGACGGGGCGGTGGGCCCAGCCGCCCATCTGGGATGAGCCCGATGGAATAACGCGCTCAGAGGATTCCGGTTGCGGTCGGACCGAGTTCCCGGAGTCCTCTTTATAACGCCGAGGACGGCCACCGGTGGGGTTTTAGTGCGGTGAAAATCCCACATAACCCTGCGTCGCTCCCACGGCGTCGGGTACATTTTTAAGGTTTCCCCCTCGAGAACAAAAAAAAAGGATGCAGTCCATTAATCAGCTTTTTGAAGTGCTCACTTGGACATAGATATCTCCTGATAAGCCATAGACTGACAACTGACATGCGTGGTGATGGCAGCGGATTGTACCTTAGCCACCGTCTACAATATCCACAAAAAAAAAGCGATTGGTGTTATACTAGACCGAAACTACACGGCAAAATCAACATTGTCATAACATTTTGACGACCCGCGTGGCGGAGAAAACAACATACCGGTCTGACACGCAATGGGTTCTGGGTTTGATTCCCGGCCAGACAGGTGATGTGGATGATGAATTTAGATTTTTGTTCTGGGTCTGGGTCTTTGCGTATTCGTCTTTATATGTCCATGGCACGCACGACACAGGACAAAATCTTACTGTGGGGCTGTGAGTGTAGAAAGTGTGTGTGTGTATTTTAAAACAACAACAGACGTCGCAAATGGTCAAGCAGTGCATCAATTGGCAAAGTGATAGAAAGCATAATCTTCGACCACCGCCACACCAATATATGTACCTATATACCTTTTATATGAGGCGTCCATAGTCCTCGGGAGTAGCAACGCATTTGTGATTAACTTTAGATAGAACTCATGTTCCGTATGAAGTTGATTACAGATGTCCAAGAGCGGCAGTGACCACTTACCATCAGGTGGACTGCATGCTCGTTTGCTACTTCAGGCAGATAAAAAAAAACTAGTGTCGCTTCATATGAACCCTTGTTCCATATGAAGTTTCTTACAAATATCTATGGGCTACTACGTTTACTACTTGAGCATGCTCGTTTGCTACTTCAATGCTATGAAAAAGTTTCCATAGCCGCCTAAACGCTCGTACTATTACTAAGTTAAAAAAAATGTGTGCGTGTACTAGCGTACACTCGTAAGAAGTGAAACTTCTTTATAACGTTATTTTTTAAAAAATAATTTACTATATGCAACTTTACAGAAATTGGTTAAATAAAGTTAAATTAGATGAAGTTTAATAAAAGGCTTTTATTAAACTTTATCTAATAATCTAATCTATAATAATCTATCTAATATCACGCGTGGTAGGGATAAGAAAAAGATGGCGCGTAACGGAAAAAAATGGCGCGTAGCAGAAAAAAGATGGCGCGTAACAGAAAAAAGATGGCGCGTAACAGAACAAAGATGGCGCGTAACGAAAAAATGTTACACTAAATTTTTTTCCAACCCCGATAAAGAAGTTTCACTTCAATAACTCTTAGATGTTTGTCACTAGTATGGCAGCTTTTCTTTTTCATTTATTATGTTTCATTAACAGTTGACCATTATGTTTTTCTTACACATACTCGTATAACACAAGATGCAAAAAGTAAATGTCTCCTTCTTCTTCTGCCATCATAGTCCTCGGGAGTAGCAATGCATCTGTGATTGACTTCAGAGGAACCCATGTTCTGTATGTAGTTGATTAGAGACATCCATGGGCGGCAGTGACCACTTACCATCAGGTGGACCGCATGCTCGTTTGATACTTCAGTCAGATAAAAAAAGAACCCCATTGATTAGGTTTGGATTAAATTTGTCATAGACTTAGTTTATGTTTTGGTTTAACATATAGCATACTTTTTACCGTGGTAAATATCACCTAAGCCGCCGTGTAGAGAGTTACGCATGCATACGCATTTAAATTTGAAAAATCAGAGGTATTGCTGGAATTTCTATCTCGGACCCCGATTGAGAAACCAAGTCGCAACTACCAAGTTGTCGTTAACCCATTATTGTCCCACTGCTGGGCACGGGTCTTCTCTCAGAATGAGAGAGTATTAGGCCATAGACCACCGCGCTGGCCAAGTGCGAATTGGTGGACTTCACACACCTCCGAGAACTTTTTTTTTTTTAAAGAACTTTCGGGTGTGCAGGTTTCCTCACAATGTTTTCCTTCGCCGAAAAGCAGTGATAAGTAATTTCTAATACGCACATAATTTTAGAAAAATCAGCTAAAACCCCGGACGCACCGTGCCGGGGTTTTTGAGCCTCGGACCTCACGATCGAGAGGGGAAGTTTCAACCACAAGGGTATCACTGCTTTGCAAAAATGAATAAAAAATAATAAATTAACAAAGTTGGCCAGCATGCAGCAGTAACACTACGAATAGTGTTAACACCTTTATCTTTTACAAAACAAAGGCAAAACGTGTTTGTTTTTGACAATACCGCCATTTTTCCGTGAATAATACAGCTGGTTAATTGGGTCGCATCCAGATTCAATTATCCGGTGAAAAACATTTTTGCGCCCATACATCACTCGGGTGGATTTAATTGAATAATTGAATGAATTTGTTTAGAGTTTGCACGTTTTGGGTGTCGCTTTGAGTCCTTTTTAAGGAAACTGGATGGGTTTTTTTTTATTAAGCTATTGCATAGTTTTATCGCGGGCTTGAACGTGGCGTATCAAGAAATTTCGTAACGAAAAAACCTAACACTCCGCACTCCACTTCACACCATGTAGAGCGGCCAAGCGTTCGCATAACGTGTATGTACTCGTATATGGTACGACAGTACGAAGTTCGCATGGATCGAGACGAGCTGCTCGGAAATCGGACGAATATGCAGCTGTTTGTGAAAAAGTAAATAGTATCAAAGAAAAAAACTTGAATTTATATCAAAGAAGAAAATACTGCATAAAAAAATAAATAATTTTAATTGCTTAAGTTGATAAAAAATACTATGCTATGCTACTTAAAATTCTCAAGGTGGTAGAACCAGTGTTGTTCGACCGGGGAAGTACCGCCACATTTATTCCCAGCGTGAAGTATTTCTTGCGTTTCGATGGAAGGGTGTGGTTGCCGGCACACTTTTATATGAGGCGATCATCATAGTCCTCGGGAATAGCAACGCATCTGTGATTGACTTCAGATAGAACCCATGTTCTATATGAAGATGCTTACAGGCGGCAGTGACCACATACCATCAGGTGAACTGCATGCTCGTATGCTACCTCAATCAGATAAAAAAGAAAGATGAGTATGAGGTTATCATCTTATTAATTAGAAACAGTATCAGTTCTTCAGTTCTTTGTGAAGTAAGTTTTAGATGTCAATGGGAAGCAGTGACCACTTACTATTTACGCAGTTCTGTATCTATAAAAAATATCTGTGATCATAAAATTATTCCTTTCGTTCCATTTTATTTCGACAAAAATCTCAACCCACAAATATAACATTTTAGATAAAAACTTTTTGAATTCAATGCGACTCTCTGAGTATTAACAGCAGATGGAATGCAGCTACATTGGCCTTTAAAAATTCGAAATCGATTACTTTTATACTATTGTAACCCTAAGGGGCAGTATACACGTACTACTCTTAAACGACATTTGAATTACTAGAAAATATTCGTACAAATCATTTGAACTACTACAAAACATTTGAAAAAATGGGTAAATGAAGAAAAATGGTGGATTTTCTGATGATTATGATTTTTCCGGGTAGATCCAGTATGGTTCTACCGACGAAGTACTTTAGTAAAGGGAGATCCCGCTCAGGCTAGGTGATCATGCCTGGGGAGCGGCCGACACCAACCGACAATCGTTCGGAACTTGTATATATGCGGGCTATTGAGAATACTTCGATAGCGTGTTTCAAAGTACTAGTAACGCCATCTCTTGATGAGTTGTGGGAGATCGCCACAGTGCCGCAGCTATATTTATTTCTAGTTTGACTTAGTTCTTACATTTCGGTAGAAGATTGTGGTTGCTGGCTCGCTATCATATGTAGCGAACATCTTAGTTCTCGAAAGTAGCAACGAACCTTTGATTAATTTCAAATATAATCCATATACGAAATTGCTTACTTAAGTCCATGTGTAGACATTTTTCTTCTGTACCTTATATTTTTGACAGAGTAGTTGTGATGATGAAGGCAATGAGAAGGAGCCCTTGTCCTCGCTGAGAGATGCAGCTTTCCATGCAATATTTCTTTTTTTGGCCGATTACTAGCCTTTCTTCCAGGTGGTAGTACCAATATAGTTCGACGGGTTGGCACCATCGCCACATCTCTATCGTGAAGCATTTCTTGCGTTTCGATAGAAGGATGTGGTTGCCGGCACACTTTTATCTTAGAGTTCGGGAGTAGCGATGCATCCGATTGACTTCAGATAGAACCCACGTTCTATACGAAATTGATGGCTGTGACCATTTACTCACAGGTGAACTGCATGTTCACCTGTTGGTTCTATCACCTGTAAAACAATGATGCACATCACTCTGTTTACCATCTCCTGGATTTTGTTCCTTAGTCATCTCACATTCATGAGATGAGTAGGAATGATGCTATTCAAGGCCGACTTCATACGGGAGAGCATCTTCAAAAGTCTTCAAAAAGTCGCAAGTGTGAAATAAATTTTTCATAGACCAATTTGCATCCATTCTCTGCACTAGAATAGTCTGAAAAATCTAACCCATTTTTAGTATTTACAAAACCCGAACAGCACCTGTTAGCAATTATAACCGGCTATTACCGACAATTACTGGATGTCGCGTACAATGGGACCGGTAGAATACACTACCAGAGAGGCTGTGGTCTAAGTTACAGAATGGAGCGGTTGCCAATAGAATAAAAATAGTTTTTCATGATTTTGTATATAGAGTAGTCATAGCCTAATGGTTGAAGTTTGTGTTCTCGATCGGGAGGTCCAAGGTTCGAACTCAGCCACGCACCACAGATTTTTCTAAAATTAATAATTTAGAAATATATTTTTAATAAAAATATATTTCTAAATTATGTGCGTATTAGAAATTAATTATCACTGCTTTTCGGCGAAGGAAAACATCGTGAGGAAACCTACGCATCAGAGAATCCTTTAAAAGAAACTTCTCGGCGGTGTGTGTAGTCCACCAATTCCGTCCCTGTAGTTTTGGGATCAGAATAGGGCTACGGCATCCCCCGCCTGTCGTAAGAGGCGACTAAAAGGGGCTTCCGGGGTTGCAGACGGCTAGAGTGGGAGCTCGGTCAAGTAATCTCGGGAAGGACGGCGGTATGTGTGGTCGCATACTGTCGTAAGGACTAGACGGAGCGGTGGGCCCAGCCGCCCATCTGGGAGGAGCCCGATGGATGGAAGTCGTTTCCCACATAACCCTGCGTCGCTCCCACGGCGTCAGGTACCTTTTGAAGGTTTCCCCCTCGAGAACAAAAAAAAGTCCACCAATTCCCACTTGGCCAATGGCCTAAAACTATATCATTCTGAGGGAAGACCCGTACCCAGCGATGGGACAATAATGAGTTGATGAGAGAGGGTAAGTAAGTTGTAACCTTAAAACAATCATTAATTTTGATTTGGCCAATACATCGCAATACCCAATGCATGTTTTCGTTTTGGACTATAATAGTCATCTAATACGTAGGTAATACCTACACGTATCTTCAAAATACACGTATTATAGAAAATTGGGTATGAATCAATTTTATTTATGGCGCACAAGTTTTTTTTGAGTTATAGAGTATTACATATCCTTTGTTAAGATATAAGTACCTGGATGACCGAGCTTTGCTCGGTGTTTTTGTTTACTAAGAGTACATCATGTTTTTTTGGAATTATATTTTTTTATAACCATGCAAATTTCTTACTGATGATCATATGGATAATATATTTTGATCTTATCGACATTATAATAATAAAAAATAATAACAACAATAAAATAATAATAATATAATAATAATAAAATATAGTAATAAAAAAATACAGAACTCTCGTTTAAATGGATTAAAAAGCAGCAAATATCTCCAACTACAGAATCATCAGTATTCGCCATACAGCATCAATGTATAATGACATTGAAGGACCAATATGTCCCGTCTATGTTGCAATCTAAGAAATTAGCAGGAAATTATTATGTAAGGCGGCACAATAATCTTTTGCAGTACGTCTACTGGTGTTTAGCTAGAAAGCATAAAATAGAAGTATCTAGCCTTTGGTGGAAGGAAATGATCACACAGCCCCAAGTGAAAGAGAATGATACTGCTAAAATTCTTTGCGAGATGCCAGTTCAAACCAATGTCACTATTACACACAATATACCAGATTTAGTATATATAGACAAAACTAATAACCGAACCTACTTAGTAGACGTATCTGTACCATCCGATTATAATATAGGACCTAAAGAAATCGAAAAATTAAGTAAATACCACGTTCTCAAAAATGAAATTAGCCGTTCGTGGAAAACGCAAACGGCAATCATCCCAATAATTATTGGTGCAACTGTACATACATACATTCATCAACCATAATCAGTAAAGTGCTAGGAGATACCGTCTTCCCCCTCGAAGGGATCTCCACCTTGTCGTCGCTCTGGATCCATCCGAGGGGGCTGTGGAGGTCGGTGTTTTCTGGCCTCTGCAGCCAGGAGGGGTCACGGGAGGAGAGGTGTCTCGGTGTGTCGTTGCCGTACACCCTGTCTCCCGCGACCGAGCGGGGGCGCACCGTCAGATGCGTTGGCGGTGGGGCCGCAGAGGAAGAGGAGATGTGGTGTGTCGTTGCCGTCCTCCCTGTCCTCTGCGGCCGTTTGGTGGTTTGCGGCGGAACCAAAGAACGGATCTGCCGCTGGGTGTGGGAGGTCGATGCCTGTAGGGATGCCTTGCGGGTGTCGGCTTGCGATGCCCACGGCCTCTGGGTGGCGGTCTCGGGGTTGGACCGTCACCCTGCGGATGGGGGCTTTGGAGGTAAGGCGCGCCTTTGTGTTTTCTGGCGCGCCTTGCTGTTGGAGGGGAGCTTTATGCTCCACGCGGGGAGGGGCTGCAAGAGCGGTCGAACACCGGCGGGTTCGCGGATGACTGCGAAAGCTTACCCGTGTTCCCGCCGTACGGTGCGAGCAGAAAACACAGTCGGGGTTTAGCCGGTATGAGTCCGGCACAACCCAGCTGCCACCCTAGGTGGCTATTGGGTATTCATGAGGATTACCCACTTAAAAAAAGGGGAGATACTGTATTTGTAAACAACACACAAAAAGATACCCAGAACACAGAGCAACTAACACATACAGGGCAAGAAACAAACATACAGAATAAATCAGAACAATTATTTACAAGCACAACAGATTCAATCATTCCACATCCAACAAATACAGGAGAATTTAATTGCAATGCGCCGCCGGAGAAATGTAAGAAGAAGAGGTAGATTAAAGTTAGCCTGTATATTATTATATATTACATCCTATAGTTTTATAGTTTATTTACTCTATATAATACTTAATTAGTAGCGGGGACATAGATACCTTTTTTCTTGTGGGTTACAGGACGGGGTATCTATAAATACCGGCAACAGGAGCCGTAAAGGTGAAAATCACAATTTACTAATATAAAATAAAATATAATAATAAAACAAAAATACCAAAAAGAACTAAAAAGAAAAAAATGTAAAGCTAAAAAATAGAAAACATAACTAAAAATAAAAAATAAAACTAACAAAATAAAACTCGAAAAATTGAGAAAAAATAAAAAAAAAAACAATCAGACCGAGATTTGAACCCCGACTTCCTGCGGTCCGAATTCCCAACCGAGCTATTCTAACTTCGGAAATCGTGACAAAATTTCTCTTCGTATTTGGTCTCTTCGATCTTTATGCAACGAAAACACGGACAAAACGACATTTTCTGAAAATGAAACTTTGCTAGATCGATTTATCGCCCCCTAAACCCCCTAAATACGAAATTTCAAGAAAATCGTTGGAGCCGTTTCCGAGATCGTTGATATATATATATATACAAGAATTGCTCGTTTAAAGGTATTAGATATATCATTGATTTTGTTCTTAAAAATCGTTTGAATATACTTGATCAACAACAAACAACGATATCTGCCTTAATGCAATTTCACAAAGGCTTCTCTGTGGAGATTGCTGTAAGGTTTTTTGATACCCATTATATTTTCAGAAATTATCGCAAATAGCGGAAAATTAAAACTAACGTCTTGTATCCTACATAAAATACTTTAATAAGTTTATAATTTATACCAAGCACAAACAGCGTGCCTAATATGAATGCGTCGTTTTTACAATTATACAAATTGACTCTAAAAATTTAATGGTCATACTTATTACACGTCTTTGTTGTTTGGGTAACGGTCTTTGTAAACTTAATGTCTGTAACTTCGCATCTGGTATTTCACTTTTTACATTGGAACTAACCAGAAAAGACTGAAAAAACAGTTGTTAGTCACTTAAAGGATGCCTGGTTTGATTTCGAAATAGGCATCGAAATTATGAAAATTGTATGTTATTTCTCTCTATGTTCAAATATTTTGTGATGTGTAACGGTAGAATAAATAACTTTTTATACTATAAAAAAAACATTTTACCCAGTTTCTCTCCGATCTCTATAGTTTTGAATTACTTTAGAATTTATTTACTCGATAAATAATTACTTATCGGGTTTGCTTCAAGATATTTTAGAATAGAATATGACTTGATATCAAATTCAAAGTACGTAAATTGTTATATCTTCTTCTTTATATATAAAAATAAATGTTTGTCTGTACGTCCTCTATAGAATCGTAAGCTATTAATTAATAATTTGATGATCTAGCTAAGTTGTTATTCATGAGCTCGCGAAGGTTTCTGGTGTATTTTTTGTGGTGGCGTAGCAACGCGCGCAGGGTACAGCTATATAATATATTTCATCAAGTGATTTGCAGCACTGTAGTATCGAAGAAATACTTCGGCGGTTGTGGGCGGTTGGCGATACGGCGGGCGGTTTAGTGGATTTATCGTCGTTGCGTAAGGCGGGCGGGATAAACGTGTATTGGTAAGTTACGTAAAATGTTTTACGAGCTGATGAGGTAACAGTATACATAGATTGTACTTAGCCGGTTAAAAACCATTTCAAAACAGCCCAAGAGTTTTTTATAACGTTATAACATTTTAAGTCTTTTATTTTGTACTAGTAGTGCCCTGCGGTTTTACCCCTGTTATCAAAAAAGAACAAGACATTTAACGTGGATTTGACGATTAACTTGCAGCTCGAGCGATTTCTAACCTTGTGACACAATGGTTTAAAAGCTGTTCATGAGTTTAAAATGTAGTAATATCTAATATATACAATTTCCATTCCATAATGTTAGTTACCGTACTCCTCCGAAACGGCTTGACCGATTTTTACCAAATTATATATGCGTATTTAGTAGCTACGAGAATCGGCCAACATCTATTTTTCATATCCCTTAAGGGTTGTTCACCGTTAACATTTTTTTTATTTTTTATATGGCAAAAGAACATTTGCCGGGTTAGCTATTTTGATATAATATTTGATTAAAATTCAATTTTAATAAAACAATGGCTAAATGTTTCAATAAATTCAAATCAATCATACAGATACAGACTATCTAGAAAATAGAGAAACGTCTATTTTACTATTTTTCATCAGCTACCCGAACCATTTCTGTTGCAAAAAAGTCCAATATCCAGACGTAGTACTTTCCGTTTAACTATATATACCGTATTATTTCCATAGTAACTACTCAGACGATCAAGTGATTTGCACTTCTATCGTTTCCAAGTGAACGCGATACTGAATTTGTCCTAAGACCCGGAGGCTTTGTGTCAATTCTGGGCGGGTGGCGATACGGCGGGTGGTTCTGTGGATTTATCGCTGTTACGCAGGGCGGGCGGGATAAGCGTGTATATATTGGTAAATTGCATAAAGTAAAATATTTTGGAATAAGCAGGAGAGCAAAGAAATGTTTACGGTTATATAAAGAAATGTATTATATATAACGAAATGTGTGAAATGTATCGTCAGGAAGGTCTGTGTTTTCATTACTAGCCATTCTTGAAGATTTCAAGTAAAACGAAGGAGTAAACTTCTTCAATTTATTCACAGTCGAGGAGGTCCGATCGCTTCGACGGTTAAACAAGAATCTTTTTCTACCGGCAGGCGCTCGCCTTTTTATAACAATGTTTGGTGAAATGACAATAACAAATTTATGGAGGGTAAACTAAATTACAATTCTAAAAATCAATAAATATTGCAGATTTAATACACAATCAATTTTCGATCTTTAAACTAACTAAAATAATTATTTTTATAAATACGCGGTGTCGCGCCGACATTTCTAAAACTTACTTTTATAACGATATAATTTGTAATGTTTAATATTGTGTTTTCATAACATAGTTATTACATTGCTTAATACATCTTTAATAACGGATTTCATCTAAAATAATGTTATTAAAAGGAAGAATTAAAAATGTTTTTTAATTAGTTATTTTAATTAAACTGCTTTGATTATTTTCAATTATTTTGTTGTTATTATTATTTCCTGCATTGTTATAAGAGTTTTGTATAAGTCATATTCTGCAAAATAGAGGATAAACTAACTTTTCATGTAAAACTTTTTTTAAATAAGAAGTTTTCTCAATTAACCCAGACAGGCATAGAAAAAATAATATTCCTAGATTTTGATTTCTTTAAACGGGCATGAAAATTATAGATGTCTTTTAAGCTACGTCAAGCACTCTAATACTAATATGAAAAATATATACATCTATAGATATTTACTAAATAATTTCCAATTACCATAAATTAGTATGAGCTATCACTAGCCTAATGGTTGCAACTTGCCCTCTCGATCGGGAGGTCCGAGGTTCATATCCAGGCACCGCATCCGCACCACTGATTTATGTGCGTATTAGAAATTAGCTATCACTACTTTTCGGTGAAGGAAAACATCGTGAGGAAATCTACACATCCGAGAGTTCTTTAAAAAAAAAGGTTCTCGGAGGTGTGTGAAGTCCACCAATTCGCACTTGGCTAGCGCGGTACACTATGGCCTAAACTCTCTCATTCTGAGACAAGACCCGTGCCCAGCAGTGGGACAATAATGGGCGGACGAGACCGAGACCGAGAGATAAATTAGCATATTCCAGTGGCTTCGCCCAATTTGATCAGATTTAGCATGGTAATGTATCTCATGTGTCAATGCAGGTCACAAACCAGTATGCAAATTTCATCAAAACATGATCTACAGTTTTTGCACGTGAGAGTAACAAACACAAATACTTGAGAAATATTTGTAATATCGTTAAGATTTATGTGTACAGTTATATATTACAGTTATCCAATTCGTTCCGAAACTTATTAGGCTCCGAGTGTCCCACTAAGACCTGAGGGCTTTGTGTCAATTCATTTTGGGTGGTTTGGTGGATTTATCGACGTTGCGGAGGGCGGGCGGGATAAGTATATACTCATGGGTTGGTACATTTCTTAATGTAACATACGAATCAACAAGTTAATAAAATATTTTTGGAAACATGCAAGTGAATATAAAATATCAAACATTACAGTACTATTTAATTGTGATGTATAAAACGATAATTCTATAAAGTTTTTTTTTATAAATTTATTTAAAATATCTGAAACAATATTAAGTTTAAGAAAAATAAATGAGCATAGTAAAGACCAACTGCACAAATGCTTAGGCCATTTTGGAGTGTGTATAGAAATGTGAGTAAAGAGGTCAGGACTATTTTTCACTGTAGGGATTAGAACACTGTTACATTTAGTTTTTTTGGAACCAGAATATATAAAGCTAAGATAATATTAGTGAGTATTAGTTAGACAAATTACGCGCTTTTTGAGTTATTTGTGTCTATATTTCAATCCAGTTGTATGGGTCGTGGTTAAAGCGACACGGTGGTCAGTTTCGCCGCGTATCGTAAATACCTCTTACATATTAAAATGTATAAAGTCCACGATAATATTAATTTAAAATCATACACCACTAAATCAGTACTAAAGAGGCCTGTAGTGTCGTAAAGTGCTTAAATGAACAATTTTAACATTCAATTTAAATCATTCCGACACAAACATGAAAGCCCTTTATATAAATTTGTTTTACTCGCACTATATCAATTTTTAATTTTACTCGAACTCACGTCGTAATTTTAATAAATTATGCCCGCATTTTATATATCATTAATGTATGCAAGGTGATCTGTTTAACGATAAATGGAAAGATCACACCGTTTACAACTGCGTCTCACTGTGTAAGTTAAGCGATCAAACTAATTTTGGTGGTAGAACTAGTGTAGTTCGACCGACGAACCACCACCACACCTATTTCTAACGTGAAGTATTCTTTGCGTTTCGATGGAAGGGTGTGGTTGCCGGTACACTTTTATATGAGGCGATCATCATAGTCCTCGGGAGTAGCAACGCATCTGTGATTGACTTCAGATAGAACCCGTATTCTGTATGAAGTTGATTACAGATGTCCATGGGCGGCAGTGACCATTTACCATCAGGTGGACTGAATGTGCTACTTAAGTCAGACATAAAAAACTCGATATAATTTTTAGATCAATATTTTAAATTTATTTTTTATGATGATAATAGTTTTGTTTTGGTGTAAGGAAAAGTTATGGGCATTGGTTCGAGCAGCTTTTATGTATGCTACGGCGTGCTTCGTTTTGGTCAATAGCTCAGTAATTCTACTTCCGCAGTATCATTCGACTTTTGATTTGTTAGGTATGTTACAATATTATACTCCTAAATGGATCGAATGGATGAACGTCCTCATTTTGTGATTGGACGTCCCATACTTATTCATAAACATAACAAAACATCAATCTGCATTTTTTTATAATAATGATGTAGCAAACGATCATACAGTCCACCTGATGGTAAGTGTTCACCGCCGCCCATAGACATCTGTAATCAACTTCATATAGAACTTAGGTTTTATCAGAAGTCAATCACAGATGCGTTGCTACTCCCGAGGACTAGGATGGTCGCCTCATATAAAAGTGTGCCGGCAACCACACCCTTCTATCGAAACGCAATGAATGCTTCACGTTAGAAAAAGGTGTGGTGGTGGTACTTCCCCGGTCGAACTACACTGGTTCTACCTTTGATATTATCTCTTCTTAGTTTTTAAGTACTGAAGTCAAAGCCCAACGCGGAAGTACTCGTTATATAATAAAAATGGCTGCACTAAATGTCAGAATAAATAATTGTATTTCATTTGTCCTCTTATTCGGATTATTAGACACTGTGATAAAAATGTTAGTTCTTACAATGTGTAAACACCTTGTACATTAAAACTACTATCTCAATTAATAACGCCCCCCTACCAGGAGGACCGATGACCTAAAGAAGACAGCGGGAAACCGTTCGATTCAGAGGGCATGGGACCGGTTGGAGTGGAGCCAATTAGGGGAGGCCTATGTCCAGCAGTGGACATCAAAAGGCTGATGGATGGATGGAATTAATAACACTATCTTTTACTATAGTCATATTTAAAATTTTATTTAAATATATTCGATATCCATTAAAGAAAAGTAACATTTTCATTAGTATGTAGTGGATGGGCAATCATCAAATGAGATGGGTAAGCGAATACATCGCTGATGATTGTGCAAGTGCCTTAAGAGGAAATGTAGCAGCAAATTTAATTATGGGAACGATTAATTTTATTTTCAATCTTCACTCGGAAATTGACAGGCATTCACTTTAAGGTTGGAGGTAGCTTTTGTCACTGTTAGTGAATTTCTTTGCATTATTTTGTGAGTGGCAACTTTTGACATGCAAAGTAGGCTAGTGTTATATACAAATACATATCGATGGGCCCCTAGAACAAAATCGTATATGAAAAATTACCAATTTACAATATGAAGCTTTGTTGATTGTAATATTATTAATGTATGTAATGCTATTACAATGATTTTCCATAAATCGTTTTTATTAGCATAGTAATCAATGTTTGTATGTCCACGAAACTGCTTCATACTTTAAATTGGTAATTTTTCATATACAATTTTGTTCTAGGGGCCCGTCGATATATTGGGTCGTCTCACCCATCAGATCTCTTATACGCTGATACCAACATAACGCCGATGGACAAGGATTTTCGGGCATCGTGGAGACCTTACTACTACAATATTCTGAAAACGTTGCATATAATGCAGCTATTTCAAAGATATGTACCAGCTTCACCGTTAAGTGAGTTATTTGGTACTTTTATATGTCATGTTTGAACTGATGGTCATACTCATGTCAGTGGTCGCAGGTCACCAAACTTCCCGGGGGAGCGGCCGCTACCCCGATCAATCATGGAATGCACGCAGCCATGAGGCGTCAGCGCGGTTTGCCATCCATCGATTCATACTTTGAATATGCTACTCGGTCCACAAACTCCTCGATCATTATTTTTTTTATCCGATTGAAGTAGCAAGCCTAACACGGAGGGTGTAGCGCGGCGGAGCGTTCGCTTAACGTGTATGTATATAGTACGACACTACGAAGAGCGCCCGAATCGAAACGAGCTGCTCGGAAACCGAACGAATACGTAAGCAGCTTTTTGTCAGAAAGTATATAGTATCAAAAAAAAAACTCGGAATTAATATCAAAGAAAAAAAAACTGCATAAATAAATAAATAATTATAATTGCATAAGTTGATAAAAATGTTTTGCAATAGCTTTACAGCGGCAGTCCCTGAGTGCTGCACGATTTTTTTTATTTTCAAAAGATTTTATTAAATATTTTTCAGTCGACAAAAATGTGATTACACTGCTCGTTACAACGAGATCAATCCCGGATCGTGTTGCTCACGATTGTCTAACAAATGGTCATTCGGATAAATAATTTATCTCCTTTTTTGTTATACTGTGTCGTTCAACTGAGTGATTCAGGGATGCCACTTGCGAAGCTTTTAAGTTTGAAATAAGTTTTATTTTAGTCACATATTTCAGTTAATTAATAACATAGTCATAAAGGTACGTGTTTCTGAATGGAAGGCAAGTCTCAATAGATATATTATGTTTCCCAGATAGAAGAGCTGAAGAAAGTTAGTTCCAGAATGCTTGATCAATGAAACGCCGGCACATCTTGGGGAGATCTACGTTCAGCAGGGCAAAATACAACAACAAGACAACAACAAAGATTAAAAATGTATATATCGAGGTATTCCCGGAGCGCTATGACATGGGGTTCTTAAAGAAAGGTGCAAAAAGAGCTCTCCTTCAAAGCCGGCGATGCATTGGCGACTCCTCTGGTGTTGCGAATGTCCACAGGCGACGGTGACTACTTTCCATCAAGTAGCCCGTCTGCCTTATGTTAAAGTATAAAAAAAACTAAATATCATTTTATGTGAAATTAAACTCACTTTAAGATACTTGGAATAAATAACTTATACGGATAAAATTCTCAGGTATGACGAACGCAACGTATTAGTTCGCATGCCGAACATGCAAGTTAGGGAGCCGGCTACTTGAACACGTCTACCAAGGCATGAGTTCACTTTGCTATCCGTAGAACTAGTTATCAAACTCTTTATATAGGGACAGCCCGTACATGCGCGAAGTGAGTCTCATGTGTCCCAGTGTTATCTCATGATCCTCATGCCTCCTCTTTGACTTAAAAAATAATTCTAACATTCATTTATAATATTGTGTGATATATATATCGTGGGTGCTACGGATACAACTAGCGCAAAAACACAAACATCTAGACCCAGAACAAGAGTCTAAATTCACCATTCAGATACCTCTCTGACCGGGAATCGAACCCGAAACCCACTGCGTGTCAGACCGGTATGGTAACCGCACCGCCACGCGGCTCAAGTGTGGTGTAAAGTAACATTTTCAAGACACAACACGTTTGTTTTCTTGTGTCTTGACGACCCGCGTGGCGCAGCGGTTACCACACCGGTCTGACACGCAGTGGGTCCCGGGTACGATTCCCGGCCAGACAGGTATCCAAATGATGACTTTAGGTTCTGTTCTGGGTCTGGGTGTTTGTGTATTCGTCCTTGTATGTGTCCATGGCACCCACGACACAGGAGCAAAATCCTACTGTGGGGCTATGAGTGTATAAAGCGTTTTTGTGTCGATATATAAATATAATTCAGAGTGGCAACCCTAGATCAATATCCGTCGTCTTCCGTTTTAATCAGTGTCGTTGTCTCGTCCGTCACTCTTAATTTATTACTGTCCCTTTTTTGGTACAGAAGGTCAAGCAAACAGTATTGCCGACCCTTATAAATCTTAATGGCTATCTATGCAAATTAAAATGATAATTATGTTCCTGACATTTTGATATGAGACCGCAAAAAATGTGCCGACTTCTCTTTAGCATTCTGGTGTCTAAATATTGTTAGGGAAATGATTTATTGCACTGTTAACACTTGCAATAGTATTATTTAAGTCGTTTTCAGTTTAGGATTACGTTGACGACCCGCATGGCCGAGCGGTTTCCATACCGGTCTGACGCGCAATGGGTTCCGGGTTCGATTCCCGGCTAGACAGGTATCTGAATGATGAATTTAGATTCCTGTTCTGGGTCTGGTTGTGTATTCGTCTTGTGTGTGTCCATGGTACCCACGACACGGGAGAAAATCCCAGTGTGGGGCTATGAGTGTAAAAAGCGTGCTGTGTGTTGTTTTTCTATTTGTACATATTTGGGTTTATTGAGCAGTTTTTAAAGACAGCGCCATAAAATTGCATAGGTACTTACTATCAACGATTCGCAAGATGTTTTAGCAACAACAAAGAAAGCTTTTTATCTCTGGTCGTTGTTATCAGAATTCATAAATATAGAAAGCATGGAACAAGTAAAGTACTCCAATTCTATTTAGTATTAATACCGATGTTTTTAGATCTTATGATCCTTTTATCAAGCTGATGTATAAAATAATCTTCACAGTGTGTACTCGTCAAGCTTTCGAATCAATTGATTTACATAAATAAAATATAAACATTCGTAGAAATTAGCACTTGACAGCAAATATCGGCTTTGATTACTAACAATAGAATTTCAGCCCCTTTGCAACTTTAGCTACAAACACCGTACATCCGCAAGTAAATGCTGACGAAATCACGGGCAAAATGGGTCTGTAAATTATAATCAAATGTGGTCATTAATCGCAGAGCAGTGATAGCCTAATTGTTGAAACTTGCCCTCTCAATCGAGAGGTCCGAGGTTCAAACCCATGCATGCACCACTGATTTATGTGCGTATTAGAAATTAATTATCACTGCTTTTCAGTGAATGAAAACATCTTGAGGAAACCTACACACCCGAGAGTTCTTTAAAAAATGTTCTCGGTGGTGTGTGAAGTCCACCAATTCGCACTTGGCCAGCGCGGTGGGCTATGGGCTAAACTTTGTCATTCTGAGAGAAGACCCGTGCCCAACAATGGGATAATAATGGGTTGACCCCAGGCATTACCACTTGACAGCAAATATCGGCTTTGATCACTAACTGTTGAAATTCAGTCCCGTTTGCAACTTTAGCTACAAACACCGTACATCCGTAAGTAAATGCTGACGAAATCACGGGCAAAATGGCGCTGTAAATTATAATCAAATGTGGTCATTAATTACGGCGAGGTGCGGATAGCGGTGACGAGGTGGCGGACCCGGTGATAAATTGGTCCCGAGGACACCTGGAACAGGGATCTTTTTGTCGTTTGGGTGGTTTAATAGCTTACAGTAGTGTCTGTAGTGTGAACAAGAACTATTTGTTTTTGTGGTGTACGTGTGAGCGTGCTGTTTCGCTTTCTTGCTTCACTTGTGTATGTGTGTCACATATATGTGTGCGTTTATATGTGTGTGTGCGCATGGACATGTGCGTTTCAAACTGAATGTCCACGCGTTGTGTATGTGTGTCTCTTATATTGTTGTAATGTTTGTATGTCCTAGTTCTGGGGAAGGCCTGGATCATAGCATCACGATGGCTCAAGATATTCTTGGACGGGGTACATGGTAGTTGCTTGTCGGGTATTTTCATACCACTCCTAAGGCCTTCAACGACAATTAATGCCACTTTTATATTGTAACAACGGGGACCGACAGCCAACGTGCCTTAGATGGCAACGTGCCGAATCTTATTACTAGTGTATAATGAAGCTTTCGACCTAGCTCTACGTAGTACTATCAATTTGTAGTACTGTTTGTGACTATGGCCTTGTGTGCTACTTTCTTTTTACCTATTTACAATATTTCTGGTATTCAAGTATGATTGTCCTTATTAATTACTAGCTGAACCCTGCCACTTCTCCCGCGTTAAGAAAATTGATGTATCGATTATCCCTTGGGAATAAGATCTTTTCCCACAGTAAAAAGTAGCCTATATGTTAATTCAAAGTGTCAGCTAACTCTCTACCAAATTTTGTGAAAATCGCTCCAGCCGTTTAGACGTGAAGAAGTAACAAACATACACACTCACAAACTTTCGCCTTTATAATATTAGTATGAAGTATGATTATATGTGGTAATCTTCCATTTTATGAATTCACACAATAGCAAGGTGAAGTATACTTTTGATTAATTCGTTTATTAGTAGTACAATTAATACATTCGGTTTTAATTTTTATCATTAGATGGGTGCTCGGGTGCTATGAGAATTTTTAATATATCATGGTGAAGCTGTGTCTATCTCTGCCAATCCGCATTAATGTACCACCTATAGGTCATTTTTGTCATACCTATTATTATATTACTGCTTGGCATGGGCCTTCTCTCAGAATGAGAGAGTTTTAGGCCATAGTCCACCACGCTGGCCAAGTGCGAATTGGTGGACTTCACACACCTCCGGATTTTTTTTAAAGAACTCTCGGGTGTGTAAGTTTCCTCACGATGTTTTTCTTCACCGAAAAGGAGTGATAATTAATTTCTAATACGTACATAAATCAGTGGTGCGCGCCTGGGTTTGAACCTCGGACCACCCGATTGAGAGGGTAAGTGTCAACCATAAGGCTATCACTGCTCACTGTAGTAATATACGATTATACAAATATCTATATTTATATGTATATCGAAACATACCTATGTCCGTCTATGGCAAAGCGCAGAATACGGTCCAGATTGAGGCAATAGTTCTGTGCGTAGCATTTAAAAGGCAGCCAATAGACGAGCAAACAGAATTCGCTCTAAACTAACATCGATGTACTAAACACGAGCCGCCTAAATCTTAGCGACCTCTATACATCTCACGCAACGACGGTTATTACCACAAAAATCGGGGTTTTACACCGACCAGTATTCATTCATCCAGCCTCCGAGGCTCGAACCGTAAAATCCAGGCTCAGTCCGCAATCCATTGAATTTATTAACCGGTCAGGCTGAAGTTGAATAAATTGGCCGTGTATATGAAAAGGAAACTGTCTGTAGCTATGTCTTGTTGGTTGTTAAGAAGTTTTATGGTGAAGTAAGTTGTTCTTGTAGTTGAAGATTGTTGGAGAATATGTATTTTTTGTTACCAGTCAAACGTCGCAACGGTAGAAATTCGACCGTAATTTAAATTAAAAATTAAACTTCATATTGTCCAAAGTAGCACGAATATTTCTCAAATTCAAATAAATTGTAATAATTTTTAAGTTATTTTGAACGCATCCGTTAAAGGTAAAAAGAGGTTTAATTAACTATGCTTCATGATTCAAATTAATAGCGGGTATTTTTACAAAGACTTCTGTCAATTTTGACGTTATGTGTTTTCATAGTAAGACATTAAATGTTCTATTTGGTTTATTATGTATGTGTTTGTGTCAAATGCAATGTGTTTTGATTTTATGTATGTATAAAACATACTTAAAATCAAAACACATTGCATTGATTTTTTGAAAAAAATATTAGCATTGCGTAATCCTCCTCTAAATCAACTATAACCGTGCGTTATTTCATACTCCTCCGTCTACGGCTACTATCTTAAAAACGGATCACAAGTGTTTGCTTCACGTATTAATATATAGATTTTGATACCTGACTATGAGTTAAGAATAATGTAATTTACTGTTTAAATTTTTGGAAATGATCTATTAAAGGAATAAATTTACAATCTTTTGGCCGAATATTCTCTACTAAGTATAAAGCAGTGAAGAGCTTATTGGTATGAATTATAATTAATTGGTATAAATTTATTATTTCATTGCACCTCTTAAAAAAAGTTACAATAGGGTAAACTTAATGCCTTATGGCATTCTCTACCAGTCAACCCTGGGTGTGCCTGGAAAATGTGTGGCAGGTGTTAAATTAAAATAACAATAACAATTAGTTCAATACCAAGGCACACACCTTCGAATTGTTGAATTTATATTTTTAATAACCTATTCATATTTTAGAATATAACTTGCCGTTGAAGTTGCCAAAAAATCAATGCGTGGAAAATTAAACGCTTCAGTGCTCCCTAGAAAACTCCTTACAAAAGAGAAACTTGCTCCAGTAACATTCTCCAAATATATTGTTCATTCGAATAACAGAAACAAGCAGACCAGCGAGCATCAGTTAGTTAAACAAGACACATTTTACGAAACGATTCTGTGGAGATCGGGGAAGGGTCCAATTGATTTTATTTTTACTTTCTCGTGAAAAATTTAGACTTGCAATTGAAATGGTTTTAAGTATTCTAGTTCGGTACGATTTTTATCGCGATTTGTGATTTAACAATGTTACTAATGTAATAGTTATCAGTAAACATGGTTTTTGTTACAATAGTCCAAATTGTACTAAAAATTCCTTTTAAGAAATGGATTCGTCAATGTCGTCTGCAATGCCTGTTTGCCAAGATCTCCTGCTAAGATTTCCTGCCAGGCGTGGATCATGCTTCGGGAGCAGCCGAGTTCCAACAGTCTTCACTCGGAATTTGTGTAGGTATATTTGTATAGGTATAGGTATTGGTATAGCTACCTCTTTAAGAGTTGTAGGATCTTACCAGGTGCTAGAATCAGTGTAGTTCAGCTGTAGAGGTATCATCGCCACACTTATCTTTAACATAAAGAAGTTCTATTGTTTTGGTGTTGTTGCCGGCTCACTCTTATATGAGGCTACCGTCTTAGTCATAGGGAGTAGCAACGTATCTGTGGTTAACTTCAATAGCAACGTGACCACTTCTCTTGGCGTTAAACTCGCTACAGAAGCACTGCGAAAACCCCTTAGCGGCCTCGTCAATGCGTGATTTGTGTGAGTGTGCACTTTTCGAACGTTTGCAAGCAGTTTTCATATTGTTCAATCCATTGAAGTAGCAAACGAGCATGCAGTCCACCTGCTGTTAAGGGGTCTTAACTGCCGCCCATGGTCATCGGTGAGCAACTTCAAATGGAACATAGGTTCTATCTGAAGTCAATCGCAGACGCGATGCTACTCCCGAGGGCTATGATGGTCGCCTCATGCGAAAGTGTGCCGGCAACCACACCCTTCCATCGAAAGCAAGAACTGCTTCACGCTAGAAATTGGTGTTGCGGTGGTATTTCTCCGGTCGTACTACAATGGTTCTACCACCTTCAAATTATACCCCATATTTCTACTGTGGTAATAGGTAGAAATTGGTGTGGCGGTAGTCGTTTCAGAATCAAACCGCGCTGCGGTTCTGCTCTCAGCTTTTCTATTTGAGCTTGCACAAAATGTATGACATTTGCACCGAAACGAAGGAACAAATTTACGTAAGAAACAAATATGGCAGTAGTTTCCCCAGTCCAATCCTCGTTCAGGCACTTTGTTATAAATTATAAAACAATATCCAATCTATTTCCGTTAGTACGTAGTCAAAAATGCCAAGTGAAGGAAGACAAAGCGAGCTACGGTACAGTGCATCCATCAATTTCCTTCGGCAAATCTCAAAAGAATTTTGATAGATCGCCCTCCTTACTTAGCGTTATGGCATGGATTGTGCAATGAAATTTCGTGTACGGTCTACATTGAAAATTGCTTTTGATTAACGGTAGGTTCGAGTCTGCAGCACGCTTTACTGACTTATGAAAAATCTGTCGATCAACGTATGATTTGCTGATCTTAGTCTGATATTATCGTGGAATTGATGCATTTTAAAAAAGACTAACCCACTGAGTATCTTGTCGGATCTTCTCAGTTGTGGTCGCGTTCTAATCCGGTGGCAGTGTAAAAGAAATATATATGTAACTGACAATTTTTTAAGTGCCTCCGTAGGCCTATGCAAAATAAAGACATTTCATTTCATTCTCAAGGTGGTGGAACGTATTTTTTTATCTGACTGAAGTAGCAAACGAGTATACAGTCCACATGATGGTAAGTCATCACTGCCGCCCATGGACATCTGTAATAAACTTCATATAAACCACCGGGGGTTTTAAGGCGGTAAAAAGTACACATTATCAGGTGTCACTCTCACGACGTCGGGTATCTTTAAGAGGATTCCCCTTCGATAACTATAAGGCGTTAGATATATACATGATACTTTCTGTCAATGTTCAATTAAGTAAAAAATAATGTGTGTCTAAGAATAGAACCTTAATCTAGAGGCCCCCAGATTTAAAGACTAATTTTTAAATCACTGGCCATTTACTGCTATCTTATGTTCAGCTATTAACAATTATTGGTGCAGTCCATTGTAGAAGTGGACATTTCATTTATTGGATTCTCTTTTGTTCACGTTCTATAAAAGAAAACATTTTCATTAGAAAGATCTTTAGCTTATTACTCCAGTGCTTTAAAAGAAATTACTGTCTAAGATTCAGCTGCATTGTCTCTAAGACTGTTTCAAATGAAAAATATTTTTATTGACAATTGTAAACGACAAGTTATTAAGGCAATTATCTTATTAACACTAAAAATGTTAGTTTGTGTATTTGTTACTTTTTCAAGCAAAAAACAGCGATCTGATTTCCCTGAAACGAGCAGCAATTGTCATTTAATATCAGATGGACCGATTCGTCGTTTTTCAAACCTTATAAGATCAAAACAACATTTAAATTCAAAATTCATTTTAATTGAATTATAAGTTAATGTATAAATATTTATATTGGATCAAAATAATTATTGATAAACATGAAGAAGTTGTAACTGTGAATGAATTTATTTATAGTATTTTTTTTTATATTACTGTAGTAACAAACGAGAATGCAGTCCACCTCATATAGAACATAGTTTTTATCTGAAGTCAATCACAGATGCGTTGCTACTCCCGAGGACTATGATGGTCGCCTCATACAAAATGTGCCGGCAACGCTTCACGCTAGAAATAGGTGTGGCGGTGGTACCTCCTCGGGCGAACTACATTGGTTCTCCCACCTTTTAGTTATCGAATTTCATAAACAAAAATGTATGAAGGTAAGAAACATTTGAAATACAATCACTTTTTTCACTATATCATCTGCAACACCCATAATTATTTACAAAAAACGGCCAGCACGAAACACGCATTAATTCAATTTTCCCTCGTTTAATATAAATGTATCTTTCCACAAATGGCGAAGTTCCCATCGGAAGGAGGTACGTTAAAAATAAAGGGATTTTAATTTTTTATCGTTCGCCCCGAGCGGTTTTCGGATCCTTAAAAGACATTTCGTTGTTGAGGTTTTATCTCGTATTAAAAAGAGTGTTTTATGTTGTTAAATTGATCCGAAAGTGATATAAGTAAATTGAATTAAATCTCTGCTTTTTGCGCAAAAAAGCGACCTTACGAATAAAATCACAATAAATTTTTGTTATATTTATTATTTCATTTGGTGCCAACACATTATTGTCTCACTGCTGGGCACGGGTCTTCTCTCAGAATGAGAGAAATTTAGACCATTGTCTACCGCGCTGGCCAAGTGCGAATTGGTGGACTTCACATACCTCCGAGATTTTTTTTTAAAGAACTCTCGCGAGTGTAGGTTTCCTCACGATGTTTCCCTTCACCGAAAAGTTCTAAGATAGTTATATTTCTATTATAGTCCCACTTTAGTATTTTTCTTATATCGTGGATGCAATGTAGGCTCACATGCAAAGATACCCAAGCACTCAAACCCAGAATATAAATTTGTATAATCAGTGTAGTTTTACCGGGAAAGTACCACCGCCACACCTATTTCTTGCGTTTCGATGGAAGGGTGTGGTTGCCGGCAATCTTTCCTCGGGAGTAGCAACGCATCTGTGTTTGACTTCAGATAGAACCCATGTTCTTCACTTACCGTCAGGTGGGCATGCTCGTTAGATACTTCAATATTATAAAAAAAAACCCAAACACTTAAACCCAGAATATAAATTTTAATTCATCATTCAAATATCTGAATGACTGAGGATCTAATCAGAAACTCACTGTATCGAATCGGCCTATTGGCTACTCCGACTATCGTTTCAATATTTTAGATTTTTTTATCTCATTGAAGTAACAAATGACCATGCAGTCCACTGGTAAGTGGTCACTGCCGCCCATGGACATCTAACAATAAACAACTTTATACAAAACATGGGTTCTATCTGAAGTCAATCACAGATACGTTGCTACTTCCGAAGACTATGATGGTCACCTCATATAGAAGTGTGCCGGCATCCACACCCTTCCAACGGAACGCAAGAACTGTTTTACGATAGAAATAGATGTGGCGGTGGTACCTCCCCAGTCGAACAACACCTTCAAAAGTCAAATTTACTTCTCTTTATTTCAGTTGCGTTGGAGCTACAATAATGTATTGAGGCTTAAATTTGTATTGATAATAATTTATAGTATAACTCTACGTAACCAAACATAAAATAATGATATAATCTGTAAAGATTTATAGTACAATTCTCTGAACCTATTGAAAACGTGTGTAAGTCTGAATATTAATAAATTGACTATTTTCTATAAGAATAAAGTTGAAAACGAACTTGCAGGCCATCTGATGGTAAGAAGTCACTGCCGCTTGTGGACATCTGTAAGCAACTACATATAGAAAAGAGGTCAATCACAGATACGTTGACATTTCTGAGGACTTAGATGGTCGCCCCATCTCTCCGCTGAAATACATAGTGCATTTATCCCACTTCTACCAAAATAATATAAACTGAGATCTATAGGGATTTTCGTTTTTCTTGCACTGAAACTCGTAGATCTATCAATAGATCATGTTTTAGAATAATGTTTGAAGACTTTAAAGTCTTTTTCTATCGATTTTGATATGACAATCAATTTGGCAAAAATTAAACTTATATCTATTTTCGTTAGGGACACAGAATTATGCTAATTACATACATACAATTACAACATAATTTACGATCTTGTTGGTTTAGTAATATTTATTACATGGTATATTATTTTTCAGTACATGTAGTCATTATTCATGATAAGGAATTGATCATTATATTCATTCTTAACGTTATTTATTGTTTGATACCTTTAGAGTTATTTTCTGTAGTTGGTCATAAACGATATCTGTCCATAGAATATGTTTTTTTATTTTTTCTTTTAATACCATTGAAGTAGCAAACGACCATGCAGTCCACCTGATGGTAAGTGGTCACTGTCGCCCATGGAAATCTGCTAGCAACTTCATACAGCACATGGGGTTCTATGTGAAGTCAATCACAGCTGCGTTGCTACTCCCGAGGAAAGTGATGGTCGCCTCATATAAAAGTGTGCCGGCAACCACACCCTTCCATCAAAACGCAAGAAATGTTTCACGCTAGAAATAGGTGTGGCGGTGGTACTTCCCCGGTCGAACCACATCGAACTGGTTCTACCACCCGTAACTTGTACTACTTGTATGTACTTTATATAATGTCTGCGTGTCGTTGAGCATTTCTTATGGTGTCTATTCTACGAGACGAAAAAAGAAATACATACAGCCGCAAATAGAATCCTCTTTTCTGAAGTCGGTGAAAGAACATAATAATCTTGGTGATAAAAATAGTACGATAAATTATGCTGCTATCAATTTTGTAAGAAACATATCGTGTACAATATTCTATTATAAATGAATACCTACAGCTGAACTCAGAATCATCCCTTTTGAAGTTGGATAGAAAGTTGAATTTAATATTTTGTGATAAAAATTGCAATAATAGTTGTAATTAATTTTGAAACAAAGGTCTCATATCAGATTTATATGTTCAATAGAGTACAGGGTTATCTTACAAAACCAGACCGACGAAGTTACCTATATTTTCTATCAAGAACTATATTAAACTAGCTCTTACTCGCGGCTTTTCACGCACTTTCAAAGGGTATAACATTAGCATTTGATAGAGTCATTGAGAACTTGTAAATGAATTGTACTAACGCCATCTTTTAACAACGTCTGGAACTACTAAATATGTATCAACTAATAAAACATTAATATTTTCATGGGGATGAGAGAGCGCGGTAAAAAGAAGCCTACTCCCGCCCTCCTGAGTATATCCCAGCATATAAACCATATCATATAATTGGTATGTGGCGACGTGAAAGAGGATCAAACAAACACACTTTTTTTTTTATAATTTAACCTAACGATAAGGCAGACGGGCTACCTGATGGAAGGTAGTCACCGTCGCCTATGGACATTCGCAACACCAGAGGAGTCGCCAATGCATCGCCGGCTGTGAAGGAGAGCTCTTTTCGCACCTTTCTTGAAGAACCCCATGTCATAGCGCTCCGGGAATACCTTACATTTATAATAATAGTATGGATATAACCTACTAGTGTTCCGCGGATCATTTCAACCTCAAAATTAAATGCAAACTTAGATTTCTACTCTCTTGTTCGGTGTTTATACGTGTCCTTGGTACCATGAGTACAACATGTATTAGAAGTGACACAGTAACTGTTAGTACGGTGTTAGAGATACCACGCACTGGTCATTTGTCACCGTGACTGTTACGTCACTGTCACTGTTGATCATAAGATACTCAATACCAATTCCATGTTAAGAATGTTACCAGATTGTCACTATACCGAAATGTAGTGTAGACAACGTATAGACATTCGTTCTGCGACAATAACGCTCGGCTCTTCAGTGATTTCCTCATTTTGCCACGCGGCAAATCTCTAAATAACGTTCCGAATTGTAAGAGGGACTGTACATTGTTACATCTAGGTTTTTCGTATTCGGTTAAGTTGGATTTACTTGGCGGCACTACAATAATCATAATTCTACTAAAATAAGCGTTCTACTAAAATAATTCTACTAAATTAATTTTAATAACATTGAAATCAAATAATTATTTATAAATAGTATTTCTTAATGAATTGTAAATAAAAGTGGTTTGCTAAATGTTGACATTATATTCAAATTCAATTTTTTTTTAATTATGAACATTGTATAAATTATTGATTTAAAAAAGTTAAAAAATTGCATGCCCTACTCGGGTGAACTGTTTTTCAATGTTTGTGACAAAATTGTAACAGTTATAGCAATAAATAAATAAATGAATTATAATAAAGCAAGCGAAGAAAACTGGCTCCACAAAATACTAGCGCCGCAGGTGACCTCGATTGCCTGCACCAATAAGCTGAGTGGAGACCCTTTCGGTCAATGTAATGTAACTTACATCATTAAGTATTAAGTTAATCTTTCGTCCCTGTAGCCTCGGGGTCAGAATAGGGCTACGGTGTCCCCTGCCTGTCGTAAGAGGCGACTAAAAGGGGCTTCCGGGGTTGCAGACGACTAGAGTGGGAGCTCGAACCATTCGGTCAGGCAATCCCGGGAAGGACGGCGGTATGTGTGGTCGCATACCGTCGTAAAGACTAGACGGAGCGGTGGGCCCAGCCGCCCATCTGGGAGGAGCCCGATGGGGCAGCGCGCTCGGAGGATTCCGGTTGAAGTCGTTTCGAGATCCCGGAGTCCTCCTTTTCAGCGCCGAGGGCGGCCACCGGGGGGGTTTTAGTGCGGTAAAAATCCCACATAACCCTGCGTCGCTCCCACGGCGTCGGGTACCTTTGGAAGGTTTCCCCCTCGAAAACAAAAAAAAAAGTATTAAGTTAATAATAATAACACATTTTTGCTATAAGATGTATCTGTTTTGTATAACTTTCTGTATTGAACCGAATAAAGTATTTTCTTTCTTCTTTCTTACTTTCAAAATATTTAATGTAGACTAGATGACTAGACCAAGACCATAAATGCCGGTTCAATGTTTTTGTGAGCTAGTTCCAAACACGAAACTTTTACATGTTAGCCTAACCAAGTATATCTGGTAGCAACTTAATTTTTTAATGTCAAAAAAGGTAAAATTTACACAGTAAAATGAGCTAAAATGTCGGTATATTGTATATACCTACGGGGCTGCTTAAAATTGTCATCTACGAGTAGTACATGGCCGACCCACGTGGCGGAGCGGTTACCATACTGGTCTGACGCTCAATGGGCCGCGGTTCGATTCCCGGCTAGACAGGTATCTGAATGATGTTAGATTCATTTTCTGGGTCTGGGTGTTTGTGTATTCGTCTTGTGTGTATCCAAGGTACCTAAAACATAGGAGAAAATCCTAGTGTGGGGCTATGAGTGTAGAAAGCGTTTTTTTCTGTTACAATACCATAATACAGTAGTCATTTAAAAGTTGTTGTGAAGTATGTATTTCAGACTTAGCTGTTACATTTCTTGACTATCCGATAACGGACCGGAAAGCTTGCAAGCCGCCTTTTATCACATCTTATCGAGACGCGAACACAATAACTCGGCTCTCATCACCTCCGGTTTATACTTTTCTATTCGACTTCACATCCCGAGGACATCAGACCTCGGTCTTTGTGAGAATTCAATAAAGCAATGGGATTGTTTGGTTAGAAGCTCGCCCTGAAAGATGGAATGGAATGAATTATTCATACGCCGGGCTTCTTTTGAATTTTTAAGAAAATTTTGCAACATTCATTTCGGTTAAGATTAACCTTGCCTCAATTTTGACTAAAAGCTGTGTTTACAATTGCAGATTAAAAGCAAGAATGAGCAAGAGGTTTAAGAAACTTCGTATTTCATTAAAATGGCAGATGTCCCTTCGGATTGAGAATGAAGTGCATTGCCCTTTTCTCGCTTTTTAATCTAAAAGTAAAGTTAATGAACTGAAAGTGAAATAATAAACATTATTCTAGATTTATTTCTCTGTAACAAAACATAATCTTTCAGACCCGGATCAAGGCTAAAATCGGCATTTAGATATTTGTCTGTCCCGGGATCGAACCCGAAACCCGATGTCAGAGCGATATGGTGATCTCCTTGTCGCGTAGGTCATCAAGTATATTATGGAACGTCAAAAACATTTTTATCTATACTAATATTATAAAGCTGAAGAGTTTGTTTGTTTGAACGCGCTAATCTCAGGAACTACTAGTTCCAATTGAAAAGTTCTTTTTATGTTCAATAGACCATTTATCGAGGAAGGCTTTAGGCCATTACCATTAATGTCATTATATATATAGCCTAAAGCCTAAAGCGTTTATAAATATATATATATATATATATATATATATATATATATATATATATATATATATATATTTATAAACGCGAGTGAAACCGGGAGAACTGCTAGTTATTTATATGTTCGCTTATGATTGTTTTTGGGATAAAATATTTTCTACTTAACTGTAACATTTTCATAAGATTGAAGTGGCAAAAGAGTACTATCGTTATCAAATGCACTATTGTCCCCTTTTACTCCTCTTTTCTAAAGGTATATATGTATTTAACGCCTCTAAATAAGTATTACTTACTTTAAAAATCTTGCCGCGAGTTTACGCCAATATTATAGTAAATTTATAAAAGGCACTCGCAAGATTTGTTGGCGTTTAAATTTATATATTTTAAGTTAGAAATACGCCGTCGTTGCCGCAGAATTATATAGAGAACTAGCTGAATCCCGCAACTTCCTCCGCGTTGAAAAACTATATGTCAATCCCTGAGATGTTAAGACGTGAAGAAGTAACAAACATAGACACTCACAAACTTTCGCCTTTATAATATTAGTATGATTTGATGTTTACCTGTTTTTTTTTAAATGAGAATGTTGTGCCGTAGACCTATGATAAATGAATTATAGCTTAAAAATCTGTAATGTACATGCTAAAAATATTATTAATTTGTAAGGTGTAAAAATTTATATGGTTTAACCATTTAGTTCTTGGTACCATTGCCACATCTACATATTTCTGTCATAAAGTGGAAAATCGCGAAAATGTTTTGCGTTTTCGTGAAAGCTTAAATTTGTCGTCTCACTTTTATATACCGCGATAATCTAAATCTTCGTTACTAGCAACGCATCTGTGACCTCAGATGGAACCACTGTTGATGATGATGATGATAAAGTTGGTGCCAACCCATTATTTTCCCACTGCTGGGCACGGGTCTTCTCTCAGAATGAGAGAGTTTTTAGGCCATAGTCCACAACGCTGACCAAGTGTGATTGGTGGACATCAAACACCTCCGAGAACTGTTTTTTTTTAAGGAACTCTCGAGTGTGCAGGTATCCTCACGGTGTTTTCCTTGACCTGCAAAAGCAATGATAATTAATTTCTATCTAATACGCACATAATATAGAAAAATCAGTGGTGCATGCCTGGTTTTGAACCTCGGACCTCCCGATAGAGAGGGCAAGTTTCAGTCATTAGGCTATCATTGCTCTGATGATGAAGTTGCTTATAGATAACTTTCTACCGTCAGGTAGATATTGCACGCTCGCTAATTCGATCTTATAAATATAATGTTTATTAATCGAATATTGTACGGATTTTTCTTTTGTATCTAAGATCAGCACTTAGCAGCAATTCAACGAAAATCTATCCCATACTAAAACGAATCCCTCATCGAATACCATCGAATCCGTTCATTTTCTCCTGACAATACCATTAATGTCATTATCGCTTGTAACGCGACCTTCGGCTCTATATTACTGGCCATTGACTTATATTGCGAGCCGTTCATGTGAAAATAATCGCTAATGGTGTCGTGATAAAGCTGAAGGTATTATTTGGATAATATTTCCATCGTGTTCCGAGCACACTGAATTATTAAATTATTCCAGCTATAATGCTTATGCTACGTTTAATTAGTGGCTGTATATAAGGCAAGTATTATTATTAAAGGAGAAGGAACTCTTTGTGATTCGACCACGGCAGTGTCATCAATAGTTTGATTAGAATGTATATAAGGCAAGTATTATTATTAATGATGGCAGAATTCTTTGTGCTTTGATTTTAGAAGTACTTCACGACCCGCGTGGCAGAGCGGTTACCGTACCGGTCTGACGCGCAATGGGTCTCGGGTTCGATTCCCGGCCAGACAGGTATCTGAATGGTGAGTTTAGATTCATAGGTCTGGGTGTTTTTGTATTCGTCTTGTGTGTGTCAATGCTACCCACGACACAGGAGAAAATCCTAGTGTGGGGCTATGAGTGTAGAATGCGTGTGTGTTTAAGTACTACCGCCAGACCTATTCCTGCCTAATAACTAGTTCTAATAGTTCTGGTCTTACGGATGTGGGAAGGGAGCCCTACTTTATCGATGCTTTGAACTTAGTCCTCAGGGTTGGGTCTGTAGCTAATCTTAGATAAGATTGATCTTATTTGTATATCTTGTAAATTTTCATAAGCAGCCGTGGACACTTACCGATTACTTTTAAAAGTGGTAGAACCAGTGCAGTTCGTCCGGGGAAAAACCGCCATACATATTTCTAGCGTGAAGCAAATTTTGCGTTTCGTTGGAAGGGTGTGGTTGCCGGCACACTTTTATATGAGACAACCATCATAGTCCTCGGGAGTAGCAACGCTTCTGTGATTTACTTCAGATAGAACCCATGTTCTATACGAAGTTGCTTACGGATGTCCATAGGCGGCAGTGACCACAGTGACGTTTTGACATCAATTTCTTGGAAGAGTGGGACGAATCTTGTGTTGGATGCTGCGTTGACGTCCTTGCTGTGACCATGCCATCTCTATAATTTTCAAGGTCCAGCGTATATGGGTCTTCTGAGGAATCACTGTCATACCTTTTTCTTGCGTCAAGCAGTCCATGCGCTTCAGTGGAAAGGTGTGGTTCTCGTCTGAATTTTATATGAGATGACCAACTTATTCCTCGGAAGTAGTAATGCATCTGTACCGAACCAGTAGTTCCTGAGATTAGCGCGTTCAAACAAACAAACTCTTCAGCTTTATATATTAGTATAGATATCGGGATATACTTTTTCAACCAACTCCTCCGCATTTGAACGAAGACGTATCGATATAAAGATTGATTTTGACTTTTCCGGGTAACAAAGCACTATTATCTACTTAAATCTTTAGAAAATTGGAATATCACTGAACAGCGACATATATTCTAAGTTCATATTTTGTTTCATGTGGTCAAAGATAAGATCTTTTAAGAGGTGCATCGGGCTATTTGTGCGCGTAAATTGTTCTTTGTAAAGCAGAATACAGAATCAAAACACTTTTACAATTCATATCAACAGGGCGCACCCGCTCGCAGGGCGCTGCCGCACCCTGCTCGCTTATTTTTTATGTTTTCTTTTATGTTCCAACCTAACCTAACCCATCCTGTTGAAAAAGCTACAGCTAAATCCAACTCTTAATAATAACATGACAATACTCCTGCATTTTCAGGATTTAGGTATTCAAAGTGACACTTTTCATCATAATGTTCTCTCAGGAACGGGTCGTAATGTATTGTAATCAATAAGTACCAAACTCATACGGCTTAAGTAGGTTGTGTACTTAGATTATCAGGGTTGATGAATTGAAGTTTAATTTAAGGGAGCCCTACTTTATCGATGCTTTGAACTTAGTCCTCAGGGTTGGGTCTGTAGCTAATCTTAGATAAGATTGATCTTATTTGTATATCTTGTAAATTTTCATAAGCAGCCGTGGACACTTACCGATTACTTTTAAAAGTGGTAGAACCAGTGCAGTTCGTCCGGGGAAAAACCGCCATACATATTTCTAGCGTGAAGCAAATTTTGCGTTTCGTTGGAAGGGTGTGGTTGCCGGCACACTTTTATATGAGACAACCATCATAGTCCTCGGGAGTAGCAACGCTTCTGTGATTTACTTCAGATAGAACCCATGTTCTATACGAAGTTGCTTACGGATGTCCATAGGCGGCAGTGACCACAGTGACGTTTTGACATCAATTTCTTGGAAGAGTGGGACGAATCTTGTGTTGGATGCTGCGTTGACGTCCTTGCTGTGACCATGCCATCTCTATAATTTTCAAGGTCCAGCGTATATGGGTCTTCTGAGGAATCACTGTCATACCTTTTTCTTGCGTCAAGCAGTCCATGCGCTTCAGTGGAAAGGTGTGGTTCTCGTCTGAATTTTATATGAGATGACCAACTTATTCCTCGGAAGTAGTAATGCATCTGTACTCTATGTGAAGTTGCATAAAGATTTCTATGAGTGGCAGTGACTACATGCACATTTACTAATTCATTGTTATAAAAATGTATAAAGTACTAGTTGAACCCCGCAGCTTCGTCCGCGTTAATAAATTCGATGTATCGATTGTCCCGTAGGAATAAGATATTTCCCCACACTTATATATAAGTAGCCTATATATTAATCCAGAGTGTCAGCTAACTCCCTACCAAATTTTATAAAAATCCCTGTAGAAATTTAGCCGTGAAGCAGTAACAAAATTTACACTCGCAAACTTTCGCCTTTATAACATGATATGATTTATTTACTAGCACGATAACTATCCTCAGTACAAAGTAATGCTGATATCAACGTGCTTGTTCCTGTATGTCGTATCTTGTAGGATAATAAGAGAGCCTTTTGGCTAAACCGAGTGGCTTTGTGTATGTGTATTTAGGAATAACTAGCTGTGCCCGCGACTTCGTCCGCGTGGAATAGTTATTTTGGGCATAATTTATTTTTGCAAACAACCTCCTCAGCTTTATAAATTATAGCTGTTACCCACGACTTTGACCGTTTCATTTTCTATTATTATTTTAGACAATTTAGTTTTGAAAAGAACATAGCTAACTCATATAGCTCATATATAAAAAAATAATTGTGAAATTATTAGAACCTAAAACAAAATATCCTTAAAACAAAATCAAATAGTATTTAAAAAGTATTATTACACGACGATAAAACGACGCAAGATCTCTAAGATCTATATCTTCTAAGATAATCATTGAAATTAAGTGATGTCAAAGACAATTTTGTTCACAATTAAATACTCTTAATCAACAACACATTTATTTGGACAAATATTAATATTATTACGTTGATACAACTCTTAACTAATTTTGACCGAATTTGATTACCATGAAAACGGTTCTAGTGAGTTAATCTTAAAAGATAGACATATACTGTCGCGGACATTTTTTTAGATCATTTCAAGAGAAATAATTCTTTCATACATATATTTTTGGTATCTTGTACCGTTTTCGCAGCGCACGCAACGGAAGCCCTCAAGGATGAGTAATTTGCCCCGTTTTTTTTCACATTTTCCATTATTTCTTCGCTCCTAATAGTTGCAGCGTGATGTTATATAGCCTAAAGCCTTTCTCGATAAATGGTCTATTCAATACAAAAAGAATTTTTAAATTCGAACCAGTAGTTCCTGAGATTAGCGCGTTCAAACAAACAAACTCTTCAGCTTTATATATTAGTATAGATATCGGGATATACTTTTTCAACCAACTCCTCCGCATTTGAACGAAGACGTATCGATATAAAGATTGATTTTGACTTTTCCGGGTAACAAAGCACTATTATCTACTTAAATCTTTAGAAAATTGGAATATCACTGAACAGCGACATATATTCTAAGTTCATATTTTGTTTCATGTGGTCAAAGATAAGATCTTTTAAGAGGTGCATCGGGCTATTTGTGCGCGTAAATTGTTCTTTGTAAAGCAGAATACAGAATCAAAACACTTTTACAATTCATATCAACAGGGCGCACCCGCTCGCAGGGCGCTGCCGCACCCTGCTCGCTTATTTTTTATGTTTTCTTTTATGTTCCAACCTAACCTAACCCATCCTGTTGAAAAAGCTACAGCTAAATCCAACTCTTAATAATAACATGACAATACTCCTGCATTTTCAGGATTTAGGTATTCAAAGTGACACTTTTCATCATAATGTTCTCTCAGGAACGGGTCGTAATGTATTGTAATCAATAAGTACCAAACTCATACGGCTTAAGTAGGTTGTGTACTTAGATTATCAGGGTTGATGAATTGAAGTTTAATTTATTAATCACATTTCAGTTTAATGAGCTGTCATTAAACTCATATACTAAAAACAACCGTAAGCATTATGTGACTACCTTTTATAATTTAGGCTTGCACTATCCCGCATCATCAGGGAGGAGTTGAAGGTAAAAAAATATCCCGCGTCTTTGTTTAGTATTCTTATTACCTATACGTAAGCACTTGCGAGCCAACTTCTATAGCTTGGGCTTGCAGTATCCTGCATCATCAGGGCTGAGGAGCTTATGGTCGAAATTGTCATCATGTGTCTTTGCTTAGTAATTATATTACATACCCGAAAGCATTAAATGGCCAACTCCTATGGCTTAGGCTTGCAGTACCCTGCATCATCAGGCTTGAGGAGTTGAAGATCGAAATTTTCATCTTGTGTCTTTGCTTAGTAATTATATTACATACCCGAAAGCACTAAATAGCTAACTTCTATGGCTTACACTTGAAGCACCCCTGTATCATCAGGGTTGAGGAGATGATGGTCAAAATTTTCATCTTGTGTCTTTGCTTAGTAATTATATTACATACCCGAAAGCACTAAATAGCTAACTTCTATGGCTTAGGCTTGAAGCACCCCTGCATCATCAGGGTTCAGGAGATGATGGTCAAAATTTTCATCTTGTGTCTTTGCTTAGTAATTATATTACATACCCGAAAGCATTAAATGGCCAACTCCTATGGCTTAGGCTTGCAGTACCCTGCATCATCAGGCTTGAGGAGTTGAAGATCGAAATTTTCATCTTGTGTTTTTGCTTAGTAATTATATTATATACCCGAAAGCACTAAATAGCTAACTTCTATGGCTTAGGCTTGAAGCACCCGTGCATAATCAGGGTTGAGGAGTTAGAGGTCAAAATTGTCATCATTTGTCTTTGCTTAGTAATTATATTAAATACCTGAAAGCACCAAATGCCCATCTCGTATAGTTTAGGCTAGCAGCATCCTGCATCATCAGGGGTGAGGAGTTGAAGGTCGAAATTTTCATTTTGTGTCTTTGCTTAGTAATCATATTACATACCCGAAAGCATTAAATGGCCAACTCCTATGGCTATGGCTTGAAATAACCCTTCATCATCAGGGTTGAGGAGTTGAAGGTCAAAATTTTTACCGTTCATCTTTGCTTGGTATTTTATTACATAACCGTAAGTACCAAATAGCCAACTCTTACGGTTTAGTCTTGAAATACCCTTACATCATCAGGGTTGAGGAGTTGAAGATCAAATTTTTGTCCCACGAATTTGTTTAACAATCTTATTATATATCCATAAAAACAAATTGACTTACTTCTACGGTTCAGGCTAGCAGTACCCCTGCATCATCAGGATTGAAGAGTTGAAGAAGTTATTTTTTTTGCTTAGTAATCTCATCTACATTCAACCCAATTGGACTCCTACTTAGCTTAGGTTTGGCCGAGTATCGCTAATTTCGTTAATTTGCTTCATGGAAATGGATCCTGTGATCAGAACCGTATCAAACTCATCAGAGTACCCTTGAAGTACATTCTTTCAAATAAAAGAAAAATCATCAAAATCGGTTGGCGGGAAATTGAGTTATTCATCTATTTATCGCGCACATCGTTAATGCAAATATCAGACTTATGCACTTTTCTTATGGATGCCACTGTCAAAAGTGAACTAAAAATAAATGGGACCCGACGACACGCACTACCTTTCAAATGAAAAAAAAAATCATCCAAATCCGTTCACCCAGTGCGGAGAAATCGGGTAACAAATATAAAATTAAAAAAAATAATAATAAAAAAAATACAGACGAATTGATAACCTCTTCCTTTTTGGAAGTCGGTTTAAAACTATGTTTTAACATAAAAGTCAAAGCGAAATACTTAATTTTATTGAGGTGGCCTCCCTCAAAATTGACTGACTTTCATACAAACTTACATCTCCTATTTGGGTAAACTTGGGGGGGGGGGATCAGAAAATTCATTCTTAACTGACGTCTACGTCATAAAAGGAACCCTTAGTAAAAATTATATTCGTATCTTTAGCAGTTTAGGCTCTACGATGTTTATTCAAAAGATGAGTGAGAGAGCATCCTTTCGTTTTTATATATGTATATATAGATATAGAGATATAGATTTGTATAGTATCAAATAACATAGGTACACACATAACCAATAAAAAATACATAACAAAGGAATACATTTTACAGACCATAACATGTTTAGTTTCAACCAATTCAACTATGCAGTTACACAGTTACATATCTTGTTAACACTCATCGAACACAGAATAAATACTGCGTAGTTTTAAATTGACATAACTTTTTTATTTATAAACCAATTTACATAAATTAAACACTAAATGTTAAGTGAAGTTTCCCACAACACATCAGTGAAAATTATATTCAAATTGGATAAGCCGTTTCTGAGATTAGCGTTTTCAAACACACAGACAAACAGACAAACAGACAAACAGACAAACAGATAAACAGACAAACAGACAAACAGACAAACAGACAAACAGACAAACAGACAAACAGACAAACAGAAAAGATTTCTAAAAACCATTATTTTGGGTTCTATATCGTATTAAAGACCTCTAGAAATGGTTTTCACCTAAATTTATTCCATGTACAGACAGCGACCTCTTACAGATTTATTATAGTATAGAAGATAAGGCGGGAATACCTAGAAATTGAGACGGGTTATACATAAGGTGACCATACATTCCGTTATGAACGAGACTGTCCCGATATGAATGAGACGGACCCGGTATAAACGAGACTGTCCCGGTATGAACAAGACTGTCTAGGTATGAACGAGACTGTCCCGTCTACGTGGTAGTAAGAAAACATTATTGAAGATAAAATTTGAGTTATATGTAGGGCCTACCCTACCCTTAGATACTTCGCTTTTCCTGAGGACTTTTTTTTTTTTTGTTTTCGAGGGGGAAGCCTTCCAAAGGTACTCGACGCCGTGGGAGCGACGCAGGGTTATGTGGGATTTTTACCGCACTAAACCCCCCCCCCCCCGGTGGCCGAGGACTCCGGGATCTCGAAACGACTTCAACCGGAATCCTCCGAGCGCGCTGCCCCATCAGGCTCCTCCCAGATGGGCGGCTGGGCCCACCACTCCGTCTTGTCTTTACGACGGTATGCGACCACACATACCGCCGTCCTTCCCGGGATTGCCTGACTGAACGGTTCGAGCTCCCACTCTAGCCATCTGCAACCCCGGAAGCCCCTTTTAGTCGCCACTTACGACAGGCAGGGGATACCGTAGCCCTATTCTGACCCCGAGGCTACAGGGACGTTTCCTGAGGACTTAGGTGGACTGCTTTGGATGAGTATATTTTACCCTTTGAAATAGTAAACAGTAGCGCTTAACACTGTTGTTATGGGGCAGAATTAAATGTAGCGGTAATGCATTCGAAGTCTTAATACAATGAGGTTCTACCAAGCGTACAACAAAGAGTTTTGAGCCTATAACAACTGTTCCTAGGTTTTTTCAAAACAATTATTTTTAATGTTTTCGCCTATACTACAATGTACACTAGTGTAGTTTGACCATGGAGGTGCCAGCGCCATACCTATTTCTAGCGTTAAGCAGTTTTTTGCGTTCTGATGGAAGGGTGTGATTGTCGGATGACTAATATTTGTATGAAGCACCTTAGACCTCAGGAGTAGAAACGCATCACTGACTGACTTCAGATAGAGTCCATGTCCTATGTGAGATGGCTTACAGATATTTATGAGCGGCAGTAGCCACTCACCATCTCGTGGACTGCATGCTCGTTCGCTACCTCAACGTAATAATAAAAAAAATGTATAGTACAGTAATACCCCGAACTTACGCGATAGGTGGGACTGACTGATAACTGCGTAAGTCGAATTTGCGTAAGTGGCGGTACAAGAAACACGTAACACAAAATAAAATGTAGCTGTCATTCAACTACATAGTCTTACTATTTCACACTCTTCTTTAATAGAGTATGATAGTAAGGCTATGTAATCCATAATATAGAGATTGTGTGACGAAGCTGGCACTCAATAAAAGACAATTTGAGGAGATTTAAAAACCGCGTAATTCCGAGTTCGCGTAATCCGGGGTAGCGTAAGCCGGGGTAGCGTAAGACGAAGTAGCGTAAGTCGAGGTATTACTGTACACGTTTACGTTTTCGGCTAAACCATGTATACTTTAAAAAGGTAACCGAATACGTAAGAGCCATTGCTTAAATAAATCAATAAACTTTTATTAAGGGTAACTCTACATTTTTTAGAAAATATTTTCCTTATTTCAGCGTTAATATTAACGCTTTTCCTCAAATATGAAGTATTGCACACGAAATACGATCCACAAGCCGAAAGTTACTTAAAAGTAGAAAATACACAAGATTTCGTACACAATTTTCGCCCTGTATTTCCAGTGTTATTTATTTAATGTAGTTGTAACACGATCTACACACTAGCATTAGGCAGCTCGCTAAATTGTTGGGACGGAGTCAGACTTAAATGCTGGGTATGGTCCGTTTATATACGTGCCGAGTTTTATACTATAACATACCGTACGATGAAAAGGGGCCCAATATAAAATTCGCATTTTGTAAAGAGTAAATCAGGTTCTTGCGTAAAAGAATAACAAATATAAATACATACTCACAAATTTCGATATTTATAATTGTTATTACTAAGATTGGAATTATTTGAAATACTAAGTGTTTTTTAAACAAGTATCTTTGAATATTAATTGCAAATATTACTCAAATAACGTTTGAAAACATGGGAACCCGCAATAAACTTGACTACTATTTGTCACCCATGAAATTAATGACCACGTTCGATTTTGTTTATTTTTAGGGCTCTGGACCCAAAGTGCATAAACGGAACCCTATTACTAAGACTCCGCTGTTCCACTGTCCGTCTGTTTGCCTGTTGAAATTTTTACTGCTAATCTATTTCTTTTGCCGCGTTAGCTACAAATACTAAAAACAGAATGAAATAAATAATTAAGAGGGGGGGGGGGGGGCTCGAACAAAGCAAACGTGATTTTTTCCGTATTTATATAATGGTATGAAACCCTTCATGTGCTAGTCCGACTCGCACTTGGCCAATTTTATATAAGTGACCTTTGTAAGACGCAGAGTGATACGCTGTATGCTTCGTGTACATGTTAATAAATTTAAAGTAAAAAAGTAAAACAAAAATAAATGGTAAAGAAATGTAGACTAATTGTTACCCTAGTTTAGCTATAGATATATATAGTTTTTATTTCTGCATGTAATATTCAGTACTTATTGTTGTATTTTATATCAAACACACAGACAAACAAATACACTAGAATTAAAAAACCTAATACCAATACTATTTTCGGCGCACTTTCACATGAGGCGACCATCATAGTCCTCGGGAGTAAAAACGCATCTGTGATTGACTTCGGATGGAACCCATGTTCTGTATGAAGTTGATTACAGATGTCCATGGGTGGCAGTACCACTTACCATCAGGTGGACTACATGCTCGTTTCCTACTTCAGTGAGATAAAAAAAATCAGACTCCAAAATATTTTTTTTAAAAAATGCGATGTACAGACATGGAGAATTTATTTTTTTTAGTTGTATGAATATAAAAAAGTATAATTAAGGTCATGAAACAAAAAACTTGAATTTATAAAAATGTAATGTTATTAAACACAATCGTAGAAAAGGACTTGAAACTAAATGCTTAAATGGAACGGATACGATCCTTTGTTATAGAATTATAAACCGTAAAGATACCCAACTTAAAATAATAAAAAGGACCAATCACAAAAATATGTATATTTGGACGAAACAAGACCAATACTTAACATATAATAAAAAATATAATAAAGTATAATAAAAAATAAACGTGCAGCACTTGGGGACTGCCACGGTAAATCTATTGCAAAGCATTTCTTATAATTTATTTATCTATGCAGTATTTTTTTCTTTGATATTAATTCCAAGTTATATTCTTTAATACTATATATGTACTTTCTCACAAACAGCTGCTTACATATTCGTCCGATTTCCGAGCAGCTCATCTCGATCCGTGCGACTGTCGTACCATATGCATGTTAAATAAACGCTTGGCCGCGCTACATGGTAGACGGAGTGGGGGGTGTTAAGCTTTTTTCGTTACGGAATTTCTTGATTCGGTCGAAGCGCTTAAAGCCCGCGATAAAAGCTATGCAATAGCTTAACAAAAACCGTTACAAGGTAGTAGAGCGTATATAGTTCGACGGGGGAGGTACCATCGTCACTTCTATTTCGAGCGTCAAGCAATTCTTGGGTTTCAGTGAAAGAGTGTAGTTGCTACTCACTCTCATAATTATGAGGCGATCATCTTAGACCTCAGGGATAGCATCACATCAGTGATTGACTTCAGATAGAACCCATGTTGATCACAGGGGTATCGTTAAGGCCACTTACCATTACCACAGGTGGGAAGTATTTTTCAAGTATATTCTTTTTTTTTAAATACACACACACGCACACACAAGACGAATACACAAACACACAGACCCAGAACATGAATCTAAACTCATCATTCAGATACCTGTCTGGCCGGGAATCGAACCCGGGACCCATTGCGCGTCAGACCGGTATGGTAACCGTTCCGCCACGCGGGTCGTCAACCTACTGCTGTTTTAAAAACCACTATACCGATATTTATATTTCATACAAAATGTACTAATCTGTCTTCAAAACGCTTAGGAATTATACTGGTTAGTACAAAAAAATCGTATACCAATAATATATTTACACAAAATAGTGAATATAAAATACTCATATATAACACAAATGTTCCAAACTGAAGTCCATTCAAAGCCTTTCTAAAAGCCAAAGCGAGTACGTAGCGGGATTGGCGAGGAACTGAAGGCTTTACAATGTTTTCGAGAAGGATTCGCTAAGAAATAACGTATTGCCAGTGGACTTGCGCTGAGATCTCTCGATATCCGGTTGATAAATGGAAAGGAATATAAGCGGCAATTTTTATTTCCGAGATATATTCGTATTTCGTAAGTAAATGTTTTTAATTATATTAACTTATACTCGTTTTTGCCTCGTTGTCTCGTCATATATGTATATCGGAGGAAGCTGTTAGTCGGGTTGATTGTATTTGCAATCATAACGTTCCTTTTCGTTTATTTACATTTTAATTATTTTTAAATTTAATAATTTAATTGTTACATCCTTCTTTTGATTTAAAACATTGTTAAAGAATTAAAAAGAATAGTTTTTTTTTTTTTACTTAGCGACCATTATTTTTAGATCATAAACGTCGCTGTTTTGTTTTGCATGGTATGGTAATGGAGACATCTGTATCCAAAACGAAATGTGTTCGACGACCTGCGTCGAGCGGTTACCATACCGGTCTGACGCGCATTGGGTTCCGGGTTCGATTCGTGGTCAGACAGGTATCTGAATGATGAGTTTAGATTTATGTTCTGGTATGGTCCATGGTACCCACGACTTAAGAGAAAATCCTAGTGTGGGGCTATGAGTGTGGAAAGCGTGTTTTTTTACAAGCGTTCCATCTTAGACTTCAGAGTGGGTAGCTTCGGTAGTGCTATTATCAAATTTGGATTTTTCCATAGGCGAAAGTGGCAACATACCATAAGATGGACGGCACACTCATTTACTACTTTTGTAAGACAAAAAACACATTATATATTTTTTTCTTAGTACGTCGTACAATTTTACTTAATGAATTACCCGCGAGGCGGAGCATTTAACATATGGGTCTAACAAACAGTGGACACTCAATTCGATTTCCGACCAGAAATATATCTAATATATAAAATTCTCGTGTCACAGTTTTTGTTGCCATACTCCTCCGAAACGGCTTGAAAGATTTTTACCAAATTTTATATGTTTATTCAGTAGGTCGAATCGGCCAACATCTATTTTTCATACCCCTTAAGGGTTGTCAAACCTTTAATTTTTTTTTTTTAATTTTTATATGGCAAAACAACGTTTGTCGGGACAGCTAGTGTAAACGATAAAATTAAAAGTATCTTCTGAGTCCGGGTATTCGTGTATTCGTGTTCGAGTGTGTCGATGAACACCCTAGTGTAGAGCTAGAATATTATACAATAATTACAGCTACATAAGTTACTTATTGACGAGCGCTGTTAATTGCGTGTTGAACATTAATTGGACGTAGTTACACGAAAAGGATCCAATCCACAATATTGTCAAAAATGAGTTAGGTGTACCAAACTGATGCTACATATCGATATTATCGATCAGTAAAAAAGACCCACGTCAAAATAGCTGTTTTCCACTGATTATTAACGTCGGAACCAATCCACATCTATAGCCGCTTAATTTTTTTTTTCACCTTAAACAACCCAACAGTCGTGGTTCTTACGCAGTATTAAAAACTAAATCAGTAAAACGACCCAACAAGCTTGGGTCGTTTTCAATAAATGCATTTTTATATTTTAATCAAATAAATCTGTCAACAAAAACGATCCTTAATTCTTGGTGTTTACTCAATGATTCAAATTGCTATAGAATGTCATTTCACAAAAACAACGAAAGCTGTGTTGTCTACATTATTATTATATAATAACACGTATTAACGTATATTACGTATTACGTAAAGAAGAATTAATAATTATAATAAAAACATTCATAGAGAGCATTGTAAGAGAGCTGAAGATTTAAGAAGAGATATGAAAGAGGATATGATGAAAGCTAAGACTGATGAAAATTTTGAATGCATAACGTTTGATATGGAAAAAACCTTACCTCTACCTCGAATCCCAACAAGCGTCGTTTTTTACAAACGACAGCTTTACAATTGCTCAGTACATACTGGCTCTGATAATATTGGGCATTGTTATGTTTGGGTTGAAGGTGAAGCGGGTCGAGGTGCCCATGAAGTAGGATCATGTATTTCCAAATATATAAAACATAAACTAGACCCAAAAGTAGAACATCTTGTACTCTGGAGTGATTGTTGTGGGGGCCAAAATCGCAACATTAAATTATTACTAATGTTAAAATCGGTTTTGAATTCCCATCCTACATTAAAGACAATAACTTTTAAGTATTTGGAATCTGGACACACGTTCTTACCAAATGATACAGATTTTTTAAAGATCGAAACAATGCTGAAATATCACGAAAGGATTTATACTGTTAACTTTAATGTTAAGTTTAATGTTTATATGAAAGCTGATTCTAATAATTTCAATCAGCATAACATTGAAAAAAAGATAAAAAGTAAATCCTTGGATATTAGTGAGAAAGATATTGTTTTATTGTGGCCCAACGGCAAGGTAATCCCACAACCCAAGTTGGATGATCTTATGTCCATGTTAGATTTGATCCCAAAAGATTGTCAAGATTTTTATAAGTCTCTAAAGGGTGCACCTAACGTAGTAGAGGATATAGATGGCTATGATGGAGAACTTGATTTTATCCTAGAGGAGGCTGATAACTGAAAGACTTATTAACTCATAAATTTGCTATGAAAATCTTCGTACGAATGGTATGAGTTAACAG
>OX453065.1:700982-963139 GCA_949699795.1 Spicauda simplicius | reverse complement strand
CATACAGAACATTAGGATTTCATATGAGTACTAGCCTCAAGCCAGTATCTACATATACGCTGCGTATATTTTCCCCAAGCTACACTTAATCTTTGTCAACATTATGATAGCAACTTAAGAAAATTTTATGATCATAGCCTTTTATCTACTCGACTAAACAACCCCTAAAGGGAATATTGCTGTTAATAAAAGGGGAATTTGTACCGCAGTAGATAAGCGAACACGCTTTGATATGAGCTTACCTTTTATCTTGGCTATGATAATAAAAATTAAGTAATACATATTTAGGCCAACTTGATTATGGGATGAAATATTTTTGGGTCTACTTGTTTTGATAGACAAACAAGGTGCCATACCTACACCTATTTGTAACGTAAAGAATGAAGATACTGTTAATGTAACTTGCATAAGAGACAATCGTCTTAAGGACCACGAAACGTTAAGTGATAGAGAGAAATGTGTCTGGCCGATCTTATGAGGCTACGAAATGTGATTGCCGGCTCACTTATATTTGTCTGAAGCTAGTCAGTCCTTTTTTTTGCACCTTCAAAAGGTACCCGACGCCATGGCAGCGACGAACGGTTAGGTGGTATTTGTACCGCACTAAAACCCTCCCGGTGGCCGTCCTCAGCGCTACAAAGAGGACTTCGGGATCTCCAAAGGAACACAACCGGAGTTCTCTGAACGCGTTGCCCCATCGGGCTTCTCTCAGGTGAGTGACTGGCCCCACCACTCCGTGTAGGCAATATATTTACTATCGGCTTCAGGTAAAATGATTGTTCTACATGATAGTACGATATGAATAACTATTTTCACAGTACATTTACTCAAAAGTAGGACACAGTGAAGTGTCCTTATATTATTTGAAACCAAACATTGGACGTGCTCTAAAGAATTTCAATAATGGATTTAGTGAAACAATGGAGGTCCTAAAACTGTCGTAACAGACCTTTAACAGCATTAGCATAACAATATCAACGCAACTAGTTTCAAATTTTAATTTGAATGTGCAAAATTGGTTTTCAGACCTCTTGGGTAAGTTCTCGTTAGTTTTAATTGACGGACCTTAACTTCTATGACCCTGGAGCATACGAATAGTGGAGTAATTAGACGCCATTTTACAGTAGACTAGCAACTTGTAAATTATGCAACTGTGGCATTCTGGATTTTATAACACGCGTTGAGCTTAGGTTCAGTTACAGTGGGTGTTTAAGAAAATATATTACAATTGTAGGCAGTAGAACGACGTCGCAGTTGTTTCGAGATCAGAATAGAGCCATGACATCCTCGGCTTGTCGTAAGAGGCGATTAAAAGGGTCTTCCGGAGTTGTGGGCTAGACTGGAGCTGAAACCATCCAGTCAGGCGACCCCAGGAAAGACGGCGGTATCTGTGGTCGCTTACCGTTGCAAAGACCAGACGGAGCGGTGGACCCAGCCGCTCACCTGGGAGAAGCCAAATGCGGTAGCGGGTTTAGGGTGGTAAGAATTTCACGTAACTTTGCGACGATCTCACGGCATACGAATCAATATGACGGTTTCCCCTCGAAAAAAAAAAAGAAAATAATTCGATCGGAGACAACCGTTACACTTATTTCTACAGTGAAGCTGTGTTTCGAAGTTGAAATGGTGCGGATGTCAGCTCACTTTGATATGAAGCATTTATTTGAGTCCCTGGGAGTGGCAACGCATCTTTAACTTCAGATAGAACCCTTGTTCTGAATGAAGTTGCTTACAGATGTCCATGGGCGACAGTGGCCACTTACGATTTGGTGAACTGCATACTCGTGTGCTACTTTAATTTGATAAAAAAAAATCCTCAAGTGAGAGCAAGATTGAAAAAATCTTTATTCATTATTTTTATCATTTTTAATTAAGTTTGCTTAAAGAAACTTAAGCCCTAAAGATAATAATATTAATTTATGGACAGTTCCACTAATATTATACGAAAACAAATGTTTTAATTAAAATATTTAAATATCTTAAAGTACACGATAGCAAATGGTAATATTCCTAGTGCTAATGACTTTTTACTATACTATTATCTGAAAAATAAAAGTAATGTATGTCATGGCACATAATCGAAGTAACACTTAGGAGCTCAGTAGGAATGAGAATACATTGAAATGTTTTTAGATCCATATATGTTTTTATATCCATGGTTTTTATTTGACATGCTTTTAACAAAAATATAGTTCCAGACATAATCGATGTAAGTTAAATTAATAGCACAACTTCACGGTATTAAGTTTGACAACCAATTACACTGATTATTATAATATAATATAGATAAATTAAATGATTAGTATTAATTACGTTACACATTACAATTAATTACTCAGACATACATCACGCATTCATTTCACAATACTGCAGACATTCTGATAAAATCGTCTTCTATTCATCTGTAAAAACTTTAAAGTGAGGTGCACTATGAAGGAGACTGTTAAATGTTTTAAGAGTTCTACGTATAGGAGATTGAATGTATGGCATCGCAAACAGTGAAGAAAATGTTCCTTCTGCTTTGACAGTAGTTGTTAGAAATGAATATTCTAAACAATTCATTATGTATGTCAGGAGCATCGATCATTCCCCTCAAATTTTGCACATTGTATGACTAATTATATCTAGAACAAGAGTTCTATCTGAATTTAATCCTAAGTGTATTGGTAATACTGTGTATTAAGATGGTCGCCTTTTTATAAGATTGAAGCGCAAACGAGCATACAGTCCATCTGATGGTAAGTGGTCACTGGCCATAAGCAAGTTCACAAAGTAAAAGTGTTCTATCTGAAGGTAAGCACAGATGTGTAGCTACTCTCTAGAAGTAATCTGATCGCCTCGTTTTAAAGTAAACCGGTCACCATACCCTCCAATGAAAACGCAAAACCAGCTTCACGCTAAAACAAGTCAGATGGTGGTATCTCCCCTGAGAACTACATTGGCTCTGCCACCAGGCAAACATATTAAATGAGAGCAGTGATAGCCTAGTGGTTGAAACTTGCCCTCTCGATCGGGAGGTCCAAGGTTCAAACCCAGGCACGCACCACTGATTTATGTGCGTATTAGAAATTAATTATCACTGCTTTTGGTGAAGGAAAACATCGTGAGAAAACCTACACACCCGAGAGTTCTTAAAAAAAAAAAGTTCTCGGAGGTGTGTGAAGTCCACCAATTCGCACTTGGCCAGCGCGGTGGACTATGGCCTGAACTCTCTCATTCTGAGAGAAGACCCGCGCCCAGCAGTGGGACAATAATGGGTTGACGAGAGAAACATATTAAATAACATGTTTTATCAAACAAATAAGATTACTAGGTGGTCAGAACCAAAACAATTTGTTTTGAGTTGATTGCAAGGTAGAGATAACCTATATGTCTCCGCTCGATAACTGACATCGAAGATAAACTGCAGAATGATTGCTACTGCTTTTTTATCTCATGTGACATAATTTTGTATCACCTGATTGCAGGTATGTTATCAATTTGAAGTATATTTCATTGTACAAATAGGTATTCATTTGTAATACCATGGTACTAGTTCAACATGTATTTTTTGTACAATGAGTGCATTTTTTTTCGAGGGGGTAACTTTCAAAAGGTATCCGACGCCGTAGGGTTATGTGGGATTTTTACTGCACTAAAATCCCTCCGGTGGCCGTCCTCGGCGCTAAAAAGAGGACCCCGGAATCTCCAAAGGACCGCAACTGGAGTTGACTAAACGCCTTGCCCTGTCGGGCTCCTCCCAGGTGAGCAGCTGGGCCCACCGCTCCGTCAGGTCTCTACGACGGTATGCAGCCACGCATACTGCCGTCCTGCCGGGGTCGTGTGATCGAATGGTTCGAGCTCCCACTCTAACCGCCCCCAACCCCAGAAGCCCCTTTTAGTCGCCTCTTACGACCGGCAGGAGATACCGTAAATCTATTCTGATCCCGGAACTACAGGGACGACAATGAGTGCATACCGCACGCTCAGCACAACAATTCACAAATATCATCTCACATAACATCAATGATGAGATACTGGCGTTTGTAGGTAATCTCTAAATAACCAAAATTGTTTGAAAAACTTTTTAGTCCGAAGTAAATTAAAAGTTCCAAAATCTGACCCTTAAATTGCAATATGGATTCACCAAAGTCACGATGCACTATGTGCTGTACCTGCCGTGCTTAAAAATTCGCTAGATTTTTATTTTTTACGCACATTTACAGAAACGCATCTGTAATCGACCTCAAGTGGACCACAAGGATAAAGGTTTACAATTCTATATTAGTGACCGCTTAAAAACAGATGTACAATATAGGTAATTATTTTATTGTGTTATTGCACAAAAAATCAATAGGATATACAATGGAAACACTTTAAAATTTCTTATCATTTATCATTATCAAACGTTATTTACCGTTGTTTGTCTGTATACCTAGTATTAACAATGTTTAGTACAATATCTATGTAGCAATAAAGTCAGATGAATTTATTTAAATTATCCATCACTGTTTACCTCAGAGGCTGCCAAGCGTATCCGGTAGTCATTATTAGAGTTGAAATGTCATTTACAATTTACATGAAAATGACCGTAGTTCATTATGCGCCGTGACCGTGAATTATTGTGAGTAGGAACATAATCCGGCCTAACGCATACATATATTTTTAGCTGCGAAACTGTTTAGTTGTACGTTAAAATGTTTAGTTTCTTGAAGCTCTCGTTTTGTGAATCGACTTGTAAAATTTCCTTATTGCATCTCACCTAGTTCTAGGTATATTTACCGCTCACCTGTAGTCGTCGAGTAAAATACGGTTATGGTGTCCCCTGCCTATCGTAAGCCGCGACTAAAAGGGGGCCTCTGGGGTTCCGGACGGCTAGAGTGGGAGCTCGAACCGTCCAACAAGCGAGAAGGATGGCGGTATGTGTGGCTGCATCTCGCCATAAGCACCGGATGTGAAGAGGGATGGTACAAGAGATGTGCCATTCCATTGGAGATCCCGGGGTCCCCTACAAGCGCTGAGGAAGGCCACCGAGGAGGTTTTAGTGGGTAAAAATCCCACATAACCCGGAGTTTCTCCCAAGGCTTCAGTGTTCCTTTTGAAGGTTTCCTTTCAGTCACAAAAAAAGATATATTTACAGCTACTAGCTGTACCCGCGGCTTCGCCCGCGTAAAAATGAGTGTATCGCAAAGTTTTTCCCGCACAAATGTCGACCCCGTTGAAATTATAGATGATAAAAGTTAGTCTATAATTATGTTATTCCACAACCTTTTCTATAGTGCAAGTCCTATCCAAATGAGTTTAGCCGCTCAGGCGATTACCCGGACATACAAAGAGTGAAGAAACGAATTTAAAGTATGTATTTGTGGTTAGGATCATAATTGTTATGTAAAAATATTTTAAAAATTAGACAAATTAGAATTAGAATTTTAAAATTAGACGATTGTAAACCGCCTTTCTTTGAATTAATTAACAATATTAGTGGTCACACAATACCAAGGAGCACCTTGTAAACCAAATCCTCCTCCACATTTAAACCAAAACGCATCGATTACAAAGATTGATTTTAACTTTTCCGCAGTATGTTTAAAAGTTCTCAGGGTGAAGTGCAATGTTTGTACTGGTCTAGTACAAAAAGATCCTACTCTTACAAACTCATTTATCATTCGTATCCTACTCAACACTGGACACTATCAAGTGATAAGATTATTCTATTATGCACACGCATCGGCGGCCGGCATGTATTATTATGCGCGAGCGGGACGGTTACCTACCCCTGCCGAGAGACATATCGCGATTTTTATTATAAAAGTATTTATTTGATGCATATAGTGTAAAAGCTAACGAATTCATTTATTTATATAAGGATTAATACCTAACAGAAGAAAACACACTCGAAATTAACGTAATATTTTTAGTTGAAATATGGAACATAAAAAAAATTATTGTTACTTAAACATAAGATAAAGAGATATACTATCGTGAATTGATTTTATATTTATCCCGTGTTTCGTAGCCATTGACGGAATTATTAGTATTCAACATCAACATTTAATTTATCGATAGACTTCGTAGTTGCTTTGTGAATAACGCCACTTATCGCATTCAATGTAATTCAACATAGTAGTGGATAGATGGCGCAAGTATACCTATTATATAACTCATCGGTAATTCCTCGTAATTTTATATTGTGGGTAAATTAAATCAAATTTATATCATTAATTGTTATCGATTTATAGGTATGTATTATTTCTTAATGAACTAAGGATCAGGATGACATCAGGGCAAAATGGCTAATATTGCGATAGTTGGAATTTGGAATTAAACAAAAGTCGCGATATACCGAGTTTTACAGATATACCTATGTATGTTGTCGACTCAAAATCAATATTTTATAATGTTTTATTATTGAGTTAAGTTTTCAATCAAGTCTATCCTGCCCCTTGACGGAATTTTATTATGGATTAATACTGAACAAAAGACAAGAGACTCGAAAATAACGTATTATTTTTAGTTAAAATATGGAACAAAAAATAATTATTGTGAGTTAACCTTAAGAGATATAGATATGCTATCGTGGATTTATTTTATATTTAAGTTTGCAAACCAGTGTTTCGTAGCCCTTGACGGAATTATGAGTAATTCAACATCAACTTTTATTTTACCGATATTACTTCGATTACTTCGAAGTTGTATTGTAGATAACGCCATCTATCAAATGTTCATTCAACGTAATTCAACAGAACAGTGATAGATAGCGCAAGTATACCTAATATTTAACTCATCAGGAATTCCTCGTAATTATAATCGTATCTTTCGCATTATAAATACATTTTCATATTATAAACCCATATTATGGGTAAATTAAATCAAATTTATGTCACATCTATTTGAATGATAATTAATTGTTACCAATTTATATGTATTATTTTTGAACGAACTCACGATGACGTCCAGGCGAAATGGCCAATATGGCGATTGTCATTTGCATTGGAATTTAACAAAATTCGCGACATACCGAGTTTTCCGGATACATGTTGTCGACTCAAAATCAATATTTTATAATGTTTTATTATTCACATAAGTTTTTAATCAAATCTATCATACCCCTTGACGGAATTATTAGTACACCTCTTTGTCAAAAGCCATTAAGGAGATCGTCATTTGCATTGGAATTTAATAAAATTCACAACATACCGAGTTTTACGGATATATGTTGTCGACTCAAAATCAATATTTTTTAATGTTTTATTATTCACATAAGTTTTTAATCAAATCTATGATACCCCTTGACGGAATTATTAGTACACCTCTTTGTCAAAAACGAACTACCATACAAACATTTATGCTCGATTTTAACATTTTCAACCCATTTTTTGAAATAAAAAGTAGCCTATAATGGATCCCAAGGTCACCACTATCTGTGTACACAATTTCATAAAAATCGGTTCAGTAGTTTTGGCGTGAAAGAGTAACAGACAGACAGACAGACAGACAGACAGACAGACAGAGTTACTTTCGCATTTATAATATTAGTAGGGATTAATACCTAACAGAAGAAAACACACTCGAAATTAACGTAATATTTTTAGTTGAAATATGGAACATAAAAAAAATTATTGTTACTTAAACATAAGATAAAGAGATATACTATCGTGAATTGATTTTATATTTATCCCGTGTTTCGTAGCCCTTGACGGAATTATTAGTATTCAACATCAACATTTAATTTATCGATAGACTTCGTAGTTGCTTTGTGAATAACGCCACTTATCGCATTCAATGTAATTCAACATAGTAGTGGATAGATGGCGCAAGTATACCTATTATATAACTCATCGGTAATTCCTCGTAATTTTATATTGTGGGTAAATTAAATCAAATTTATATCATTAATTGTTATCGATTTATAGGTATGTATTATTTCTTAATGAACTAAGGATCAGGATGACATCAGGGCAAAATGGCTAATATTGCGATAGTTGGAATTTGGAATTAAACAAAAGTCGCGATATACCGAGTTTTACAGATATACCTATGTATGTTGTCGACTCAAAATCAATATTTTATAATGTTTTATTATTGAGTTAAGTTTTCAATCAAGTCTATCCTGCCCCTTGACGGAATTTTATTATGGATTAATACTGAACAAAAGACAAGAGACTCGAAAATAACGTATTATTTTTAGTTAAAATATGGAACAAAAAATAATTATTGTGAGTTAACCTTAAGAGATATAGATATGCTATCGTGGATTTATTTTATATTTAAGTTTGCAAACCAGTGTTTCGTAGCCCTTGACGGAATTATGAGTAATTCAACATCAACTTTTATTTTACCGATATTACTTCGATTACTTCGAAGTTGTATTGTAGATAACGCCATCTATCAAATGTTCATTCAACGTAATTCAACAGAACAGTGATAGATAGCGCAAGTATACCTAATATTTAACTCATCAGGAATTCCTCGTAATTATAATCGTATCTTTCGCATTATAAATACATTTTCATATTATAAACCCATATTATGGGTAAATTAAATCAAATTTATGTCACATCTATTTGAATGATAATTAATTGTTACCAATTTATATGTATTATTTTTGAACGAACTCACGATGACGTCCAGGCGAAATGGCCAATATGGCGATTGTCATTTGCATTGGAATTTAACAAAATTCGCGACATACCGAGTTTTCCGGATACATGTTGTCGACTCAAAATCAATATTTTATAATGTTTTATTATTCACATAAGTTTTTAATCAAATCTATCATACCCCTTGACGGAATTATTAGTACACCTCTTTGTCAAAAGCCATTAAGGAGATCGTCATTTGCATTGGAATTTAATAAAATTCACAACATACCGAGTTTTACGGATATATGTTGTCGACTCAAAATCAATATTTTTTAATGTTTTATTATTCACATAAGTTTTTAATCAAATCTATGATACCCCTTGACGGAATTATTAGTACACCTCTTTGTCAAAAACGAACTACCATACAAACATTTATGCTCGATTTTAACATTTTCAACCCATTTTTTGAAATAAAAAGTAGCCTATAATGGATCCCAAGGTCACCACTATCTGTGTACACAATTTCATAAAAATCGGTTCAGTAGTTTTGGCGTGAAAGAGTAACAGACAGACAGACAGACAGACAGAGTTACTTTCGCATTTATAATATTAGTAGGGATAAAAGGTAGTCTATAATTATGTTATTCCACAACCTTTTCTATAGTGCAAGTCCTATCCAAATGAGTTTAGCCGCTCAGGCGATTATCCGGACATACAAAGAGTGAAGAAACGAATTTAAAGTATGTATTTGTGGTTAGGATCATAATTGTTATGTAAAAATATTTTAAAAATTAGACAAATTAGAATTAGAATTTTAAAATTAGACGATTGTAAACCGCCTTTCTTCGAATTAATTAACAATATTAGTGGTCACACAATACCAAGAAGCACCTTGTAAACCAAATCCTCCTCCACATTTAAACCAAAACGCATCGATTACAAAGATTGATTTTAACTTTTCCGCAGTATGTTTAAAAGTTCTCAGGGTGAAGTGCAATGTTTGTACTGGTCTAGTACAAAAAGATCCTACTCTTACAAACTCATTTATCATTCGTATCCTACTCAACACTGGACACTATCAAGTGATAAGATTATTCTATTATGCACACGCATCGGCGGCCGGCATGTATTATTATGCGCGAGCGGGACGGTTACCTACCCCTGCCGAGAGACATATCGCGATTTTTATTATAAAAGTATTTATTTGATGCATATAGTGTAAAAGCTAACGAATTCATTTATTTATATAAGGATTAATACCTAACAGAAGAAAACACACTCGAAATTAACGTAATATTTTTAGTTGAAATATGGAACATAAAAAAAATTATTGTTACTTAAACATAAGATAAAGAGATATACTATCGTGAATTGATTTTATATTTATCCCGTGTTTCGTAGCCCTTGACGGAATTATTAGTATTCAACATCAACATTTAATTTATCGATAGACTTCGTAGTTGCTTTGTGAATAACGCCACTTATCGCATTCAATGTAATTTAACATAGTAGTGGATAGATGGCGCAAGTATACCTATTATATAACTCATCGGTAATTCCTCGTAATTTTATATTGTGGGTAAATTAAATCAAATTTATATCATTAATTGTTATCGATTTATAGGTATGTATTATTTCTTAATGAACTAAGGATCAGGATGACATCAGGGCAAAATGGCTAATATGGCGATAGTTGGAATTTGGAATTAAACAAAAGTCGCGATATACCGAGTTTTACAGATATACCTATGTATGTTGTCGACTCAAAATCAATATTTTATAATGTTTTATTATTGAGTTAAGTTTTCAATCAAGTCTATCCTGCCCCTTGACGGAATTTTATTATGGATTAATACTGAACAAAAGACAACAGACTCGAAAATAACGTATTATTTTTAGTTAAAATATGGAACAAAAAATAATTATTGTGAGTTAACCTTAAGAGATATAGATATGCTATCGTGGATTTATTTTATATTTAAGTTTGCAAACCAGTGTTTCGTAGCCCTTGACGGAATTATGAGTAATTCAACATCAACTTTTATTTTACCGATATTACTTCGATTACTTCGAAGTTGTATTGTAGATAACGCCATCTATCAAATGTTCATTCAACGTAATTCAACAGAACAGTGATAGATAGCGCAAGTATACCTAATATTTAACTCATCAGGAATTCCTCGTAATTATAATCGTATCTTTCGCATTATAAATACATTTTCATATTATAAACCCATATTATGGGTAAATTAAATCAAATTTATGTCACATCTATTTGAATGATAATTAATTGTTACCAATTTATATGTATTATTTTTGAACGAACTCACGATGACGTCCAGGCGAAATGGCCAATATGGCGATTGTCATTTGCATTGGAATTTAACAAAATTCGCGACATACCGAGTTTTCCGGATACATGTTGTCGACTCAAAATCAATATTTTTTAATGTTTTATTATTCACATAAGTTTTTAATCAAATCTATCATACCCCTTGACGGAATTATTAGTACACCTCTTTGTCAAAAGCCATTAAGGAGATCGTCATTTGCATTGGAATTTAATAAAATTCACAACATACCGAGTTTTACGGATATATGTAGTCGACTCAAAATCAATATTTTTTAATGTTTTATTATTCACATAAGTTTTTAATCAAATCTATGATACCCCTTGACGGAATTATTAGTACACCTCTTTGTCAAAAACGAACTACCATACAAACATTTATGCTCGATTTTAACATTTTCAACCCATTTTTTGAAATAAAAAGTAGCCTATAATGGATCCCAAGGTCACCACTATCTGTGTACACAATTTCATAAAAATCGGTTCAGTAGTTTTGGCGTGAAAGAGTAACAGACAGACAGACAGACAGACAGACAGACAGAGTTACTTTCGCATTTATAATATTAGTAGGGATTTTATACTTTAATTTTTCACCGTAAGGTAGCTTGGAAGAAATCGCTGTTTAGGCATATTAGGTCGTATTATAATATTTAGTTATTTTCTTGGAACAATAAACAGTGTTGTTATTGTTAATGTATATGGAAATGTTCTTTCGGTTCGCAGGCATCATATTTAAATAATATATATCCTATCTTAATCTGACGTTTGAGACAATTTTTAACCGACTTCCCAAAGGAAAGAGGTTATCTATTCGTCACGTATAATTTTTTTTTTTTTTTTTTTTTTTTTATGTATGTTCGGGCGAAATGGCTAGAAATCGTCGACCTACCGACATGATTCATACGACATTGTATGCGACTAGTTTCACAGGCAGTCCCATATTGAGGAAAATGAAAACCTTCCGGCGGTTTTCCCGGAAAATTGGAAAATGTCGGTTTCTTAAAATCTTGAATAACTTGGGTGTTTATAAACCGATTTCCATTTTCTTTCTTTCATTTGATAGGAAATTTCGTCACGCAACTTTTTCTCTTGGACATGGGTATGCTGTGATGCTTAACTCTTTGAGTTATGGGGTGGAAACCACCACCACTCCTCAAGTTTTTTAGATAATTTGAGATAACTCGGCTTCTGCCGAATCGATTCTTATGAAACTTGGAAAATGTATTATATATCTATGCTTATATAGGTTGACGAAAAATTTGACCTTCAACTCTTCGATCCTGATGATGCAGGGTTACAGCTATCCTAAACTATAACATTAGCTATTTGGTGCTTACATATATGTAACAAGACTACTAAGCAGAGACATGTGATGAAAATTTGACCTTCAACTCCTCAATCCTGATGATGCAGGGGTGCCTCAAGCCTAAACCATAGGGGTTGACCATTTGGTGCTTATGGGTATGTTATAACAATACTAAGCAAAGACATATTATAAAAAAAATGACCTTCAACTCCTCAACCCTGATGATGCAGGGTGCTGTAAGCCCAAGCCGTAGGTGATGGCCATTTAGTGCTTACGGATATATAATAAGATAGCAAGGCAAAGATGTACGATGACAAATTTGACCTTCAACTCCTCAACCCTGATGATGCAGGCGTACTGCAGGCTTAAACCATAAACGTTAGACATTTGTTGCTCACGGATTTGTAATAACATTACTAAGCAAAGGTATACGACGAAAAATTGGACCTTCAACTCCTCAATCCTGATGATGCAGGGGTATTGAATGCCTAAGCCATAAAACTTAGCTTTTTCAATCTTACGCATTCAAAATGATATTTTAAAAAATGTAAGGCAAAACATTAGAAAAATGGTTGTATACGGTGGAAAATTGGACCTTCAACTCCTCAATCCTGATGATGCTGGGGTGCTTCAAGCTTAAACTATAGGCGTTAGCTACATGATCGCTACGTATATCTGATAAGATTACTAAGCAAAGATATAAGATGAAAAATTTGACCTTCAACTCCTCAACTCTGATGATGCAGGGGTACTTCAGGCTTAAACTATAGGCGTTGGCCATTTGATGCTTATGGGTATGTAATATATTTACAAAGCGAAGACGTATGATAAAAAAGTCGACCTTCAACTCCTCAACCCAGATGATGCAGGGTACTGTAAGCCCAAGCCATAGAAGTTGGGGATCTGTTGCTTACGTGCATGCGATGAGATTACATAGAAAAGATATGACATGATAATTTTGACCTTCAACTCTTCGGCCCTGATGATGCAGGGGTACTTCAGGCTTAAACCATAGGCGTTGGCCATTTGATACTTATGGATATGTAATATATTTACAAAGCAAAGACGTATGATAAGAAAATTGACCTTCAACTCCTCAACCCTGATGATGCAGGGTACTGCAAGTTTAAACCATAAGCATCGGCCATATGGTGCTTACGTATATGTAATGAGATTACTAAGCAAAGATATGACATGATAATTTTGACCTTCAACTCCTCAACCCTGATAATGCTGGGGTCCTTCAAGTTTAAACCGTAGGCATCGGCCATATTGTGCTTACGTATACATAATGTTGTTGTTCACAATACCAACAATGAGTTTCGGAGAGGATATAATTATGATCAAAAATTCCACTTTGAATACAATTACCTGAAAGATGCAAGAGTTCTACCAACCTTTTTAAATTGGATGGGTTATTTTTATCAGTATCAGTTGAATTATACTCTTAGTTATAAGGTTTATATTACTTTTTCTACTTTAAATATTGATAATTATAGGTCTATTCTTTAAATAAATGTTTACTCAGAAAAAGTTGTTTTATTCAGTTAGGTTAGGTTCGAACAGATTTTTCCAATTCAGAATCTAAGGGAGGGGGCGCGGTAGCGCCCCCGACCGGTTGTGTCAAAGAAGTCTATTTATATATGATGACGTCAGCACATAATTTTATTCATCCGGTTAGGGACGACTAGCAACAGCCATAACTGATTTTATCGTGACTGAAAAGCGTGAAAAAAAAAAATTTAAACAAAAATACAACCGACCTCCATGCCACATAAAAGTAAAAAATAATTTAAATACATGTTGGTTTAGAGCAAACACAGTTCTTAGTACATAGTCCCGAAGTCGGCGCTTACCATATTTTGCTGGATCATGACGAAACTACATGTATCTTATATGAGCGCCAACTTCGGGACTATGTACTAAGAACTGTGTTTGCTCTAAACCAACATGTATTTAAATTATTTTTTACTTTTATGTGGCATGGAAGTCGGTTGTATTTTTTGTTTAAAATTTTTTTTAATGATATTCATATCTTGCAATCCATCAACCCGTTTGGGAAGTAGCTCGTATATATACGAGTACATATTATTATGCTCAAAAATCCTTTCTAATGCAATCTACTACACTAAACTAAGTAGACTAAAAAGTCGATCCACGACTATTCGTAGTCGACCGGCCAATACGCAAAACTACAAAACTAGTACGTATATCGATGACGACTGTGTTGACTATACACGCAATAACAACCAAACTGTTTGATCGTCACAAAATCGTACAAGCAGACAACTCGATGAAACTATTCGATCTATGTAATTTTCGTGTATATGCGCTAAGATTTATGCTTCAATAATGTGTGACCATGTTATGTCATATTTGCATATCGTTATTTCATTTAGTTCAAATTCAAAATTATTTATTGAATGTGTCTGTTACGTGTCAAATCAAGTCAAAAATGCTGCCATCCTTGGCATTGTGAACATTTTTTTCACTAATATTGTTGTTAATGACCCACAAAGAAAGTATATTTTCTATATAAATAAATATACTTAAATAAAAATTATAACCTCATCAGTGTTCAAGTCCTTCAGTTTAATTTACATCTGCAGGCAGTGAAAGCGTCAGACATTGACCGTGTGAGGTAAAATAATGTTTTTAAATATATGTCTAGGTATATCCGTCAATTTCTTTATGGATTTAAGATATACCTATATACCTTGACGGAAACTTTAAAAGTTTAAAGGCTTTGAGCGCTTTCTACACTCGTAGCCTCACACTAAGATTTTCTCCTGTGTCGTGCGTGTCATGAATACATACAAAGATAAATATTCAAACACCCAGATACAGAACCAGAACCTAAATCTACCATTTAAATATCTGTTTGGCCGGAGATCGAACCCGCAACGCACTGACGCAACGCACAACGCGTGACAAACCGTTGTGGTGTCCGTTCCGCCACGCGGGTCGTCAATGTATAAAAAAAAATATTATTTCGTTTGTCAGTACTCTGACATTATCTGACACGCTCAATGTGTGTCTATGCATATGCTTATGCGAAGGTTTATTAATCATTACAAAAGCTAATATGAACTTACTCGAATACTCGTAATAGACATGAGTACTTTAAAAATAGGAAAATTTAATCTTAGTCGATAATTTACAAATATTATAAATGTGAATGTAATTTTGTTTGTAACGCTTTCACGCCAAAACTACTCAACCGATTGTTATCTAACTTTGAACACATACTCTTAGAGGTATTAAAAAAACAGGATATTTTTATAAAAAAAAATGTATATAGTAATTTTAAATAGTTTATCACATTGATAATTGATGAAGTCCTATTGGATGTTCCAATGATCTTCGATATTTATTTACGGGCTTCAACGGGAGCAAAGCCGCGGATAAAGTCTAGTTTTATATAATTTTAATCTGTAAGCAGGTTGTAAGGAATCAAGTTTACTTATATATGTACCTACGTATGACCGTTTACACTTTCTATGTCACTCATTAAGTATACAAGGTCAGTATGAATGCAATCTCATTATCACACATTGTTGGTGAATTGAACCAGAATTAAATTTTTTGCACGACATAATTGAATCGACATGTTTGATTGCCTATTTACAATAGTCATTTGTCACCGCTACATGGCATTTTAATGGTTCGACCGGTGTGGTTTTGGGACATACCCAAGCCACACCTTTTTTTACCAGGGGGAAATGTAGGATTATGACACTAAAACTACCCGGTGGCCGTCCTCAGCGCTGCGTGCAGGAATCCGGGATCTCCAACGGAATACAACTGAGGTCCTCCGAGCGTTATGCCCCTTTCGGGCACGTCCCTGGTAGGCGTAAACGCTCAACGCACCTCCTGCTCTTTACAGCGGCATGCGACCACACATGCCGCCTTCCTTCCCGTGGTCAAGCGACCCCGGGAACGGTTCGAGCTCCCAATCACCCCGTCCGCAATCCCGAAAGCCCCTTTTAGTCGCCTCTAACGACAGGCAGAGAGTGCCGTAGCGCATTCTGGTCACGGAACTACAACTCAAGCCACACCTATTTCTAGCATGAAAGATTTTCTGTGTTTCGGGCGCGGTTGCCCGCTCAATTACACACAAGGCAGTCATATCATTGACTTTACAAATCCGCGTTCTATCTGAGGGTTTTTTATATGATCGAACTTTTTTTTCCAACATACTGGAATATTCGCAAAAAAATCGCACAATTCTTGCGAATACGAATTCGAATATCTAAAAAAATGCAAATATCCACGAATGCATACGATTATTCATTACATCACTACCACACACCATCAGGTAAACTGCGTGCTTGTTGCCACTTCATCATATAGAATTATAACGATAATAAAATCAGGAACGCAAAATTCATTCATGCGTAATATTTAAGAAAATGTATTCAAGAACGACTATTAGTAAACATGGCTTCCAGTAACTCAATTTATAACTCTATAGCCTCTACGTTAAGGATGAAAGTCAGTTGCCGTCAACAGAATAACCTTGACTGATTTAGCGAAACCGTCAATGGTCAATGACATCGTGACATGTCGTTGATCTGCATTGAACTTATTGGACACTTGCATTATTCAGTTGTAATGTCCTATTCCTATTGACGACCCACGTGGCGGAGCGGTTACCATACCGATCTGACGCGCAATGAGTCCCGGGTTTGATTCCCGGCCAGACAGGTATCTGAATGATGAGTTTAGATTCATATTCTGGGTCTTAGTGTTTGTGGAGCTATGAGCGTAGAAAGCGTGTATTGATTAAGACTAACTTATGCCTGCGACTGCGCTATTTTTATCACTATCACTACATAGTACAAAACAAAGTCATTTTTCACTGTCTGTTAATATGTGTGCTTAGATCTTTAAAACTACGCTACGGATTTTAATGCATTTTTTAAATAGATTAAATGGTTTAAGAGGAAGATTTATGTATAGTACAAATACCTATAATATAGTGGAGAAACACTAAAAATTTTTGATTTTTGTCTTTTAGACGGAACGTAGTTCCCCGGGTACGCTAGTCTCGTATACAATAACGGTGTGGTAATCCACAAATTATTCAATAGATTTCGGCTACAAAAGTAAACACTTCAGTTTTCATTTACCGTATATCTATATATCCTAAGATATAACAAAAGCGGCGACGAACGTTATTACGATTTATTTTTCTGTAGTGTTTGTTTGTCTGCAAATTTTTAGATTTAAATTATTACTCAAAGTTGCATATGTTGGGTATATGAGTGAAAATCTAAAAACAGTACACGAATTGGGTCTCATAAATAATAATCTGCGCGGAGCTTCATTGGGGTATAACCCATTATTGTCTTACTGCTAGGCACGGGTCTTCTTTTTTTTATTGTTACACCTAACGATAAGGTTGATGGGCTACCTGATGGAAAGCAGTCACCGTCGCCTATAGGCATTTGCAACACCAGAGGAGTCGCCAATGCATCGCCGGCTTTGGAGGAGAGGTCTTTTACACCTTTCTTGAAGAACCCCATATCATAGCATTTCTCGCAAAACGAGAGAGTTTTAGGCCATAGTCCAAGTCCATTCATTGGCTGGTCCATTCGCTGGCCAAGTGCAAATCAGAGGACTTCATTACATGACATAAATTTAATGGAAGGGTTTTAACCTTTTTCTGTCTAACATCTGACAAATGTTAATTAAGTTCATCGGTTTACATAATCCTCTAAATTGGGATAAGCCGGACATAATCCTGTTCCTAGTAAATTCACGATAATAAGATATTTAGCTTTTTAAAACTACGTATCAATAATTAACTAAGAGTTATGACCTTTTATAAACTATTGAAGTAGCAAATGGGAATGCAGTCCATCATAATTTTACAAGTGGTAGAACCAGTGTAGTTCGACCGGGAAAGTACCACCGCCACACCTATTTCTAGCGTGAAACATTTCTTGCGTTTCGATGGAAGGGTGTGGTTGCTGACACACTTTACATATGAGGCGACCATCATAGTCTTCAGGAGTGGCAACGCATCTGTGATTAATTTCGAGTGGAACCCATGTTCTATATGAAGTTGCTTACAGATATCCATGGGCGGCAGTGACCACTTACCATCAGGTGGACTGCATCCTCGTTTGTTACTTCAATGAAATAAAATCTGATCGTAAGTTGTCATGCCGCCCATGGACATTTGTAATCATCTTATAAAGCAGAGGTTCTTTGTGAAGTCAGTCACAGATGCGTTGCTATTCACGAGGATTCAGATGATCACATGTAAGTAAGCTGGTAACCTCACCCCTTCAGCGAAACATTAACTGCTTTACCTGAGACATATCACTCACGATATGCGATTTATGAATTGCTTTCTGCTGATATTTCGACTCAGTTACATGGATCGTTGTCACGGCCAAACTGCGGTGGCGAAGATAAACCGTTGACAAGCACTAGTAGCAAATTAACCTATCTGCCCTACGTCTAGTTTGTTTTTCTTTTTTAGGTTCCATATCACGATACGCTAAATATATCCTTACGCACCACACTTTGCACTATTTGCGATTTACATTAACTAACCACCGGATTCCACGCTTGTGCTAGTTTAAAACCATCTACTCTGCTGAAGTTCTTAGGATGATTTTTGATCTCTATAGTTATAGTAGTTTTTTTTTACTAAACGTGGAAGGTAATGACGCTCAGCGAAATAATGTTGAATGTTTATCTCTGTGAGACGTTAGAGATACATGTGTTCTTCATTACTTACAAGTTTATCACATATATGATAGTTTTGTTTTTACTGTTGAATGTTTCGGTAATATGCAAGATTGGAAGCTAACTGAAGTCAATAGTCGAGAGGGTTTGAGTCGCAGTACTGTATCAAATCATTGTACGATGCAAAAATAACTTGTATACCAATTCATTGAAAATTAAAAGAAAAAAGCCTTTTAAACTGATAAGTCTTTCTTCATGTTGAGACATAATAATAAAACTGTTATTATAACAGCTGTGTAATACAAGTTTATTACGTTTCCTCATTACAATAATTGTTTACTATTGGCCTATACGACGATGTACATTACAGGTTAACGTTTTCATTTTCATTTTCGGTCATTTAATAATAATAATAAATAATATATTTGCTCTCATAAGGTTACTTAGAGCTAACCAAACCTTAAGGCTAAAACTATGATCGACCTTGAACCTTGGTGACCTTGAGCCTAGTGCCTGATTTAAAAATATGGTCATTCCTTGTATCGTAAAGGTTTTTTTTTTTTATAATCCGTCCACCTGATGGTAAGTGGTCACTGCCGCACATGGACTCCTGTAAGCAACTTCATATAGAACATGAAGTTCGATCTAAAGTCAATTGCGGATGCCGGATTGCCGGCACACTGTTATATGAGGCAACCATCATAGTCCTCAGAAGTGGCCAAGCATTGCAAGCAAGCTGTCATTGACTTCAGATAGAACCCATGTTCCATATGAAGTTGCTTACAGATGTCCATGGGCGGCAGTGACCACTTACCATCAGGTGGACGGCACGCTCGTTTGCTACTTCAATTTGATAATTAAAAAAAAACCTAAAAAGGTTAGAATATTCGCGAACGCGAATACGAATTCATAAACAATGACTGTTTTGATGACACGTAAGCTACTAGTACTAAGTGGTATCCATTGATAATCGCGACAGATTGCAGATTGACGTACGAAATGGACAGGACGAGCAAGGAAAAGCCGTACAAGGCTTGTGTCGAGATTTTTCGACAGTAACATTATCGAATGATAACGATTTGCTATCTAATGATCACAATCGCACTATTTTGAAAACCCCCGTGTCCTCTTAGCGCCACCTTACTTTGATTGTCTGGAACTGATAAATTTTGATTCTCTTCTGAGTATGTGTTTGTGTATTTTATGTATCGATGACGATGGAAAAATTCTAGTGTGGGACTATGAGTGCAGAAATGTTATTAATATTAATGTTTACATTTTTTTTTTTCAAACAACGCATTAAACATACCGTGGATTTGACATAAACACAAATACATACATAATAAACGAAATAGAACATTCAATGTCTTACTACGAAAACACATAACGTCAAAAATGTCAGGGTATTTGTCAAAATAACCGCAATTGCTTTTAAGTGCAGTTTAGTTATTTAAACCTCTTTTTACCTTTGACAAGTAAATTTTAAATATTTTGAGAATTAATATAATTTAATACAATGTGAGAAATATTCGTGTTGCTTTGAACAATATGAAGTTTAGTTTTTAAGTCAAATTACGGTCGAATTTCGACCGTTACGATGGGCGACTAGTAAGATTTAAATCCTTTATTCTGACTTCGGTAATTATGATCACCATGTCGTAGTACTTTTGTACATAATATTATGTCGAGATACAAATAACAAGTACTCATACACAGCCACACATGACTATGACTTAATTCACTTTAGTCCATCGGTTTCTAAGAGCCTGCTTAACGATTTGTAACAAATACGTGTAAATTATATTATTAACGTCAATTAAAATACATCGTTTGTTTACAGACACAAATAAAGGTGACAGGACACTGAACATTGTTTACGAAGACTTACAAAATAAGATTTGAGAGTGCGCAAACTATGTAAATTGACGAATAATGGCCAAAGTAATCTATATATTAATACGTGAAACAGAAACTTGGGGTACGTTTTTAAGTAACTTGCTGCGGATAGAGGAGTATGAAATTTTGCACGGTTATAGTTGACGTAGAAAAGAAGTACGGAATGCTAATATTTTTTTCAAATAATGCATAAAATATACACAAAATCAACTAAAAACATATTACACTCACTATCTTGCATTTGACACAAACACAAAAATAATAAACGAAATAAAACATTCAATCTCCTAATATGAAAACACAGAACGTCAATATCGGAATGTCTTTGTCACAATACCCGCTATTGCTTTTAAATGCAGCTTAGTTATTAAACCTATTTTTGCCTTTAACGGGTGCGTCCAAAATAACTTGAAAATTATGTCAATTTATTTAAATTTGAGAAATATTGGTGCTACTTTGGACAATATGAAGTTAAGTTTTTTAATTTAAATTAAGGTCGAATTGCGACCGTTGCGACGGGTGACTAGTGTATATTAATTAACTTAGAGATATCCGTGCGCGGCAGTGACCACATATACAGCATATTAGATTACTGCTTAATTTAAACATACAAAAAGTATAATAGATCGTAAACAATTCTTCTTATCGTCAAAACATAATGATAAATGCGTTTCATTGCTTTGATTTGTTATGTACGACATTTCACGGTCCACTAAATATAATGTCAGTAATTTAATATTTAGTCCATGTAGTCATTTTGTGCATTTTTATAATCACAACATAATATCAGTCACCAGTGAAAACGGATACAAGTCAGATTTATATCAAATTGACTTCTTCCTTACATCTTAATTCTAATATAAAATACCGGCCAATTGCGGATCGGTCGCGCGCGAGAGTTACAGAGCATTATCTATAAAAATGACATCAAAATTACGTTTGTTACATAAGAGCTATATATAAATATTATATTCTTAATACTTGTTGTTATAGCGGCAACAGAATACATCGTCTGTGAAATTCCAACTGTCTCTCACGGCTCAGAAAACATACGGACGTGACAGACATACGGACATATCGGCAGCAAAATATTACTAATTACGTCCCGTTTTTACCTTATATACGGAACCCTAAAAACGAAGTCCCGTTATTTTTTTACGTTTGGAATGACGATCTATCGATAGGCCTCAATTTTTCCAAAAAAGTCAATTTCACAAAATCCGACTTATAGTTCTTTTCACTTGGGGCACAAATATTGAAACTAACAAGTAAGATAGTTGAAGGCCAAGAGTTTCTATTCAATTTCTCTTAATGTCTAGATTTTTCGCAGTGATCTAATTTCATGTCATTAAAATTACCTAACAAGGTTATAATCTATTGCAAAAACTTCATTATATTTATTTATGACAATATTTTATTAAATATTGGTAATAGTACCTATTAGTACAAAGACATCTAAAATACACGCTTTCTACACTCATAGCCCCACATTATTATTTCTTCCGTATCGTACTATGGACACACTCAAGACGAATACACAAACATCCAGACCCATAACATAAATCTCAACTCATCATTCAGATACCTGTCTGGTCCGGAATCGAACCCGGGACCCATTGCGCGTCAGACCGGTATGATAACCGCTCTACAACGCGGGTCGCCAAATATATAAATATCTCGTACATTTCATAATGTATTCTAAACTCGACTTGTTAAACTATAAAAAGAAAAATAACTATTACTATCATAACTTAATATACTGACATGTTATGCTTTTTTTAGTAAAAACTAAAAAACACTCTTTTGTAAAAAAAATATTTTTTCATGTTATTGTATTGTCATCGCTCCTTAATACGTGTTCAAAGTTTCAAATCAATCAGAGTTCTGGAAACCGGTGAAAATTAAACTATAAGATTCCGTTGCATACATTAACACCAAGTTAATATAGAGCAGTGATAGCCTAATGGTTGAAACTTGCCTCCTCGATCGGGAAGTCTGAAATTCAAACCCAGGCACGCACCAATAATTTTTCTAAATTATGTGCGTATTAGAAATTAATTATCACTGCTTTTCGGTGAAGGAAAACATCATGAGGAAACCTACGCACCCGAGAGTTATTTAAAAAAAGAAAATTCTCGGAGGTGTGTGAATTCCACCAATTCGCACTTGCCCAGCGCGGTGGACTATAGCTTAAAACTTTCTCGTTCCGAGAGGAGTCCCGTACCCAGCCGTGGGACAATAATGGGTAGGCACCAAGATACAAAACGTGCGCTGACAAACATATTATTACTTAGTGTTTTTTTAATGTTTATTTATTCATGTTTACCACCTGCAGCACTATGTACACATAATTATGTACTATTTTTAACTTCCATTTAAAAATAGTTTATCATTGTTTTTTTTTTGTTCAATTTGATCAGTTGTTTCTTTTATTATTTAGTAGCATTATATAGCGTTCATGCTTTTTTGAGTGTTCGTCAAAATAGTAACATGATAAAAGTATATATTCTTGTAATGATTCAATTATTAGCTTTCATTTGATATCTATATTGTCCATGAGCACTGATAGCCTAATGGTTGAAACTTGCCTTCTCGAACGAGAGGTCCGAGGTTTAAATCCCGTCCCGTTATAAGCATTAATAACCACTACTTTACGGTGAAGGAAAAAAAAAATGTTCTTGGAAAAAAATGGTCTCAGAGATGTTATGAAGTCAAGCAATTCGTACTTGCTCAGCGCGGTGGACAATGGCCTAAAGCTCTCATCCTGAGAGAAGGCCTTGCCCAGCAGTGTGGCTATAATGGGTTGAAAGATAGCCAATATTATAGAATGTATTCCCTTTCCCTTTTTATAAAGCCTATAACTATTTGCAAAGTGAGACGATCCCAAAGAAATGTCTTATTTTATTTATGTAATATATAAAATTTATATCTAACATTACAGAAAATCCAATGGGTTAATTAAGTTAAATAATTAAAAATTACAATAATTGCGATCCATAACATTATTATTCTTATATAATTTATTTGTATATTATATAGAAATAGATGTCACCATGAATAACACGAAGTCTCATAACGTATGCGTTGTGGACCGCGACATAATGGTAATGCCACACGTAGCCACGCGTGATGTGACTGTGATACCTATGATTTTAGGCCGGTTACAAACTTTGCTCGACGTTATGGCCAAATGAAATATATTAAATGAAATATCTTTATTTTTTTGTATAGGCCTACGGGGGCACTTACAAATTGTCAGTTACACATTTTTTTAAACTACCACCGGATCGAAACACGACCTCAACTGAGAAGATCCGGCAAGAAACTTAGCGGGTTTGTCTTTTTTGTTATGTTGTTTTTTTTTCATGTTTGTTTTACATTGTAATGAAAGTTAGCTCCAGTATCTTGCCTTACAGTTGCTAAAGGTGAGGCCTGTTGGGCATTCAGCATATTGGCAAAAAACTTCATCAGATGAGGCCTATGAGGCTATGGACCTTAAAGTATAAATGGATAGTAATATCTGTCGTGATTCTATCACGACGCAAGGTTAGTATTATAGTGCGCGTGAGTCGTTATTTATGCCGTATAACAACAATGCTGAACACTTTGACAACCCGCGTGGCGCAGTGGTCACCATACCAGTCTGACATGCAGTGGGTTCTGGGTTCGATTCCCGGCCAGACAGGTATCTGAATGATGGGTTAGATTTCTGTTCTGGGTCTGGGTGTTTGTGTATTCGTTTTGTATGTTCATGGCATCCACGACATAAAAAAATCTACTATGCTATTAGTGTAGAAAGTGTATTTAAGTGTGTTTAACTGTGTTTTGGTTTAAATAGTATCTAAACGCATTGGTAATTTTGTTACTGAGCCACAGGTATGTGGTCTTTGCTTGTAACGAATCATTACACGCGAATTAATTGGGTAACATGATGTTTGTACCGATGAGCTTTGCCTAGTTCTACATAGCTAATATTGAAAAATCTGAGTCACTTCACTCTAGGAAAAAAAAAATAAAAAAAATGGATTTTATTATTTGAAATAACAAAACAGAACCGCCCGCTTATTATAATGATTTTTAAATTATCCTTAGTTTTTTGAACGCAAATATTATCACACGTGTATAAACAGCCCTATTTTAAGTAGCAAATATGCACGTCAGGGTAGAAATGCGTCTGTTTGTCTGTACATCTGAACTGATCTAAACAACAATTACTGTTTGCGGTGTCTATCTGACAGATGTTTAGTTAATGTTGTTTTTGTCTGTTGCTAAGACGCGTTGTTGCTAAGATTATTGTAGAAACTATTAGAAGTATTAAGTGAGTACAGACTATTTGTAAGAATGCACAAGCTATTTTCATTTCTGGACATATCTAGACCAGAATATCGTTTTCTACACTCACATCTCTACATTTCTATATATTAATAGATCTATATATTAATTCGTTTTTAAGATACTTGCCGCTTAAAAGCTTTTTTCAAATATAAAGCATACGTAAAATCAACAAAAACACGTTACACTCACTACCTTGCATTTAACATAAACACATACATAATAAACGAAATAGAACATTCAATGTCTTACTACGTAAATACATAACGTCAAAAATGTCAGATGTTTTTGTCAAAATACCCGTTATTGCTCTTAAATGCAGTTTAGTTAATAAACCTCTTTTTACCTTCAATGGATGCGTTCAAAATAACTTGAAAATTATTACAATTTATTTCATATAGAGAAATATTGTGGCTTGGGCAATATGAAGTTTAGTTATTTAATTTACATTACGGTCGGATTTCGACCGTTGCGGGTGACTACTTTAGATTTTTCCTGGATCGAGGGGGCTATGGACACACAAAAAAGACACAAATACAGACCCAGAACTGAAATCTCGATTCAACATTCCGATATATATCTCGGCACCGCTACAAGTCAAACAAGTATGTTGACCGCTCGGACCATAGGTCATCAAAGCCTTTCAGTAATGAGAGATTGTAGTGCTCTAGTGAAATTTTCATTCATTCTATTAATTGAAAACTTAAGGATTTACTTCTAAAACAAAATAAATAAATTTTATACTTTAAATGGAAATAGTTAGCTAATAGTCACAGGATCTTGTTTTTTTATTTGTTAGCTGTAAAAGAACTATTTTAAAGTGAAAGAAATAGAAATATAAAACAATTTACATAACTTTGTCAACTAGTCAGACAGAATATTGCTAAACAATAAAACAAAACTCTCTTTTGTTTTATTTATCTTTATTGTTATCAATGAGTTTTCCATAAGTACACTTATAGTAAAATTTTTGTAACATGGCGTATTATGGTCACTCAATCTATATACAAGTAGTTTGGTTCCTTTGCTAGATCACTTCTTAATGCATATTTATTAACATTCCAAAAATCCTGTGAACGTGCATTTGAACTTATGCTTAAAATAACATTAAATTACATATTGGAATTGTTACAATTTACACTTGTAAAGAAACCGCGAAGCCCATTAAATCATACACGATCAGAATTAGATTAAATACTTTAACTTCAAGTGTTTATTTACTTTCATTTATGTTTTACGCGTAATTTACACGTTGGATGGCACTCAAAGAGTACATGCGTACATAGTAAAGATATGAAAGGTAAGGACATACATTGTACTTGCTGATATAGATACAGCTGATGAGAAGTGGACACAATTAAGGGCTTGAAGTATTTTTTTATAAGATTAAAGTAAACGACGAGCATGCAGTCCACCTGATGGTAAGTGGTCGCTGCCGCTCTGCGACATTTGCAACATGGACTTCTCTCTGAATTCAAATACAGATAAGTCGCTACTCCCGAGGACTAAGATGTTCGGCTCATATAAAAGTGTGCCAACCACACCCTTCAATCGAAACGCAAAAACTACTTCACGCTAGAAATAGTTGTGGCGTGTACTTCCGCGGTCAACTAAACTGGTTCTTCTAGCTGAAGCGATTTTCATAAAATTTGGTAGGGAGTTACCTGACACTCTGGATTAACATATAGGCTACTTTTTACTGTTGGAAAATATCTTAATCATAGGGTTCAATCGATACATCGATTTTTAAAACGCGTGCGAAGTTGCGGGGTTCCACTAGTTGTTAATAAAATATCAAAATGTTTTCTAAAGCGTATGCGAATAAACACTAATTAATAAAGGTCACCTATCCCGACAGCCTTAGATGTTGCTTAGATTTGTAGAGCGATTACAGTCTAGACTACGCAGCGTAGTGGTCAGTGGTTAGCCTAATGGTATAAATTTTGACTTTCTTATCTGACACATTCTAATTTAATCTTCAGGGGCAGAAAATCATATTTGATCGACCTCAGTAGTCCCATTCTATTTCGTGTTGGTAATAAATGCATTTGGTCAGGACGATGGATTACGGAGAAATCCTCTATCGTTCTGAGAGAATACCCGTGCACTAAGATAATAAGATGACGATAAACACATATCAATAAACGGTTATAATCATAACGTGAGATTGGTGGTAACTTCATTTATTACTTTCACAGCCGCCATATGCACCACCACACCTATTTCTGTATCATAACAGCAGTGTTATTCACTGTTATATTTTGAAAGGTCTAGTGAAGGAGATATAGTTATACAAAGTTTTGCAGGTGGTGGAACCAGTGTAGTTCGACCTGGGAAGTATTACCTCCACACCTATTTCTACCGTGAAGCATTTTTTTATTAGCTTTTTATTAGCTTCACCTGTATGTTTGTTTGTATGTTTGTAACCGACTTCTTTGGGCGCGATTTTGACCCACTTTAAACGGCCAGATTTCGTTCAAACTTTGTGGATTTATTGAGGACCGATGACAATACACTAATTTAATAAAATTATTCCATTTTTAATTTGACTAAAAAGTAGAAAATAAATGATAGTTAAAAAAAACTAAAAAACACGCTTTTTAAGATATTATCGAAATGATAATCACTCTACTCATATCTGTCAATAAAATATCTATAACCATTGACACCATGCACCCCACGCTTTTTTTTTAAATATTTTTTTTTATTCACACTATTATTAATTTATATTCATTGAAATTTTTAACACTATTTTCTTAATTTAAATTCATTTAAATTTATTTTCTATTTTTTAGTTCGGTTTTCTATAAAAAGCGTGTTTTTTAGTTTTTTTAACTATTATTTATTGTGTTTCGATGGAAGGATGTGGCCTCTGGCAGCCACACCCTTCCACTTTTATATGAGGCGATTATCATAGTCCTCGGGAGTAGCAACGTATCTGTCATTGACTTCCTATAGAACTCATGTTCTATTTGAAGTTGCTTACTGATGTCCATGGGGGGCAGTGCCCACTTACCATCAGGAAGACTGCATGCTTGTTTGCTATTTCGATCAGATAAAAAAAGTTGTGGTCAAACTCAGATAAGACAATATCATCTGGGTTTGATTAAAATTGTCAATGGGTGGTAGTGGCCACTTACCATTAGGTGGACTGTATGCTCATTTGCTATTTATATTATACCAATAACCTATTATAAAATTATGCCATGAAGACATAAGACATAAATAATTCTGTCAACTGTAAGTAATTAAATACGAATTGTTTACACAAATGTAGGTGCTGTAATTATTGCCGAAATAATATATTTTAATATGAGTGGCAACTCAATGTGCTATGTTAATTTATGTACAGCAATTATTACTTTTCAATTACAATTAATGTACTATTTAAGGTAGAGTATTAAACAGGGGTCAATGTGCTTTAAAGGTTGATAGGTAAATAAATCGTTTGTACAACATAACATTATCTGATTTTTTAAATATGTTTTGCAATAATATTTTTGTAAGTAATACGCACTTAATTAGTAGTATTCCGATTAAGTTGTAGTGTACCAGAGAAAATGGTACTAGCAATTTGTAAGAGTCTGCATGAAATAAAGACATTTCATTTTATTTTAATAATATTATTTAAGTTTATTTTAATTTATCCTATTCATTAAACATAAAATAAACTTTAATAAAGATACAAAAAAATATCAGTATTTGAGTACTATATAATATTGGATTTTTATTTTTTTTAATTTTATGGTGTTTAGAGTATAAATAACTGCCGGCTGCTTTTAATTAATGCCTCGCAAGTTTTCGCTTATTAATAATAATAATAATAAGGATATATCCTCGCAATAAGCTTATAAATAATAATAATGATAAGGAACATAATTATTAATAATACACTTACCAGGTTTAGGCGCTGCATCTTGTACGTCACTAACACCCATTTTATCACAAATTTTAATAATATTCCCTATTAATAATGCCTTATTATTTTTCAACGGAAAAGTCCGTTTTTGTCACAAATTTAATAATAGTGTATTTTATTAATAATGTGTTTTTATTTAAAATATTTTTGAAATAAAAAATATTTAATATTTGTCACAAAATTTACAGTTTTGTCAAAAAACCCGCACAATTTTCGTATCTTGTCAAAAAACTTCAGAATTTACACAGAGTTTTTATCGAATTAAAAAAAACAGTTGATTACACAAAAAAATGTTATTATCGAATTTTAAAAAAACAATTTTATTTTCGAAATGGTCGTTGTCACAGTCGTAACAGTTCGATAACTGCGTTCGAATCGGAACTGAGCATCAAGGGCGCCGCCTTGGCTTGCAGGAAGCGGTGTGCGCTCGCGGCGGCTTCACATGGCTTATATATGTTCGCATACTACCTCTTCCTGCGGACTCGCGTACGATTTAAGGAAAAATACGTCCCGTTCAAGAAGCTAAAAAATTTTAAAATTCATCCCATTGAAGATGATATAGAATTTATAATTAATTAAAAATGTGTGTTTTTTTTGTGGGGTTAAAATGATTTGCTATTTGCGGAATGGTATAAAAAATCGCTCTTACAAGCTAGAGTTTGTAAGTGCGATTGTACTACTTACTTGAAAAAAAAGAGATATGCGAAGAAAAAAGATAAACCCACTGAGTTTTTGCCGGTTCTTCTCAGTTGAGGTCGTGTTCCGATCCGGTGGTAGTGTGAAAAAAAAAATATGTAACTGACAATTTGTAAGTGCCTCCGTAGGCCTATGAAAAAAAAAACAATCATTTCATTTCATTTACTAATTCTAATCGTCATGGATTATATCATGAGCTTCTTACATTATGAGAGGAGACCTATGTCTAACAGTTTATAATTAGTTCAAGATTTTACTTATGCATTTTTTGACATAGCATTTAGGTATTTGTGCGAAAATAACCGTTAATTTTGAGTACAAATATTTTCTGCGTATTTATTTGGTGTTACAATTTGCATTATAACGATCTGGACTGCAGGCCTTTACTTGCGAAGCGATACCCCTTAGCAATCTATCGGTACATAAAATATTGTAGATAATCAAATAGTTATTTTACAATTTAAACATTTTAAATGCGGTGTAATTACGACTCGTCAAAACGGTCAAACGAGTTTTACGATCGAAATTTGACTGTAAAACTCATATTTCTCAGTAAGAATATTTCTCAAATTCAATTAAATTTGATTTATTTACATGTTATTTTAAATACACCTGTAAATTGACTAAGCTGCATTTAAAAGCAATAACAGGGTATTTTTATAAAACATCTGATATTTTACAAACAATAAATATACCATCTATATAGTATATAATAGGTATACACATAAAAATGGGTTCGATGTAGAGTAATTGACGTAAACCCCAATAATGTGTCATGGATTATTAAGAGCGATGTATTTTCAATATGAATTATAAAACGTGTCAAACTGTATACTATAAATTCAATATATTGAATAAATTGAGTGTGTTGTTGTGTGTAGTGTCTTATAACGATAAGAACTTAGCTCCTTAGAACATCAATTACGTTTCTTTTTTGCTCCTATTCCTTACAAAAGGCATTCCTGCGTAAAATTGTATGCTACCTATTATTTGTTACTCAATATTTTTGAAAGGAGTTTTTTGGGTTTATTAGTTAGCGTTTTTGGGTTGATCTACTTTGAATTTTTTAATCTCTGTGCTCCATATTTTTTAATAACTACCTATAGAGTACATGTCTATTATTTACTGTTGACACCTAAAATGTATGTTTTGTTTAACTTTACGTTGCAATAAAGTTAAAATATTGGTAAAGATAAAATGCATGAATAATATGTAATTTAATTTAAAAGTTACAATTTCTTTGAAATCTGAACTTGTATTTATTCTTACTACTGAAAACTATTATTTATGTAATTAGGCCGCTCTGGCTCTCATGGTCTCATATAACGGAATTACATTAAAAACAAAATTACAATTGATTAAAGAAACCACAAGTTCATATCAATTTACTTATAATATTATTGCAGCCTCCCACGATCCGCTATATTATAGATTTATCCGTAACGTGTATCTTTTCTGAGCTACCATACATAAACACTCTTCCCATGGTGTGTCAATGCGCCCTGCTCAGCGTCCGTTCGTATCATCAGGGACCGTGGGAAGCTACAAACATAATTATTTACGTTCATTAAACGAAAAAATACAATACACAGAATAAACAACAGAATTACTATCATATATTTACATACAACTCTAGACTTATTTCAGCAAAACAGTGTTTATCTTTTTTATCGGACTGAAGTTGCAAAGGAGCAAAGGAGCACACAGTCCACTTGATAGTAAGTGGCTACTGCCACCCCTGGACATCAATAAGCAACTAATACATAGAATATTGAAAATACCTGAAGCCAATCACAGATGCGTTGGCATTTCCGAGGACTAAGATGGTCACCTCAAATAAAAGTGACCACACCCTTCTATCGAAACGCAAGAAATGCTTTCCGCTGTAAATAGGCGTGGCGGTGGTACATCCTCTGTCGAACTACACTGTTTCTACCACCCGAAAAACCTTCTAGAAGACTGTCTTACGGAATTCCGATTTAAAAATGTGATTAACTAGTTTATTCCCACATTTCCGCCCTCTTTGGTATTTTTACCACAGTAATGAGTGTCCTATTATTGTTTTAATTTAAATTATGTATCTTTTTTTTGTTCTCGAGGGGGAAACCTTCAAAAGGTACCCGAGGCCGTGGAAGCAATGTCGGGTTATGTGAGATTATTACCTCACTAAAACACCACGGTGGCCATCCTCAGCGCTGCGTGGAGGACTCCGTGATCACAAATGGAACACAACCGGAGTCCTCCGAGCGCGATGCCGTCGTCCTACCCGAGGTCGCTTGGCTAGACGGTTCGAGCTCCTACTCTTACCGCCCGCAACCCCGGATGCCCCTTTTAGTCGCCTCTTGCGACAGGCAGGGGATACCGTGGCCCTATTTTGATCCTATAACTACAGGGATATAATATAAGATACCTAGGTACATTTGAGCGCTGAATATTTGAACTCCCCAGATCTCGAATAAGACTACACTCGTATTTAAATGAATATCAGTTAACTAAATACGATATAATTTAAAATAATTTAGAAAACATGCAATAGAAAAGCAAGAAATAAGTTTTTTTTTTTAATAAATCATCACATACTTGATTTATAGAGTTATATAATTTGCAATTACATAATTGTATTTCACTAATATTGCTACCAGAACGTCTGAAAGGAATACTTTATTGACATGCCATATTAATTTGTCAAACTCTATCATGTCTTTTGAAATACAACATAGAAAGTACCCCAAAAAGGATTCTAAAATAAATCAAAACCAGCATAAACGTGACGTGAGTAAACATTACTTATTAAATGAATTGATTCCGCGATAATTTTAGTCTAAAATCATATCTTGCAATAGTATCCTCCCTCTAGGACAGGGGTTGGAAACCAGCGGCTCCCGAGCCACATGCGACTCTTTGGATGTCAACCTGCGGCTCTTTAATGCTGCGAATGTTATCTATTTTTAAAAAAGACGCATTAAAATCGTTAAATAACTCCAAAACAATCGCTGCCATTGAATTTATTTGTTGAATTATTGTTATTGTAGAACAAATTAGTGTTGTAAGTAATAAAAAGTAATACCGTTCCTCAAAAAAGTGTGGTTCTTTTAAAACTTTGTAAATTGTAGATTTTGTCTCCTTCGGCTCAAAAAGATTGTCGACTTCTGCTTTAGGACAGTCGGGTAAAACGGACAACCTATGTTTATTAATTTTGACATACTATTAATTTGACTATCTGCATGGCGGAGTGGTCAGCATGCTATACTGCCTCGTGTTTTGGGTTCCATCCCCAGCCAGGTAGAAATCTGATGAATTAAGATTAGGCCTAATCTTAATCTGTGTTTGTCTATTGGTCTTTGAGTATGTCCGTAACACCGACGACACAGCAAAAAAAAGCGTAGGAATATAAGTGTAGAAACTGTTATTATAATTAGTATCTTTTTCGTTAAAGTATATTTCTAAGCCATTATTATACTTACATAATATGAATATCATCCTAATAGTTCTACCATCTGTTTGATGTCATTTGAATGAAAAAAATCATCATCATTATGTCTATTTGAACGCAAATAAAACCATTAAGTCTCTGACAAATACATTTGGAAATAAAATAAACTGTAAAGTTTATGTACATATTTATGTAAGTCGGAAGTCAACCCACGCAAGACCGTTCCAAAATTATGAATTTCTTCAAAAATATTATATGTATATCAATTTCCTCGTTTTACTTCAAAAATGTTTTGAAATCAACTACAGAAATATGTTTAAGGTCAAACTGATCTTACTAGTAGTTACCTAATAGAGCAGTGATAGCCTAATGGTTGAAACTTACGCTTTCGATCGGAAGGTCCGAGGTTCAAACCAAGGCACACACCTCTGATTTTTCAATAAGTATGTGCGTGTTAGAAATTAGTTATCAATGCTTTTTGGAGAAGGAAAATATCGTGAGGAAACCTACATACCCGAGAGTTCTTAAAAAAAAGAGGAAAAAAGTTCTCGGAGGTGTGTGAAGTCCCCCAATTCGCACTTGGCCAGCGCGGTGAACTATGGCCTAAAACTCTGCGTCCCCCAAGAGATGAGCCCGTGAGGGGCACTGCGCTAGGGGCCAACGGTTTGTTCCGTTAGAGTTTCCTAGTCCCCTACTACAACCGCTGAGGAAGGCCAACGAGGAGGTTTTAATGGGTAAAAATCCCACATAACCCTGAGTTTCTCCCAAGGATTCGGTGTACCTTTTAAAGGTTTCCTCCCCGTAACAAAAAAAAATGGCCTAAAACTCTCTCATTCTGAGAGAAGACCCGTGCCCAGCAGCGGAACAATAATCGGTTGTAACCAATTAAAATATAGCCCTTGTTATTAGAGAATATGTAGGAACAGCTGTTTTTTGAATCAATATGAAAGCTAGAAAATAGACCACTACAGAAGTACATATTATTACAATTGTATGTTCCTGTTTTGATGCAATATTAAAGAAAGTTTTAAATGGAATAAATTATTATAAAATAAAAACCCAAGTGCTTTAAAAACAATTAACTGGAACCGAAAGCAGTCAATCATTTTTAAGCAGTCGGGTGTTTTGTATTAAATTTAACGTCAATTATTATTCAATTCAAATAAACCAAAAATCACAAACAAATCAAAGAGACACACTTACTTATAATATAGATATCACTGATATGCATTATGATAATGTCAATGCAGGCAACTTTCGCGGTTATTCTCATGGTCACAAGGTTCACATTCGCGTAACGTGCAATACCGGTAACATATGTCAAAGAATAAATTATGCTAAGAAATCTACGGGTTATATGTTGCAATTGCAAGTTCATATTATTTATCTGCCGGTTATTTCGATGTTAATTAAAACTTGTTTCTTGTTACGTTTATGATAAACAATACGAAATTTGTAAGCAAGGATTTTTTTTTTATTATAACACAAAAACTCCACAGACTGATCGTCCGTGCCATTTGTCACAGTAGTTCTTCTTTTTTTTAACAATAAGTCTTTATTTCTTAGCTCCACGTTAGGCCATCGCTGTCACCATCACACTGTCGTGTGCGGTGGTGACAAAGTAAGCAAGTAAGGATGCAGTCTCGATGGTGACCACTGCTGCTAGTGATCTATAACCAATCCTATTTTTTTGTTTTTATAATAGTGAAGTAGCCAGTGAGCATGCAGTCCACCTGATGGTAAGTGGTCACCGCCGCTCATAAACATTTGTAAGCCACTTCACATAGAACATGGGTTTTATCTGAAGTTAATCACAGATGCATTGCTACTCCTGAGGACTATGATGGTCGCCTCATATAAAAGTGTGCCGGCAACCACACCCTTCCATCGAAACGCAAGGAATGCTTCACGCTAGAAATAGGTGAGGCGGTGGTACCTCCCCGGTCGAACTACATTGGTATATTTAGATTGGCTCAGAGTCCCATTTAAACTAGCAAACGAGCATGTAGTCCTGATGCTGAGCGGCCACTGATGGGCTTTTACGGGCCACCTTCATGGGCTGATATATCAAATAGCCCGTGAAAGCCCAATTTAATAAAATTACCAATGCTTCCATGACTTCGAAGTAGGGCTTTTGCTTCATCACTACATACATAGTATAAAACAAAGTCGCTTGTCACTGTCTGTCGCTTATGCTTAGATCTTTAAAACTACGCAACGGATTTTACTGCAGTTTTACTTAAAGGTGGTAGAACCAGTGTAGTTCGACCGGGGAAGTACCACTGCCACACCTATTTCTGGCGTGAAGCAGTTCTTGGGTTTCGATAGAAGGGTGTGGTTGCTGGCACACTTTCACATGAGGCGACCATCATAGTCCTCGGGAATAGCGATGCATCTGTGATTGACTTCAGATGGAACCCATGTTCTGTATGAAGTTGATTACAGATGTCCATGGGCGGCAGTGACCACTTACCATCAGGTGGACTGCATGCTCGTTTGCTACTTGAGTCAAAAAATAAAAAAAAATTAAAAAAAAAATCTCCAGTTATCATAACTACTTGCTTATAATATTAACTTTCAATGCACTTATGTACAACTTTATAACTTTGATAACAAAAAATGACAACACATCAATTTTAAAACAATATATTATAGTGTTATGATATTGATCTAATAATATCGTGGGTTTGATACATTTTCATATCCGTTTTTTTCATCTTTCCATGGATCAAGGTCACGACTAAGGAGTTGTGCCGTGACAAAGATCCATGAGACTGGATCGAAATACTTGCAGAAAAGAAATTCAAAAAATAGGACCGATATAAAGACACAATAGACATTTTTTTATTCTTTTTTTTTTGCGACCCCAGCCTTTTTTGGTCAGCCACAGGTACATAGTTACTCTTGAGCATTAGGTACCTAAGGAAAACTGGAAATTTTACTGATATGTTCCCTAATTTAAGAACCTATCTGTAAGTCTTCATTTAAATTGTATGTTTCCCAAACAAAAAAAAAAAAAAAAAAAAATAGGCATTAGGTATTTTAAGGTGGTAGAAATGGTTCGACCGAGGAGGTACCGCCACCGCTATTTCTGCCGTGAAGCAGTTCCTGCGCATCGACGAAGGCTTTTTTATATGACTGAAGTAGCAAGCGAGCGTGCAGTCCACCTGATGGTAAGTAGTCACTGCCGCCCATGGACATCTATAAGCAATTTCATAAAGAATATGAATATCTGAAGTTAATCACCTTTTGCGTCGCTAGGACTAAGATGAGTTCGTCCCTGTAGTTTCGGGATCAGAATAGGGCTACGGTATCCCCTGCCTGTCGTAAGAGGCGACTAATAGGGGCTTCCGGGGTTGCAGGCGGCTAGAGTGGGAGCTCGAACCGTTCGGTCAGGCGATCCCGGAAAGGACGGCGGGATATGTGGTCGCATACCGTCGTAAAGACTAGACGGAGCGGTGGGCCCAGCCGCCCATCTGGGAGGAGCCCGATGGGGCAACGCGCTCAGAGGATTCCGGTTGCGATTCGTTTGGAGATCCCGGAGTCCTCTTTATAGCGTCGAGGACGGCCATCGGGGGGGATTTAGTGCTGTAAAAATACCACATATCCCTGTGTCGCTCCCGCGGCGTCGGGTACCTTTTGAAGGGTTCCCCTCGAGAACAAAAAAAAAATAAAAAAACAAGGTCTCTTTATCTCTTCGGTCGGACCGAGTTCCCAGAGTCGTCTTTTTAGCGCCGAGGACGCCGCTAACCCTGTGCTACTCTCACATAACCCTGCGTCGCTCCCACGGCGTCGGGTACCTTTTGAAGGTCCTTAGTCCTTTTTTTTTGTTTCCCCCTCGAAAACAAAAAAAAAGGACTAAGATGAGTTGCCTCCTATACAAGTACACCGTATACACCCCACACACACCTTTCCATCGAAACGCGAGAACTGCTTCCTGCTAGAAACAGGTGTGGCGTCAGTACTTTGGTGACGAACTACACTGGTTCTACCACCTATCGAATCTCACTTACAAAATGGCGACCATTTTATTCCTCGGGAATAGCAACGCATCTGTAAATGACTTCCAATATACCGCCTGTTCTATATGAAGTTCATTGTACGTTACGTACGTGCATACGTTTGTCCGTTTTCCATCCTGATGACTGTATGCTCATTCGTTACTTCAATTGTATTTAAAAAAGTAGTATCACTTTGACTGCCTTTTTCTTTCTCTTAAAACCAGAAGACATCAGCGTTTACTATTTGTTATTAGGAAAAAGGGTTTTGTAACCTTGTATATTCATATGCCTTACTACAATATAATACGGAAATTTATAGGCGTTATATGAAATAGAATTTTAATAATGGACAGTGGTACCAACCCGGCTGTAATTTTGATTACTTTGTGCAATCACATTTCTATCATATATTTAATTAGCCCGTTTATTTAATGTTTAATTCTATTATTGCTGTGCTATTTAATGTGAATTAATGTATTTAAATTGAAATACATTACGTCAGCAGTGTTTTTGCAAAAGTTGATTAACCACGGAACAGTAATTGTGTCGTGTTGATTAGGTTTTTCGAAAACAAAATACTTAGTGCCAATGACTTTGCTTATTTACAAAAAGTCTTTATAGAAAAGAAAAACGTTATTTTATGTAACAGAAATAGCAAACTCGTATTCAGTTCACTGATATTAGGTGTTTCGTATATGATTCGGATAAGAAAAGTATCTTACTAATTTCGTAAGGATGATTGTTGTTTTGTGTATTCATTTAATGCAGACAAGGTACATAAGGACACCTTTTATACAAAAACTACTTAAAATATTAAGATCAAATTTACCGCACAGATATTTCATAACTCGGATTGATATATTTTACAAACATGGTGCATTTGTCTCTCAGATTGTAAACAAAAACTTCGAAAAAGTTTTTCTCTATATTACAAAAACGTATAGGTACCGTGAGTACCCGTAAATATTAATTAGTATATATTCTGCGGTAATATTAGTCTAAAGTCACATATTTCTCCCGCACCCTTTTAACAAGAAAACAAAAAATTTCAGAGTCAAAATATGAAAGGCTCTGGCACCACCAAACATGTATGTGTATATAGATATTAGCTGAGTTGTCTCTATGCTCTCATGACCAAAATGTAAGTGTGCAAGTGGTTGCAAGCGAGAATCTGGGAGCTCAAATCGCCTAGCTAGCAACTCCAACAGGGACGACGGTATGGGTGGCCGCATAATGCCGTAAGCACCGAAAGGTTTGTTCGATCGTTCCTTCTCCCAGACAACGCCTCATAATTACGGCGCGCTAAAAGACCTTTAGTTGAATTCAGTAGAATTCCGGGATCTCGTATTAGAGATTACGGAGTCCTTTAGGTAGTAGGCTACCAACAAGGATTTATTGGTTAATTAATCATACCCCTATCTGATTCCAGGTACTATGGAATCTTTTTTGAAAGTTTCTGACCACTTCGAGAAAAAATATATTACAAAAGCGTTACTGATTCACACGTAAGTTAATGACACTACGTCGCATTTTTTTTACTCTGAAAGGGAACTAAACCTTTTACTATGAATACTAAGGTTACTTAATCGTAACCAAATTCAAATGTAAATTAAATGCAAATTGAAAAATCTTAAGTTCACTAAATATCTGTTCAATCCATGTAACTAAGTCAAAATATCAGCAAAACGATTTCAAATTTTCGCTTCATATCATAAGTATCTAAAAAACATTGCAAATACTCCGAGACAGCTCTTTTTGCTGACCTTACGCAAGTCCTATTTTAATACAAATCGATAAAAAATGAAAATAAATATTATCCTTACTTTTGTGTTCATATAAACAAATATGACAATAACGGAGACCGGAAGCAGTAAAGTGACCTCCATAATCACAAACAATATTACAATGCCCATCCTGAAACTACGGAATTTCCTCTAATATTTTATGACAGAAGTCTTAACTATAATTAATTTCTATAGGTAATTTACATGCACCTAACGTCTGTCGGAACTGCTAAACGCGGCAATTAATAAAGTTTATCTCATAGATTTATGTTTAGTGCTAAAATTAGTTGTATTCCTTGTGCAGTTGCTAATAATAGTATATCTCTAACAAACAAATAATGTATATTACCTTCTATCGATGTATGACTTGAGTGTGAAAGTATACTCACTTTTGAGTAATTTATCGCAGAGCCTATGGATTAACCAAGTAAATTAAACAATAGGTTTCTTTATATAACCACTAACTAGCTTTTACCCGTGGCTCCGCCCGCACGGTCAAAGAGAGTTAACATTAGCATTTGATAGCGTGATTCAGAACTTGCATATGAATTTTACTAACGCCATCTATTAAAAACGTCTGGAACTACTAAATAGGTATCAACTAACAAAACATCCATATTCTCATGGGAATGAGAGAGCGCGGTAAAAAGTCGCCTTCGTCACTCTCCGCCCTCCTAACTATCCCCCAACATATTAACCATATCATATAATAGCTATGTGACGACGTGAAAGAGGAACAAACAAACGCACTTTCACATTTATAATATTAGTATAGATTTAAAAAAGATTTTCGAATATACCGCTCTTAAGGTAAATTAATCTTTGATATAGTCTTCCCGTTCAAAGAGATGGAAATAGATAGTAGATTTTTTTTGTAGTAGGAGTACTCGATAAGGAGCATGAAGTTCATAGTCACCAACCATGGACACTAACAAATAGTACAGGACTTCGACTTAAGGTCGATCTTAAATGTGTTGATGGCCCTGAGGACAAGTTAGAATATTTAAAACATTATTACAATATGTTCCTTAGTAAATTAGGTGGTTACATTATATTATTTATTACTAGTATACTTTATTTTGAGTGGAACAATAATGTTTTAGTTTGATGGGTGTTTTAAATCAGTTACTAAATAAAGCAATTTTAATAAGGGCAACAGTGCATCTTAGATCTACCTAAAAAATTGCCATCCCATAAATACGATATGAGCCGGTAGAACCAGTATACTTCGATCGGGGATATACTAACAACACACCTACTTCTAGCGTGACCCAGGTCTAACAATTATGTTGTGTAGACGGAGCGGTGGGCTCAGCCGTCCATCTGGAAGGAGCCAGGGAGGCAATGAGATGGCAAGGAGATGGGGCAACGCGCTCAGAGGATTAGGGTTGCGTTCCTTTGGAGATCCCGGAGTCCTCTTTGTAGCGCCGAGGACGGCCACCGCGGGGTTTTTGTGTGTTAAAAATCCCACATAACTCTGCATCGCTCCCACGGCGTCGGGTACCTTTTGAAGGTTTCCCCTCGAGAAAAAAAAGTGCCATTAGGAGGACTGCATACTTGTCAGCTACGTGAACTTTACAAAAATTAACATAATCTAGAGTGGACGGCATACATTTTCTTGTACTAAAACAACTTTTGGGTACTTAAAACAACTATTGTAACCAAGTACATAGCAAATTATGGCGAAAAATTATAACATAAGCATGCATGAACGTTGCAATGTATGAGCAAAAATTTATGTTAGTAGAGTAGCCAGTCGCACTGCAAAACATTCTGCCTTTGAATGTAAAACAAGGTAACAAGTGTAGTGTTAACTTGTAAACTGCTTAAAGATGTTTAGTGTTTACATCCGCAATACAGTTTTCCTTCTTATAAGAGGATAATTCGATTAAAGGAAAATGTTCTAAATCCTATGCTTAGATCTTATATCGAGGCCGAGTGACGTCAGTTCCTATGTGACAACGTGCCGATGTACATGTGATGGAAATCGTTACATGAATTGAAAATTTGGTTTGACTCATTCTTATGGCGTCGAATTGTTTTTTAAATCCTATTTACTAATAATGATTGCGTCTATGTAAAATAGGGTATACTAGGTTATTTCAGTGGCTTCGCTTGAACTTGCTTCGTGCTTCTTTGATTACGTCTACCAGGGTAATGAGTCCTGTGTTAATCAAAGTCATTAACTATGTGTTTTAGTGAAACCTGGAAGTTTTTGCCTGAAAAAAACTTTTTAATTATTTTAAAATGTTACATAATATAAAACTCTCAGTACGGAAGAAAACACAACGGACTTGCAAACGGAGAGGTCTGTAACATCATAAGACATTCGTATATAATTCCATACTAAGATCGGATAGATGGCCGCTGCAACACATGCAAACTTTGTAGACTTACTTCAAGGACACCACAGAAGCAAATAAGTAAAACTTACTACCCCGTGCAATACCTACCTCTCTATGTATTAAATCATGTTTATTCATTTGTTTTTTTTTTGTGTTGAAATATTGTCGTTATCAATAATGTCTAAAAAAATCTGTGTTCCAATGACGTTACATGGAAATCGATTCAACTATGACGTCTTGATAAGAAAAACACTGGCTTATTAAAATTCCAATTGAAATAAGTAAGAGACAAACATGATTTACTATTATCGTTGCATGAAGAACATAACTATGAATTGTAAATCATAAATCCTTCGCAACATGAAACATCGGCTAATTAGTATTACAAGAGCCACACTATGTCCGGAACTGCTATTTTCCGTCCATTTGGTCACAACAATCACGTTTGGTTTCATTGTCCTACAGCTAATTGTGGTTAAATGGTCTATTGAGATGTAATAGGAACGGAAAGTGACCATGTGTTGTGATGGACAGGAAAATGAGAAAGGTGCCAAAAACTTAATACATAAAACGATCTTCGAATGGATCTAAGATCTTCGATTACATTCGTGCATTAGTTTTACTTAGATCTACTGTTGGACTCACTTAATTGTTATTTTGTTTTTAGTCACCACGCCTGGCATGTACGCTAGTGACCTTTTTTTTTTGACAACCCGCGTGGCGCAGCGGTTACCATACCGGTTTGACGCGCAATGGGTCCCGGGTTCGATTCCCGGCCAGACAGGTATCTGAATGATGAGTTTAGATTCCTGTTCTGGGTCTGGGTGTTTGTGTATTCGTCCTGTGTGTGTCCATGGTACCCACGACACAGGAGAAAATCCTACTGTGGGGCTATCAGTGTAGAAAGCGTGTTTTTTTTTTTCGAGGGGGAAACCTTCAAAAGCTACCCGACGCCGTGGGAGCAACGTAGGGTTATGTGGGTTATCTTTATGACGATATGCGACCACACATACCGCTGTCCTTCCCGGGATCGCGTGGCTGGATGGCTCAAGCTCCCACTTTAGTCGCCTCTTACGGCAGGGGATACCGTAGCCCTATTCTGAACTACAGGCACACGCTAGTGACCTTATTAGGTTTTAATGCCACATGGAAACATGCTGGTTCTAGATTTTATCCCTTGTTGTCTGCCTATGATATCCATGGGAAGAAAGGAAGTGATGGGATATTCAAGGTCGACATCACAAGGAATTATGTAATAGTCTTCGTTAACCCATTATTATGCCAATTTTTTGCACGGGTCTTCTCTCGGAATGAGAGATTTTTAGGCCATAGTCCACCGCGCTGGCCAAGTGCGAATTGGTGGACTTCACACACCTCAGAGTTTTTTTTTAAGAACTCTCGGGTATGTATGTTTCCTCACGTTGTTTTCCTTCACGGAAAAGAAGTGATAATTAATTTTTAATACGCACATAAATCAGTGGTGCGTGCCTGAGTTTGAACCTCGCACCTCTCGAATGAGAGGGCAAGTTTCAACTAATAGGCTATCACTGTTCAGGTTTAGTAATATTAAAATGCAAAAGTAATAATTGACTCTAAGATTTATAACTGGATTGTGGGTCACGTGAATCTTAACAAATAATTTGTGTCGGTATCATAAGAGGTGTCGTAATTATATTCAACAAATACATTTTATCACTGATTAATGGAAGGAGGTAAAGGTTTATTACTAAGCAGAGTTGACTCGTGTAGGCTCTTGTTGACCCGTTTTGACACATGTTGACCCATTTTGAACTATTAATACTAAATATATATAGTATTAATAGTTTATATGTACATAATTTGCTCTTATCTAAGGTCTTTACTTACTCTAGTTTAATCTTAACTTACTTTACTCTTAACTTTTGTAGGTTTGTAACATATAATATTAGTTATAACATTAATAGTTTAAAAGAAAAGTAATACCCAATGTTAGGTAGTTATCAATTGACGATGATTAATATAAATGGGTCAAAACAACTAGGTTTTTATTGGAAATCGCTATGATTAATGTGCGTTGATGAAATGGATTTTCCAAAGAATTTTCTCGCAGCATTTAACCTTCATGTGGGATTATTAATTAAATTATCCATCACATCTCCCTCAGTGTAATAAAGATAACATACATTTAATGGTTATTGGATTTTACGTTATATGCCCAATACGTCATACAACTAAGCATTTTCCAAACGGCAAAGTTATACGCAATTCGTGATAAATGTATCGTTAGTATTCAATAAAACCGAGGAAAAAATACGTATTCTGACGTAATTAATGAATTGATTTTCTAAATTCATATCTGCAGAGAGTGGTATAATTATTTGGAGATTTTAATTTAAATGATCACTGTTTTCCTTTTTTTTTATTTTACTGGAGTAGCAAACGAGCATGCAGTCCACCTGATGGTAAGTGGTCACTGCCGCCCATGGACATCTGTAATCAACTTCATACAGAACACACAGATCACAGATGCGTTGCTACTCCCGAGGACTATGATGGTCGCCTCATGTAAAAGTGTGCCGTGTCCTTAGATATCTTCAAGTAACTACGTATAGAATTATGAGATTCTTCTTGAAGGCGTGTTCTGCGGACTAAAGTAATTGCTTCATATTTAAGTCTTGTAGAATTTGGTGGCTTCTAATTTATTTCTAGTGGTACAACCGTCACATACAGCGCTAGAGCGATCAGGACCATCAGTTTCCCAAGGTGGTAGAACCAGTGTATTCGACCGAGGAAGTACCACCGCCATCCCTATTTATAGCGTGAGGCATCTCTTGCGTTTCGATGGAAGGGTGTGGTTGCCAGCACACTTTCACATGAGGTAAACATCATTGTCCTAGGGAGTAGCAACGCACCTGTTATTGACTTCACATGAATCCCATGTTCTGTATTAAGTTGATTATAGATGTCCATGGGCGGCAGTGACCACCTTCAGGTGGACTGCATGCTTGTTTGCTACTACAATCAGATAAAAAAAATATGGGTTGTAATTTATTTCTAGTGTCACAAATATTACTCACGCTCTGATGATCGAATTATGTTTCGGTTATTATTTTGGTTATGTCTGAATTCGACCGAGTGGTGCCACCACCACACCTATTTCTAGTGTGAAGCAGTTTCGAAGGGTGTGGTTGACGACAAACTTTTATTTGAGGCGACCATCCTAGTCCTCGGGAGTGGCAACGCATCTGTGATTGACTTCAGATAAAACCTCTGTTCTATATGAAGTTGTTTACAGACCACCATGGGTGGCAGTGACTGCATGCTCGTTTTCTACTTCAATCAGAGAAAGAAAAGCTGATCAGTCAAACTGTACAGGTTCTATCGTTGCGACTGAAACATTGATTTCTACGGGCCCCTAGAACAAAATTGTATATGAAAAATTACCAATTTACAGTATGAAGCTTTGTTGATTGTAATAGGTGATTGTAATAGCTATTTAGGAACGTATTAAATAAAATTACTAAATAGCTATTACAATGATTTTCCATAGATAGTCTTTCTTACCGTAAGTAATCAATGTTTGTCTGTCCACAAAACTTCTAAGCTTCATACTGTAAATTGGTAATTTTTCATATATTTTGTTCTAGGGGCCTGTCGATTTGCTGTAGCCAGTGCAAAGTTGTAAACACAAACTAGTAATGTCGTTACCAAGAACCTCATGTTAACTTGGACCGAGTTAAAAGAGTTTACTCGATTTTGTTTACAGTTATAGTGCACTACAAAGTTGCCAGTCCAGTTAGAATAACATCCAGTAAAGTTAGTCTGAACTGAAGTTTAGTTCCGTGTTAACTAGCGGGTTAATGCGGCTTGCAACCGAGAAGTCGGATATCAGATTTACTTTCATTTGAAAATTCTTGGTAGCGTGATTCGGGCTAGTTTAATACTTAGAAGACAATCGTTTCTGGCGACCCGCGTGGCGGAGCGGTTACCATACCGGTCTGACGCGCAATGGGTCCCGGGTTCGATTCCCGGCCAGAGAGGTATTTGAATAATGAGTTTAGATTCATGTTCTGCGTCTGGGTATTTGTGTATTCGTCTTGTGTGTGTCCATGGTACCCACGACACAGGAAAAAATCCTTAGAGTGGGGCTATGAGTGTAGAAAGCGTTTCTGTCTTATTGTACTAATATTATTATACTGTAAATTTGTAAGTCTGTCTATTACTTTTTTTACATAAAAAGACTATATTATAATAAGACTAAAACCGCGTATCATGACCCATTGTTATCCCATTAGTGTGCCACTTCTGTGAAAAAGTTTACTTTTGGGCTTGAGTGGGTTTTTTTAATTATCAAGCGCGCTAGCCAAGTGCTAATTAGTAGACTTCCAACACCTTTGATTACTCTCAGGCATGTAGGTTTCACTCTCGTCAACCCATTATTGTCCCACAGCTGGGCACGGGCCTTCTCTCAGAATGAGAGAGTTTAGGCCATAGTTCACCGCGCTGGCCAAGTGCTAATTGGTGGACAAGTAGGTTTCACGCCTGAGAATCATTAAAAACACCACCTGCTTTTCCGTAAAGCAATGATAATTATTATATTAGAGCAGTCATAGCCTAATGGTTGAAACTTGCCCTCTCAATTGGAAGGTCCGAGGTTCAAACCCAGGCACGCACCACTGATTTATGTGCGTATTAGAAATTAATTATCACTGCTTTTCAGTGAAGGAAAACATCGTGAGGAAACCTATACACCCAAGAGTTCTTAAAAAAAAAAAAGTTCTCGGAGGTGTGTCCACCAATTCGCACTTGGCCAGCGCGGTGGACTAGGGCCTAAACTCTCTCATTCTGAGAGAAGACCCGTGCCCAGCAGTGGGACAGTAATGGGTTGACGAGAGAGAATGATAATTACTTTCTAATACGCACATCATTAAAAAAAAAACAGAAGTAGGTGCCTCGGATTTGAACTTAGTACCTTTTAAATGAGAGAGCTGCAACCATTAGGCTCAAGAACCCGTTTCGTATCTAAACTTCCCCATAGTTTCGTTGTGCTAAAATACTCTGATTAATAAGTGTTTGTGTTGCCAACAGACAAACGTGGTATCAAACTATCGTTAACGTTCGTCCCTAAATTCGAGAGTATTTGCAAAGGACCAGCTTTCTAAATCAACAGACATTAGGGGAGCAACTTTATACGCGACGACGCATTAAATGTTCTTTATGAATTAAAAATAATGTTTATGTTCTTCTTATAAGTTAACTATCTCAACTTCTGGCACCATTTGGAGTATTAAACTATTATTATAGGTATTATCAGTTTTACATGGTGGTAAAATCATATCATACTATATCATTCTTCATACTAATATCATAAAAGCGAAAGTTTGTGAGTGTTTATGTTTGTTACTTCTTCACGTCTAAACGACAGAGAGTTAGCTGACACTCTGGATTAAAATATAGGCTGCTTTTTACTGTGGTAAAATATCTTATTCACTGGGGACAATTGATACATCAATTTCTTTAACGCGGGCGAAGCTGCGGGGCTCAGCTAGCGAGTACATAAATATAATAATAATAATAACATAAATTTATGTAATTATTGTAGTATTGATGTAACGAATATCCGCATTCGCATTCGCAAGAATCGTAGGAATTTTGCAAATATCAAATTGCAGTGCTTTGCAAAAAAGGTAGACATATGCCTCCAACTTGGAATCGAAATGCAATTTGTCAACCAAAAAAAGAGAAAAAGGTTCGCCAAATCGCATTCGCGAATATTTACTTAACAGCATTTGTTACATCACTACATTATAGTATCTGAAGGTGGTAGAATCAATGTAGTTCGACCGGGGAAGTACCACCGCCACACCTATGTTTCGATAGAAGGGTGTGATTGCCGGCACATTTTCACATGAGGCGACCATCATAGTCCTCGGGAGTAGCGACGCATCTGTGATTGACTTCAAATGGAGCCCATGTTCTGTATGAAGTTGATTATAGATGTCCATGGGCGGCAGTGACCACTTACCATCAGGTGGACTCGTTTGCTACTTCAGTCAAATAAAAAAAAACTCCCAGTACTGATACTTACTGCATTTTCAATGTTCTTTATCACGTGTATATTAATCTAGGGATTTGGATTGTAGTGTCTTCCTTTGTGGAAATACACCATCCTCTACATATAAAGGTCCTTTATATTAGGTGTACTCTAAAGTGCTTTGGAAGTGACAGAGATTAATATGTCTCGCTTTAACCTAATAAGAGTAAAGGGGACAGAGGACCTTACAACTGTGCAAATACGTAGAATACCGTAAGATAAGTTAAATGTTTGCAAATATGTTTAGTTGTAAATAACAACATATTGTTAAATATTTTAAATTGTTTTATAAATGCTTTCATCAATTTATTAATGTCCCACTGCTCGGCTCAACTCTCCTTTAAGAATAAAAATGGTTCCGTTTTTTGTTTATTTTTGTGATCTATTTTAATATATAAGCTCCTTCCCTTCGATTCGTTTTAAGATATCCCAAATTCGTCTTCAAATAACGATACATTATTATATTTACTTTAGGTGCTTTTACCACCACAGGCTAGTGAACGTTAAGCGGTAATTGATTTCATCGCTTGAGGATTTTGAGCACGCTGGGTGTGCTTAAAATCCTACCTCCTTTACCATCGTTAATGGGACTGCTGCTTGATACACAGTACAAATATGGAACAGTATGGAAACTAAGCCTAGTTGATAAAATATTTACCTACACTCTTTTGAAGCAATAAGGTTATTATATTCTGTATATTATTTTTTTAATAATACTGTTTTAATATCTACGTAAATTACAAATAATATAAGAAGGTAACTTTACGGCGTCGGTTAATCCCAGCATGGCGATTATTATTATTATAGTTTTAAATACGGAAAACAGTTCAATATTGATACAATTTGTAGAAATTTGTAGACATTTATAATGCTATTATGGCGTAAATTTTTAAGAATTTTAGCGGGAGCATACATGAGCCAGGGTTTTACGTGGAATTTTTAACAGGTCGCGGAAACAAAGAGCAACATGACCACTCGTCTTGATGCGTTACTCGCTACTGAAGCACTGCGAAACCCCTTAGCGGCCTAGTCGATGCATATGTTTGTGTGTGCCCTTTTCAAACGTTTGTAGATAGTTTCCATACTTTTCCACATATTTCTACTATGCCTGAGATTAGCCACATTTATGTATTGCTGTGCCTGAGCTCTACGTTCGAACGTCTCAGATAACATTGATGTTATTCGGCCGAACAAGGTGTGATTGCGATGCTTTTTGAGTAACACAACTAAGAGTTCTAGCATGTTAGAAGAATTTTTATGTTCGTGTTGAAGTAGGTTTTTAATATTACCTAATTACATATTGCTTAACTATGATACTTATTGATAGTCTTCTACTAATAGAACTGTTTATACCACTCATAATTTGTTAGCAATAACGATTTCGATCACCCAAATAACATGTCGTATGATTCGTATTTCGTTAGCTGCTGTAGTTCAAGCACAATCCTTAAATGAAAATGGTACTTAAATAATATTTACTTTCCGATATTATCTCGGCAGTATTTTGTTTTCGTTTTATACCTGTGATATCGCCGCGTCCATCATATCGATAATATTTACAGATATTTGTACGATATGTTTAATTGCTTTATTTTGTTTACGTATACACAAGATAATTATGATTATAAGATGATTTGTTGCTTAAATTTTTTTTCTTTGTATCTTTTGCAACGAAATTTACTTTCTTGTTCACTTTCTAAAATGAACATATCTAATTAATATTAAAACGCGAAAGTACATGTGAACATACATACGATTATACATATATGGCGGAGGTGTTTGTACCTATTACAAGCAGGTCGGATTTCGATTATACATAGGAGACCTTATCATAAAACTATTCTTAAATAAGCATGATAGTTTATGATGTATTTAGGTTTTATGAAAAATACTCAAATATTATAAGGTAGTCAAGGTTTTTTTTATTTTAAGTTTGAAGTAGGAAACGAGTATGCCCACCTGATAGTAAATGGTCACTGCCGTCCATGGACATATATTAGACCTTTACCTGTCCTCGAGTGGCGGGTCCTCGAGTGGCGACTACGTTTAGGCAAAAGGAGTACAGGTCGCCCCCCTACCAGATGGACCGATGACCTGAAGAAGACAACGGGAAACCGTTGGATTCAGAGGGCACAGGACCGGTTGGAGTGGCGCCATTTAGGGGAGGCCTATGTTCAGCAGTGGGCATCAAAAGGCTAGAGCATAGGATAGAGCATGGGTTCTATTTGAAGTAAATCATAGATGCGTTGCTAGACACGAGGAATAATATGGCCACCTCACATGTATGCCGGCAACCACACGCTTCCATCGAAACCCAACAACTGCTTACGATAGAAAAGGTGTGGCGATGGTACCTCCCCGGTCGAACTACACTAGTGCTACCTCCTGGCAAAAGTTGTCGTAAAGGTTTCGTTTATCAGAACGTATAAAATTATTCGCAGTTGTGATGTCCGTCCGTCACAGACCAATTTGCTCTGAATGTACTGGATAAATCTAATCCGAATGAATTAAATCTTGAATATAAAGGAGGCTTTCAAGATACAAATTAGGTTATAAGATAAATAATATAGCGCTTTACTGTACAATATATCAAATAACAGGTGTAGTAAGGATCTTTATTATATATATTTTTACAATACTGCAATTAGGTAAAATTATTAGATATTATTTAAATAGCGTGCAAGGATCCGCAGTACCCCCAGGCTTCGAATTACTTTCAATGCTGCTTCAAGATTAGCAAAGAAGCATATATCTAAGAGCGCTCCTTCCTGCCGCGGATCTGGGTCCTGAGGGATTTCCGGAGCGCTATGACATGGAGCTCTTTAAGAAAAGCGTTAAAAGAGCTCTCTTTCAAAGCCGGCGATGCATTGGCGACTCATCTGATGTTGCAAATGTCCATAGTCGACGGTGTCTGCTTTCCATCAGGTGGCCCGTCTGCCTTATGAGGTACAACTATAAAAAAATAAGACAGGTATTTTCAAATTTCTTCAAGAAATTAAACTTAAACTTACCTTTATGTCAGATTGTTTAAAAATATATATGAATAAGATAGTTATAAATTATATTTAAACTTTAAAAAAAATTTTAGCACTGGTTTTGCTAATAAGTTTAAACTGGGTTTATATTTATTATACGAACTTATTTATAAAACAGTGTTTTAATTACAGGCTGAAGTTTGGGAGGCCTAATTTGAAAAGAAACATCGAACATTCATCTTTTATCTGTAATTTCTCGTTTTAAAGATTCGGAAGATATTTATGACTGAGAGATGTCTTAGGACACTTATTTTAGGACACTAGACCTTATTTTAAAGTTCAGAGTCATTTAGCATTATAGAATGCTAAATGACTCTAATTAGTATAATAGAATGTCAAATGACTGCAAATCGTTTATTGAAGCGAAAAATGATTTGTATCGAAGATTAGAGAGGTCCTCAAGTGGCGACCGCATAAAGGCATGAGGAGCATAGGTCAGCACCCAATCAGGTAAACCAATGACCTGAAGAAGACGACGAAAACCCGATATACATATTTAAAAGGCACATGACCGGTTGGATTGGATTGATTTAGGGTAGGCCTATGACCAGCAGTAGACGTTGACACGCTGATAGGAGGATGGAAAATGCCTTGTTAAAATGACGACTTGAATACGTATGCAAATAATACAGACACAATTGCTTTGGCTAATAAAAGCTTAGGGGTAAAAAATGATCTCTCATTCCAAACGCTTCCACAAATGATTGCGTCGCGCGGGGATGCCGGTTATTATAACAGGAATAAATTTCACGCGAGATGCCGCTACTGTGGCGCCTTAACGGTGCGTAATAAATGCTGAAATAAACGGTTTGTACGTAGCGTTATATTTTATGAAAAGGTAAAAGTGTATTTTTTAATTTTTGAGTTTAGGTACATATGTATGTCTAATCTGAAGCATTTCAATGGAAAGGTGTGGTTGCTTTCACACTTTTATATGAGGCGACCATCTTAGTCCTCGGGATTAGCTACGCATATGTAACTGATTTCAGACAGAATCTATTTTCTATATGGAGTTGTCCATGGGTGGCAGTGACCACTTACGATTAGGTGGACTGCGTGTTTGTTTGTTACTTCCATCAAATGAAAAAGCATATTTGTGCTAATGGAGCACAGAGGATGGCCCCTGAAAAGGTTAACCGATGACCTGATGAACACAGCGAAAACTGTTGGTTTTGAAAGGCACAGATCCGGTTGGAATAGTGCGATACCTAAATTTAAAACTTGACCTTAAAAGCTGGTAGAAGAATGGATGATGGCCTTGTTAAAAATTTATAAGTACTTGAATACGTATGCAAATAATACAGACACAATTACTTTGGCTAATAAAAGCTTAGGGGTAAAAAATGATCTCTCATTACAAACGCTCCCACAAATGATTGCGTCGCGCGGGGATGCCGGTTATTATAACAGGAATAAATTTCACGCGAGATGCCGCCACTGTGCGCGCCTTAACGGTGCGTAATAAATGCTGAAATAAACGGTTTGTACGTAGCGTTGTATTTTATGAAAAGGTAGATTTGTATTTTATTTTTTTTACATTTTTGAGTTTTAGCACTAATGTTTTGGTACACATTTATTTAATGTAAAGTATTTTTGAAATAGAATGGAAAGGTGTGGTTGCGTCACGCTTTTATATGAGGCGATCATCTTAGTCCTCGGCAATAGCTACGCATTGTTACTGATTTTCGACAGAATGTATTTTATATATGAAATTGTCCATGGACGGCAGTGACCACTTACCATTAGGTGGACTGCATGTTTTTTTGCTACTTCAATCAAATGAAAAAACATATTTGTGCTAAAGGAGCACAGGGGATGGCCCTTGAAAAGGTTAACCGATGACCTGATGAAGACAGCGAAAAACTCTTGGTTTTGAAAGGAACAGATCCGGTTGGAGTAGTGCGATGCCTAAATTCAAAAGTTGACCTTGAAAAGCTGGTAGAAGGATGATGGAAGGAAATTGTCCATGGACGGACGGCAGTGACCACTTATCATTAGGTGGACTGCATGTTCGTTTGCTACTTCAATTAGATGAAAAAACACATTTGAGCTAAAGTGGCACAGAGGATGTCCCTTAATGTTGAGTAATAAATGCTGAAATAAACGGTTTGTATAACCTAGCGTTGTATTTTATGAAAAGGTAAATCTGTATTTTTAATCTTTGTATCTTGAGGTATCATATGGGTGAGTATGAAATGTTTTAACAATTATAGTATGCACGTAGTGCATCAAATGATCCGTTAATGCTGCCTATCGACATCTTTAAGCAATTTCGTACGTTATTAACCGACACTTTTCTCAAAACTATTAACCAAAAGTACCAATGGGCCGGTCACATTTTTTGAAGAATTGTAGACAGATGAGGCAAAATGTTTCCAAATGGCGCTTCTGAGCACCTTTTTAATTAAAAGGAACATAAGATCAACTTCAATCAAGTATGCCGATGATTTCAAGACGACGCACGAAACAACTGAATTCAGAAAGTACATAAAATGTTAACATATATCTTAATCCATCAAGTCCACGTTTAAATCTCCTAATAAAAAATAAAACACGCTTTTTACACTCATAGCCCCACACTAGGATTTTCTCCTGTGTCGTGGGCACCATGGACACACACAAGACGAATACACAAATACCCAGAACATGAATTTCATCATTCAGATACCTGTCTGGCTGGGAATCGAACCCGGAACCCATTACGCGTCAAACCGGTATGATAACCGCTCCGCCACGCGGGTCATCAAATAGAGCATATACACACAAATATACCACGAAGAGTGTTGAAAAAGGATGCGTTTTGCTTGTGATATATGTAAAGGGTCTAGAAAACTTCACCTATTCGAATCACTTGTAAAGTCGTAAACATATACTTAAAGTAACCAGTACCTAAATAACTTTACGGTGTTGTATTGACAGTGACCCCCATTTGTTCCGCAGCATCACCCTTTGTTTATTTATTTGCTGATCCATTTAGCTGATAACCATAGTTGGATGTAAATAGTAGTGCAAGATATTTTCAAATTATGGTAGTTTGAAAATATCTTGCACTACTAAAATGCATTTAAATAAAGTTTGCTATGTAAGGTAGAACAAGTACGGGTCTGCCCTGGAAGTACCACCGCCATACCTTTTTATAATATTGAAGTAGCAAACGAGCATGCAGTCTACCTGATGGTAAATGGTCACTGCCGCAAATAGACATCTGTAAGCAACTTCATACAGAAGATGGCGTCTGAAGTCAATCACAGTTGCGTTGCTACTCTCGATGACTAAGATGGTCGCCTCTTATAAAAGTGTGCCGGCAACCACACCCTTCCATCGAAACGCAATTTTACAATTTCACATATTTGTGTGATGTTCCTGCTTGAAGCTCCTGCGTTTCGGTGAAAGAATGTGGGTTTTATTTGAGAACACCATCGTCATTCGCGGGAGAAGCAACGCATCGGTGATGAAATTCCAATTGGCTCTGACCACTGCCTACTTGCTCATTTTTCACTTGAACTTTATGAAGGAATGAGTTAATATTGAATTACATATATCAGTTACTATTTTTAATTCCAATATATTTTAATGTACTGACCTATCATGTTCTGTGGAACACTCTAAGACCGCAAATATTTATACCGGATATTAATGTGTAACGTTTTTGATTTGCGAAGGTATCGTTTTATAAGATAGTGGTAGGGAGCTATAAGTTATAAAACTATTTAGCAGTGCCAGATAGCCACATAGCAAGAGTAGCAAATACTACGGGCCCCGCGACTAGAGGGAAAAGCAGTAAGCAGGGGAGAGCAGTGATAGCCTAATGGTTGAAACTTGCCCTCTCGATCGGGAGGTCCGAGGTTCAAACCCAGGCACTCACCACTGATTTATGTGCATATTATAAATTAATTATCACTGCTTTTCGGTGAAAGAAAACATCGTGAGGAAACCTACACACCCGAGAGTTCTTAAAAAAAAGTTCTCGGAGGCGTGTGAAGTGCACCAATTCGCACTTGGCCAGCGCGGTAGACTATGGTCTTAAACTCTCATTCTGAGAGAAGATCCGTGCCCAGCAGTGGGACAATAAAGGGTTGGTTGTACCCAATCCTATAAATATACACTCCTTCCATCAGCCTTTGAATTGGACTGTTAGACATAGATTTTTTTATGAGGAGGCCACTAACGAGTGTACTTGCATTTTTACAAACGGAAGCTAGTATATCATAACCCCGAAAATGACATCATGCTTATGAATAGATCAAAGTACAAACCAAAATTCTATATACCAATCTAATAAGCTTTAGGAAGCGAAGCGTAACTGTATATTTGATGTAACAAGATAGAGCCATATCTTTTTATGTAGGAAAAGCCATCATCACTACACAGTATAAAACAAAGTCGCTTCGCGCTGTCTGTCCCTATGTATGCTTAGATCTTTAAAACTATGCTACGGATTTTTAGGCATTTTCTAATAGCTAGAGTGATTCAAGAGGAAGATTTTTATGTATAATACATGTTTCATAAAGTGGAGGAACACTGGTAATAGGCTATGAGTGTAGAAGGTGTAATTTTAGATTTTTGACTATTAGGCGGAACGAACGCCGGGTAGCTAGTTAACCATAAGAAACATTTAATAACATAAGAAACATTTAATAACATAATAAACATTTAATAAATGAATAAATACATTAGGAAATAAACGCCTATACGGTAAGTAAAATTGTTACTAATACTAGTTTCTTAATAACAATTTTACGATACAAACATGGAAGAGTGTGAATAATCGTTTTTGAAGTGAAACTTCTTTATCGGGATTGGAGAAAAATTTAGTGTAACATTTTTTCGTTACGCGCCATCTTTTTCTGTTACCCGCCATCTTTTTTTTTCCGTTACGTGCCATCTTTTTCTTATCCCTACCACGCGTGATATTAGATAGATTATTATAGATTAGATTATCAGATAAAGTTTAATAAAAGTCTTTTATTAAACTTTATCTAATTTAACTTTATTTAACCAATTTCTGTAAAGTTGCATATAGTAAATTATTTTTTGAAAAATAACTTCATAAAGAAGTTTCACTTCTTACGAGTGTACGCTAGTACACGCACACATTTTTTATTGTTCTTATATAGGCAGGCTGAGTGAATTGATAGGTATTGTTTCGAATTTTGTAGGTACTGTTGGCCCTAGCCTTAACAGCTTTACCGGCTTAGGGGTTAGCCTAAAGCTTATTCGGGACATGGAGGCTATGTGTTGGCAGAAAACGATCCGCGTTTTCGGATTTTGAAACTGTCCGCCTTCGTTAGATTAGGCTAGTCAGTGGCACTTTCTATAACACCTCGGCTAAGCCTGACACCTAGCCGAAATCTACTTAGATTTATTTTTCTAGGTCATTACATCAAAAGTCTCATAGATTTCCTTCGTGCCATAGAGATCCTTCGTTTTTTATCTGATTGAAGTAGCAAACGAGCATGCAGTCCACCTGATGGTAAGTAGTCACTGCCACCCATAGACATCGGTGGGAAACTTCAAATAGAACATGGGTTCTATCTGAAGTCAATCACAGATGCGTCGCTACTCATATAAAAGTGTGCCGGCGACCACAACCTTCCATCGAAACGCAAGAAATGCTTCACGTTGGAAATAAGTGTGGCGGTGGTACTTCCCCGGTCGAACTACGCTGGTTCTACCACCTTCATATAACACCTCGGCTAAGTCAGACGCCTAGCCAAGGTCTCCTTAGATTTATTTTGTCTACGTTATTAGAACAAAAGTCTCATAGATTTGTTCCTAAGTATTATGTTCGATCTCTAGTGCTAAAGCATTGAACGCTAAAGCGCTAAATCAAATCGTCCAACATTGAGGTCAACTCAGTTTATCACTGTGAGCATTAGTTCTCAGCGTTTTATTAGATTGCTTAGCGGATTCTGTGGACGGTAGGTTTTACTGAACTAAGACTTTCCATCTGGCTTTGTAGCGATTCTTTAATGTAAAATCTTGGAAAAGAGTAAGTCTTAGGTTATGAGAACGTATTGTAAATGACAACTATCCGTTTATCAGTATTTTAAAGTACTTTATCAGGAAATAGGTACACTTTACCTGGACCTACGTAGGTTTTTACACCTAGGGTAGATTTGAAACTTAATCTTTCAATCGGAGAGTGAATGAGTGAATTAGACAAATTTTGACTCTAAAATCTACCAATTTGCATTAACCCAGAGCAGTTAACTGTGGCTTACACCCCTCTCACGCTGAAAATACCCCGCCATCGACGCCCCGCGTGGCGGAGCGGTTACCATACCGGTCTGACGCGCAATGGGTCCCGGGTTCGGTTCCCGGCCAGACAGGCATCTGAATGATGAGTTTTTATTCATGTTCTGGGTCTGGGTGTTTGTGTATTCGTCTTGTGTGTGTCCATGGTACCAACGACACAAGAGAAAATCCTACTGTGGGGCTATGAGTGTAGAAAGCGTGTTTTTTTTTAAATAAAGAGGAGAATGGGGATAGTAAGGAATCATGTATCCCCGAAATGGAAATTAACTATGAAGCAATTTGTCAGTTATCGTTAAAATAAATAAAAAGTTAGTACATTACAAGATACCAATTCAAATAAAACAAAATGAGAAATATTTTTCTAAATTATTTATTTACATTATGAACGGGTTAACTCAGGTACAAAAATAAATAATTATTTTATAAATTATTAACAGTCACTTATTACATGTGGATGCTGGCTGGCTTCTCGTCGGATTTCATTTCTGTGGACATAAAAATTGTTTATAAATATTCTTATATTCGAAGTGATTGTTAAATAATAAATAAATTGTATATTTAAATACTTTATAAGCAAAATATATATTTTGCTTATGAAGAAGCGATGGAGCGTTTTCTAAACGATTGACATATCAAACGGTTGCGATAATAGTATAAGTTACTGAATCAAGTTGTCGTCAGCGCACCAGATATTAAGAACCTGCTTTTCATAAACACCTGTGACCAACTCCACATAAAACAGGGTTTACATGATGCCGATTACGTTACTACAGCGCAAGTCAGCAGGCAGGCAAACTCTTCCACTGAAGCGCGAGATGTAATTTGGGCCAGAAATTGGTGTGGATTGAATTATATTAGTTCTACCATTTTTCAAATAAGCATTTTATAAGAGGCCTATTTTACAATACCTACAGTAATACCCCGAACTTACGCGATGAGTGGGACTGATTGATAACCGCGTAAGTCGAGACAAAGTCGTAAAATAAAATGTATCTGTCATACATGGTCATACATGTAGTGCATAGTCTTACTATTCCACACTCATAAATGATAGTGTAGGATAGTAAGGCTATATAATCCATAATATAGAGATTGTATGACGCGGCAGGCACTCAATAAAAGACAAATTGAGGGGATTTGAAAACCGGGTAACTCCGAGTTTGCGTAAGTCAGGGTAGCGTAACTCGAGATATTACTGTATATCCCAAACAAAAGATAAACTGAGGAGATTTGAAAAACGCGTACTTAAAGTTCGCGTAAGTTGAGGTATTACTGTATACATATTTATTTATCTCAAACATACACTTCTGTTATAAAAAATAGAAGTAAGACTTGTAATAGCAACTTCTACATATATATTCGATGTCTTTCAATCTTTTATTTATGTTAGCAAATTTCATTATCACTATTATTTTAAAGGCTAAATTTTTTGAGAATGTGTATTCTTTTGTTACTCTTTCACGTAATAACTATTAATCCGATTTAGATAAAATTTGGCTCAAATGTAGTTTATGACCGAGATTTCCACGTAAGATATTTTCTCGTAATAAATAAAGTGAGCAGAGCTGCAAGAAAAAGGTTGTTAACACAAACCCGTATCTGTTTCCTTAGGTTCGTTCCAAGGCTGTCTGTCCGATGTTGCGAATAATATAAAGAAGAGGTTCGTGAAGAAATATACTCCAGATGCTAAGAAGAACACCTTGCGCCATTCAAATGGATCCGTCTGTAAATAAATACTAATATTAGCCCCTTCCTTCTTCTAGTAGCAAATAACCATGTTCCTAAGTTCATATTTAGTAAACATTTTACCCATAGGCTTATACAAATTTCATTTATCTAGCAATCTAAAGTCCACTGCTGTATATGGATTCCACTGAAACCCAAAGTTGTCTACTGTTGTAACTTTTTTTTTGATATCGGTGGCCATCCTCGGCTCTGTGTGGAGGACACCGGGATCTCCAACGGACCACCGCCGCTGTCCTCCGTGCACGATGCCCTTTCGGGCTCTTCCTAGTGAGCATTGTACTCAGTGCGCCTCCCCAGTGTTTACGACAGCATGTGGCCACACATGCCGTCGTCCTACACGGGGTCGGTTCGAGCTCCCACTCTTACCACCCGCAACCCCAGAAGTCCCTTTTAGTCGCCTCTTATGACAGGCAGAGGATACCGTAGTCCTATTCTGATCCCGGAACTACAGGGATAGTCTACTGTTGTACCTAATGAAAGTTTTTACTAATAAATATTGATACGATCACATACAACCACACAGGGTTCAGGTAATTTTGTACTTTATACAAAACTAGCTGTACCCTGCGCGCGTTGCTACGGTATCACAAATAAAAATATACCAGAAAACTTCGCGAGCTCATGAACAACAACTGTGCTAAAGATCATCACATGATCAAATTAATAGTTTATGATTCTATAGAGGACATACAGACAAATATTCATTTTTATATACAAGAAGATTGAAATAAAACAAGAGTTATATTTGAGATCGATCTTAGCTAAGATTTCTAAAGTCCAAGCTAGAACGCCACGTAAAAGTATGTCTTCCGCACAATACCCATTAAATATTTGATATATACCCGATGTTCAACCACACAAGGATATAGGTATTTTTTTGCATTTATATTTGATCTTTCTTTTTGTTTTCGATGTGATTTAACTTAATTCAATTTTGGCCCAAAATACGCATCTAACTAACAATCTAATTTTATTCAGAACGACCTCTGAATTGACTTCAAATATTTTATCAGCCTAAGTGTATCTGATTCCATTAATTCTATTGCCGTTGCCTTTTGGAATTTCTAAAGCATTACATCTAAAAGTTAGAGAATGTCTCCAAACGGTATGTTGGGTACATTGAAGACATCCCTAAGCATTAGACGGGCTTTCCCTTTGAATAGCGTTTCACAATTCCAATATTCTAATTCCATCTTGGTCAACCGAGATGTGGGTTAGGCATCGGTTGTATTGGTGACAAGTGACTGTATAATTACGTCAGTGTCCTTAGTATGACTTTATAAAGTTTTTCAAAACAACCATTCTTAACTTTTTTCAGTTTTTCATGTTCCATCGCTAAAATGTACGTTGTACCTAAAGTATGACCGAAAATGAACACGTAAAGGAGCAATGTATAGACGAATATTTAATAGGGGAATTGAAAACAGAACTATAAATAGGAATTTAAAAATCGCTAATAATAATTCAAATTTCTTTATCTGCGAAACTAGTTTTATGTTGTCAAAATATTAAAGCACAAGTGTTACGATTTTTAGAACACCATCATGTAATCAATTAATAAATTGACATTTACTTTTATTTAAAGGGTAGCATTTAAACGAGTGACTATAAATGAAAGTTTAAAGTGGCAAAGATTATTAATTTACGTATAGTATTACTAAGTGAGCGACTGACTGCGAGTGACGAGAAATCAACAGAAGAGCAACTTACAAACATTAATTTGAGTTACTAAAAATTCAAAATGATAAGCTTCAAAATATTCTTGAATTGACGAACTGAGTGCACCCTCTCGCAGGGAGCTGCCACGCCCTGGTCGCTTAGTTTTATGTTTTCTTTTATATTCCAACCTAACCTAACTCACCCTACATAAAAAGCTGGCAGCACTCCTGCATCATCCGGAAAGAGTGGAATTGTTCACTGTCTATCCGCTCAGCAACCTAATATTAAAGTTGCCCCCTTCTGTATTTCCAGTCGCTCACTTAGTAATGTAGTCGCACGGATAGAATTTTAATGTCTGAAATGAAAAAATGACATCCCGCTTTTTGTAAGCTTGGTCTGGATTTTATTATTCATCAATATTCGTCGTTAGTTTAGTTAATTTTTCGCCTACTCAAATTCATACCGCTCAAGTTATTAAAACAGTATTTGATCATCCTCCATCCATGGACAAACCCCTTAAAGCTACCACGCAGTGCTCGATTGTCCAGTGTAGCCGCAATGCCCTTCATAGAAGTCGGTGGCGAAGAATTGCAAGAGCTGTTGGCAAAGACAGCTGTGCAGACTGACCAGTCGTTATCATTATGCCACGACCACTCTGCCAAGAATGTACGACTAAAGAGATTTGATCTTCAGTCGCTTCGTTTTTTTTTATTTGATCGTTTAATAATTCCCCTTTTATAAATACAACAATAGAATTCCAGTTACTGACTATATAGTATAAACGTGTGAATACACTTAACAGGATCAAGACATTTAGGAAAATTGGTTCCCGAGCGAGGAAATCATTACAGCGAGGCTTAACTCGTAGATAGTAAAACCTACAGTTTATCCTTGACAAAGCTTTTACCGCGAAATAATTTGGAAGGGACCAGTATCATCTCTAGAAATTCAATTAAATCGATCCAATTAATTGAATGACAATTTTGATTTCTAAGAAGAGAAGGGTCTCTCTTAATTAAGGAGATTATATCCATTTAGCCTTATCCGTATCGATTTGTTTATTATTTTAATTGATTACGTCTACCCTGTACATACTCGTGTAAAAGATAATTAAGGTACATAAATACCAGAATTTTACTCAACAAATTTTAATATAAAAAAATACAAATACTAAGCTTTATTAGAAACGTTTTTATTTTATTTTAGTTATTTAAATAGATTAAAATATTATTCTAACGCTTTTTAATAATATAGAATTAAAACAACTCAAGTAAACTTGATGAACGGTGATATAAACAAATCAGACTTGAGCTAACTTTCATTACCATGTAAAAAAATATAATTGTAATTATATTTAAAAAAAAAATGGATATAAATAAGAAAAAAGACAAACCCGCTGAGTCTCTTGCCGGATTTTCTCAGTTGAGGTCATATTCCGATCCGGTGGTAGTGAAAGAAAAAAAATATAACTGACAATTTGTAAGTGCCCCCGTAGGCCTATACAAAATAAAGACATTTCATTTACACACACACACGCTTTCTACACTCATAGCCCCACAGTAGGATTTTCTCCTGTGTCGTGGGTACCATGGACACACACACAAGACGAACACACAAACACCCAGACCCAGAACAGGAATCTAAACTCATCATTCAGATACCTGTTTGGCCGGGAATCGAACCCGGGACCTATTGCGCGTCAGACCGGTATGGTAACCGCTGCGCCACGCGGGTCGTCAATTTCATTTCAATAAGTTCAAGTCAACAAGGGCAACGCTGCAATGGTGCTGAAAAATAATTCAAAGAATCCAAAAATTGTAAGTACCCGTTACATTTGAAATTGTATCAATTTCTGTCTAATATCAAGTCATGTATAGTTAACGTCGAAACGACTTTTCTAAAGTCAGCATCGCGTGACAGCGAACCACTTATCTGTCACTAGGTGTAATCTTCTGTTACGGCTGCGTATTACCGCTACTTTCAACTTGTAATTTAGAATGATATTTCGCATATTTCAGAAAACTTATCTCATTTCCTGTCCTGACTAAAATATAATATGGCAGTTTTTGTTGCTGAAAAAGTTTTATAAAAAATCTTCAATCATAGTTTAACGGCTCTATAATTGTACAAAAACATGTATGTACAATACCTTTACGCTACAAACCTACTGACAGGCCTGACCTAAATTATACAAATAGTATTATTACCACCGTCCTTACCGGGGTTGCCTGACCGAACGGTTCGAGCGGCCCCTCTAGCCGCCTGCAACCACGGAAGCCCCTTTTAGTCACCTCTTACGACAGGCAGGGGATACCGCAGCACTATTCTGATTCCGGAACTTAAAGGAGCGCATTTAATCCAACAGCTTCTTTTTTTAAGATTACATACCTCATCTTGAATGATAAAGCCGCAAACAAGAGGCGCAATGATGGAAATTATGTTCGCGACGAAATTGGAGATGCCCATGAGAGAGGCACTGAAGTTGGGAGCCATGTCGATGGAAACCAGCTGAAAGGTAATTAATAATAAATTCAATTAAAGTATACAATTTAAGACCAAGGAGATACCACCGCCACACCTATTCCTAATGTAAAGCAGTTCTTGTGTTTCGGAGTAAGGGTGTAGTTGCCAACTCATTTTTATATGAGGCGATCATCTTAATCCTCAGGAGTAGCAGCGTATCTGCGACTTCAGATAGAAAAACTGTTCTGTATTAAGTTGCTTACAGGTATCCAAAGGGAACAGTGGTTACTTATCATCATGTGGACTGCATGCGAATGCTCTGCATGCTCTATGTGATAAAAAAACATAGCTTAGTTTTACCTGCGTAAGGCTTATAAAGAATTTTAGTGCACACACGACAAAAGATCCCATTATAAATGGTGATTTATGCTCAAACGGGTATTTGGATATTAAAGGAAGCGTTTAATCATTACGTTGAGAGAAGGGTACCACATTCAAGGCTACGACATTGTTCTTCGTATGATATTGTCCATTAATGTTGGGCTTCGCTTTTTAGGGTACCGTAACCAGAGGGCAAAAACCGGTCCCTATTACTAAGACTCCTCTGTCCTTTTTTTTTTCTGACTGAAGTAGCAAACGAGCATGCAGTCCACCTGATGGTAAGTGATCACTGCCGCCCATGGACTTCTGTAATCAACTACATACAGGACATGGGTTCCATCTGAATTCAATCACAGATGCGTTGCTACTTCCGAGGACTATGATGGTCGCCTCATGTGAAAGTGTGCCGGCAACCACACCCTTCTATCGAAACGCAAGAAGTGCTTCACGCTAGAAATAGGTGTGGCGGTGGTGCTTCCCCGGTCGAACTACACGGGTTCTACCACCACCGTCTGTCTGTCCCCAGACTGTATCTCAGCGTGATAGCCAGACAGTTGACATTTTCATAGATAATGTATATATACTGCTGTTATAACAATAATTACCAAAAACATCAAACCGGCTGGTTTTTTTTATATATGATGGTCTAGAATCAAACGAACTTTGAACAAGAATTAGGTTAGATATTTTAAAGTTCAAAGGGAACCCATTTTTGTAATTTGTTTACTGACAGTGTTCTGCAATAATATATTGATTAAGGGTTTTTATAAACGAATAATGAAATCTTACCTCGTCACGATGCTCGTCACACGTAAAGTGTAAGCTACGTAACATGTGTTTATCATTTAGATGTGGTTACCATAAAAATATATTTACGAGATAAAAATAAACTAAGCAATTTTTTTTCTTTCTAATTTAACTTAACGATAAGGCAGAAGGGCTACCTAATGGAAAGTAGTCACCGCCGCCTATGGATATTTGCAACACCAGAGGAGTCGCCAATGCATTGCCGGCTATGAAAGAGAGCTCTTTTCGCACCTTTCTTAAAGAACCCCATGTCATAGCGCTCCGGGAATACCTCTATAATCTTATACAAACTTAACTTATCTTTAGCAAAAACATATGTATCCAGTTGCATGTTCCATAAAATCATTCAATAACCTCAATATTAATGCAAAAAACATACAATATTATTTTATACTTATACTCTGATGTGTGTACACATGTTAAATGGAAAACCGAATTTAAGTACCAAGGACCTAGATTTATTTATTTATTTATTTATTTATAAAAGGTTCACCAACGTAGCATACACTTAAATATCAAATAACACAAAATTAAATATAGAGGTCGTGTACCCACAATTACAGGTGAACACGGCATTTACAATATTGACGCTCTGATTATTAAAATTATAATATAATTAAATTAAGATTTAAAATTTACATTAAATATTAAATAAGATAATATTAATAGATTGGTGATAAAACCAGTATCTTTTGACAGAAAGGTTACCACCACTTTTCCTGTTTTCAACGTACAGCAGTTCTGCATTTCAGTGGCAGGGCATAGATACCTAACTTACATAATTATAGCATTGTTTAATAATGCCGCCTAGTATGTTTTCTGTTTAGCTTAAAAGTTGACTAGTAGAAAATGCTCCTAGCATTAAGTACGCCTTTTGTAACAAAATTGTAAGGTATAATCAAGTATAAATAAATAATTTTTGGGTCATATCATCTAATACCTGAGATCCACCTTAGACCCCAAAACAAAAAATACAGAAGTCGCACCTCCTCCAATAAAACTTTCATACATCGCATCACAAAGTCTATGAATTAGAGAAGAATCCGTGTACATTCAAAAAACATACACCTAGTACAGTACTATAAATAAGTAATAAGGAACCGGCCCGATATTCCGTTCATCAGTCAACCTTGGATCCCTTGCATCGATAAATTTTAAACCTTTCAATAACGACCGAGGGATGCTATGAATAATCGACAGCGTTCACGTTTGTGAGCGTTTTTTGAATATTCAAAACGAATTGGAGAACCCCGCTTTAAAAAGTCATGTTTGATGAAATTTGACGTTTTGGTCTCTTTTCGGTGTAACAGTTTTATAGTTAAACTGTGATATTTTATTAATTTCAGACTACTGTACGTTTATAAAAGTTGTGTTGCTTGTGGTTACGAATTCATTTTTTTAAATTCGTTAATACTATTTGGTATATCCAGTTTGTAAGTCACTGTGATTTGAAAGTCCTTCATTTGGACGCCAAAATAAACTATAAATGTAAACTGCCGCTATAAGAAATAATCAATGATATGGTCATTAGTCAAATTAATAAAACTTCTAAGGAATCATAGCATAAGAAATGTCTGATATTGACACAAGTTCCTTTATTGTATCGGTACAATAATTGCTATATTTTGAACAAAGCATTCGCTTATCCTTACCAGATATCCCGTATATTGTCCGGAGTTGATGCCGACAGTTAGTGTGAGCATGACCACTGCGAAGACCATGTTGCCCACAGGGGAGTAGGAAAGTCCTATGAGCGCGATAGCTGGGCCCCAAAGTCCTGAAACATTATGATCATTGTAAGCATTACTCACATTATAGTATTCACCATATCATGAAATTATAATATTAATGACCATGATAGTTCCATCACATCCTTCAGATTTTGAGATCCACTGCTGGACATAATGTTTCCCCTAAATGGTGTCAACCGTTTCTGTGCCCCCTGGATTCAATGGTTTCCCGCTGTCTTCTTCAGGTTATCGGTCCATCTAGTACGGGAGCGACCTGTGCTGCTTTTGTTTAAACGTGGTTGCCGCTCGAGGACCTTTCTTCGCCATCGGTTATCGGTCTTTCGAGCGACGTGACCGACCTATTGCAACTACATGTTGTTACTTTTGAGAGCTATATAAGCTTCTAACGTCTACGGATTTTATCGTTGCGAATATGTCTCGTAGCGTAATAACGTAGCGTGTCTCAAGGTAGTTCGACCGGGGAAGTACGACCGCCACACCTATTTCTAACGTGAAGCATTTCTTGCGTTTCGATAGAAGGGTGTGGTTGCCGGCACACTTTCACATAAGTCGACCATCATAGTCTTCGGGAGTAGCAACGCATCTGTGATTGACTTCAGATGGAAACCATGTTCTGTATGTACATATTTGATTACAGATGTCTATGGGCGGTAGTGACCACTCAATACCATCAGGTGGACTGGATGTTAGTTTGCTACTTCAGTCAGATAAGAAAAGTAATACCTATAATATCATTTTGCTAATATGTTACAATTGGTTGCAGACGAAACAGTAATAACAGCTCATGTTACCGAAAACGATTGTCAAAAATCAAAATGACTCACCAATAGAATTGAAAAGTTTCCTCGAGTTTGTAACAGTAAGCCAGCGTTTTCTAACGATCAAATCAGTCAAAGCTCCCATTGGGAAGCTTAGAGCGTACATCGCTAGATAGGGAAGCGAAGAAAGGATGCCGTTCTGAAAAAATAATTTTGATTTTAATCAATACTTTGAGAACCTAACTTAAACATAGGATATACATATAACAAAGTAGTATACATAGGACTAATAACTGTTCTCCTGTAAAAAAGTGATTTATATTATTTTTCATATTTATTTTGTTTTTGATTTTGATTTCATTTTTAATTTTGACCATGCATATTGTGGCACGTTGTAACGTCATATAACTTCGTGGGAATTTACAATATACGATCACGATAGACAGGCTGAGTTTTTACAATAAGCCTATCGTCAGAATTAGGTCTATAAGTTTCTAGCGTGTCATTTCTAGCGTGAAGCAGTTATCAAGGTGGTAGAACCAGTGTAGTTCGACCAGGGAACTACCACCGTCACACCTATTTCTACCGTGAAGCATTTCTTGCGTGAGGTTGCCGGCACACTTTTATATGAGGCGACCATCACAGTCCTAAGGAATACCAACACATCTGCGATTGATTTCAGATAGAACCTATGTTCTATATGAAGTTTCTTACAGATGTCCATGTGCGGCAGTGACTACTTACCATCAGGTGGATTGCATGCTCGTTTGTTATAAAATATAAAAAAATAAACGTTTATAGGTCACATCCATACAGTAACTACAGTATTTGGCGAATTTAAGTTGATGTTTAAGTTCTAACATTCAAGGCATGATTAATAACGCGCTCTTGAGAAATGATTTATTAGCAAAATGTCAAACCTATGTTACAGTTGAAATGAACATAATTTTGGTTCAACGTTCAAAATGTAATGGTGCGAACATTTATTAAGGGTAAGCGAGGCTTGAATTACTATTATCTGCGAAGTGATCTGTAACATACAATGATCTAGGTTTAGTGAAAATGGGTGTAAGTTTGATACTGATATTTTTCAAATTGACATCGTGTTTCAAAATTGTTAGAAGGACGGAGAATTTACAATGGATTAATTTAAATCCCTTTTTTATAATCTACTAATAGATTTCGTTTTACTCGAAAGCTAGAGAATTTTTTAAAGGTTTCCGTTAGCAATTTTAGGTTAAAAAACAAATTAGCTAAAATACGAATTATAGATACAGATAAAAGAAAAGTTCGCAGAGGTGTGTGTAGTCCACCAATTCGCACTTGGCCAGCGCGGTGGACTATGGCCTAAAACTCTCTCATTCTGAGAGAAGACCCGTGCTAAACAGTGGGACAATAATAGGTTGTACCCCAAGAGACTAATATTGTCACCTTTTTTATAATTAAACCTAGCCATAAGGCAGACGGGCTACCTCATCATCAGAGGAGTTGCCAATGCATCGCCAGCTTTAAGGAAGGCTCTTTTCGCACCTTTTTTAAAGCATCCATGTAACTAGGTCGAAATATCGACAAAAAGAATTTCAAGAACCTCATATCGTAAGTACTCGTTAATTACTTAAATATTGGGTATTTGGGTATTGGGTATTGAACGAGGTTAAAATATTAGTAATGTAAAAAAACTTACCTGAGTCAAATTGACATCCAACACTTTCGCCATGTAAGTCGGCATTTCCGTCATAAGGGTAAAGAAGCCCCAGTTTTGGCCACAGTGGGCCACTACTGTAGCCCAGAAGGGTAGAGAGGTGACAATCTTCATCCACGGAGTAGGGAATCTCTGGAAAAATATAGGTCCCAATTTTAATATCGTGGATGCATTTGTTTTTTGTGTACTGTGCCAAAATTTTATGGTGTAGTAAATTTTCGTAAATTTGTAAAAGATAATTATTATAATTAATTCTATATAACTATGACATAGAATGGTAAAATTCGACCTCTCAATCGAGGTCTATCATACCCTATTTTATGAGTGTGAATATCTCTATCATATATTTTTCTGAAATTATGTGCGTCTAGAACGTAATGATTACTGTTTTAATGTGATGGAAAACATAGTGAGGAAACTTGTTCTCAAAGATGTATGAAATCTCTCAATTTGCACTTGGCCAGCGCAGTGGACTATGGCCTAAAGCTCTCTTATTCTGAGAGAAGACCCATCCCAGTAGTGGGATAGTTAAGTAGGGTAGGTTGTTTTTATAGCACAAGTAAATACTAAAAAAAATCTTATATGCATCTTTGTTATAATTTACACTAGAATTATAGGCAAAAGCTTGAAATATGTGATTTTTATGTATCCGTAACTTTTGCAACAATACAAATATTACGGAATTACAGAAAGTACATTAAAAGTTCCATGCCTAATATCTTAGATTCATCGTTTATAAGCAGTAATGTTTAAGACTCGGACTCGGACTAAATCTAGAGTTCTAGGTTCGAGTCCCAGGCACTCATTACAGGTTTTTATACACAGACTAGTTGACCCGGCGAACTTCGTTCCGCCTAAAAATCTAAAGTTATGCGTGTTTCTCCTCTATATTGATTATTTATTTATTTATTGTATCCACATGTACTTATAGGTACCTAACACAATCAGTACCCGCGACTTCGTCCGCGTGCACTATAACAATATTTATCCATCCAGTAGACTTAAAATCCACTGTCCGACATAGTTCAGGGGAGGCCTATGTCCACCAGTGCAGAATGTTTTAATCAATATATTTACATGTACGAAGTGTAAGTTTCCGAACAATAATATTATTTTTTATTTCTAATAGGAAGCCTAAATTTTATGCTAACCCCAAAAATGTGAAATTTCTCTACAAAATTTTAACCATTTTTTTGAATTTATTTTGAACATATCTGGCATGATTTTCCTTCTGTCACAGACAGTTAACCTAGGCAGGTTATCCGTGGATAAAAATAGGAACTTTTCTTTGTAAGCTATGTGGCGCGGCTTAGGACACGATTTTGCATTCTACCATAGTCTGGCTGGCGTTGGACCACTTTTAAGGAGATTTTCTTTGAGATATCGCTCGAGTTCCTGTGCTTTTTATGAAATGCGGGCGTTCTGGAAGTATATTTATCAAAAAACGCTGTCGTAAGAGACTCTGTAACCACCGCCTAGGTTTTGTTCGTGTGAGTTGCCAAAAACGTGTCCGAACTCAGAGAAGGAGCGGCAACCTTCCTTGGGTGACGTGCTCTCCGGCTGCGCATCGGGCGATTAGTTGCTATCTCCCTCTCCTGGCCCGCAAATTTAATTTGCAATTTCAACCCTTGAAGCCCCACGCTGATACCCTGATTTCAACCCGTTTAAGATAAAGTTTCAAAAAAGTCTTCCTTGTCTAGTCTATCGATATAGGGTCGAATCGAATATAGGGTCTGATTTATAAAATTATTTTCCTTAATAGTTGGTTTTCAAAAAAAGGATGAATACGTATTTCATCACTTTTACTACAAAGGGACAAATACCAATTTCCATATTGTTTACTTTAACATTGGCGGAATTGGAAGTTTTATTTAATTTACTCCTTAATCGTTATTTCCCCATGTGAAATGGTGAAATGCATGGTTCATTAAGTTTGTGCAGCGGCTAAACATAGGATAAATATGTCAATTTTTAAGAAATGTTTTGTCTTACAGGATTTATAAAAGATTTCACCAACGCCCATTACCTAATAAAGTTTGTAATAAAGTTTGTGACAACACAAAATACAACCACTTAAGTTCTTGTGTCTAACTTAAAAATTGCTGGACTTCCATGCGAACTTTCTGCCATTTATTATGCTTGGGTTTGATTTTTCATAAACAGTTAGAAAAGTATTATATTACTACTAACAATATAGCCTAATATGTATAATCCGCCCGTTAAGGGGATCAGAATTGAGAAAAGTTTGTATGAAAATACGCCAATTTTTATGTCAACTTAATGATACTTAGTATTTATCTATCTGGTTTGATATTATAATAAAAAGGCTGTATCCCTACACTAAGAACATCATCCCCTAAGGGGATAAAATAGGGGTTAACAGTTTTTTCTTAAGGCCGCCAAATTTAATGCAAGTTTAATTAAATAAGGTATTTGGTTTTGTAATTTAATAAAATAAGCATCTAAGGAAAACCCTAAGAGGGAAAAATAAGAGTAGTAAAATAAAGTGCATGCCGTTAATTGTAAATACAAACTCAATGAAACTTAGTATATAGCTATGCGGTTTGATATCTGACAGTTATCTCGAGGGGTACGAGTGGTTTCTTTTGGAAGGGGAACTCTTAAAATTTTGTTCTATTCAAAGGTCAGTTATCAGATGCCATGGAATAGTGAGGAAGTCGCGTTTGCCGCACAGGCCTACTTATCCAACGGTGGGTCACAACCCAACGCGCCTTCCGAAACCATTTTAATCTCGCGCCCTTGGCCTATGTTCCAGACCAAAAGTCAGTTGTTGGTATGGTCAACAATTTTTGTAAAACGGGAACTGTCGTGGAAGACCCAGGCAGACATACGGCCCGTCAGAGCGGCAGAAAATGGCGACGCAGTGAATCATTCCAACCACCGCAACGCTCTGCTCGCAATCATGCGTAGGTCCTTGGTTTGTCGGGTTCTGTGTGGCAAATTCTTCACGAAGACCGTAATTTCCGTCCCTATGAGTTTTTTTGCGATATTCTTAGATAAGGCTATCAGATCATGGTGTTTTGATGAAAACAAGCCGACGGGGTGCTTCATCTCTCTCAGAAGCGATATGGAGTGGCCGCCTCGATCACCAGATTTGAACCCGTGCAACTTCCCGGGTCTTTAACAACCTTTCAAGGACTCTTGATGATCTGAAAGTCAACATTCGCGAGAAAGTATCCAAAATACCGTCTAACATATTAGAGCGGGTAATGCAAAACACGCGAAATCGGTTCGCTCAGTGTATTGACATTGGTGACGTTTGTTTGAAAGTCCGCTTACTTTAAAGAAATCTTATCAATTAGATGCAATGCAACACCTTATTAAATGCCTTTAGAAAATCCCTCAGAGGAATAATAATCCTTAGTCTAATAATTCTAACTCCTAATCTTTGTACATAGTATTAGGCTATATTGTTAGTAGTAATATAATACTTTTCTAACTGTTTATGGAAAATCAAACCCAAACGTAATAAATGGCAGAAAGTTCGCATGGAAGTCCAGCAATTTTAAAGTTAGACACAAGAACTTGCGTGGTTGTATTTTGTGTTGTCACAAATAGCCCAATCTCAGCATTCTATGAATAGATGACGTGGTACAAACTTTATTAATGGGCGTTGGTGAAATCTTTTATAAATCCTATAATACAAAACATTTCTTAAAGATTGACATATTTATCCACTGCACAAACTTAATGAACCATGCATTTCACCATTTCACATTGTGAAATAACGATTATAGAGTAAATTAAATAAAACTTCCAATTCCGCCAATGTTAAAGTAAACAATATGGAAATGGGTATATGTCCCTTTTTAGTAAAAGTGATGAAATACGTATTCATCCTTTTTTTGAAAACCAACTATTAAGGAAAATAATTTTATAAATAAGACCCTATATTCGATTCGATCTTATATCGATAGACTAGACAAGGAAGACTTGGTTGGTTGGTTACAGAGTCTCTTACCACAGCGTTTTTTGATAAGTATACTTCCAGAACGCACACATTTCGTAAAAAGTACAGGGCCTCTAGCGATATCTCAAAGAAAATAATCTTAAAAGAGGTCCAACGCCAGCCAGACTATGGTAGAATGCAAAATCGTATCCTAAGCCTCGCCACATAGCTTACAAAGAAAAGTTCCTATTTTTATCCACGGTTAACCTGCCTTTTTTTTTTTGGACACGGTTAACCTGCTTAGGTTAACTGTCTGTGAAAGAAGGAAAAACATGCCAGATATGTTCACAATAAATTCAAAAAAATGGTTAAAGTTTTGTATAGAAATTTCACATTTTTGGAGTTAGCATAAAATTTAGGCTTCCTATTAGAAATAAAAAAAAATATTATTGTTCGGAAACTTAAGACTTCGTACATGTAAATTATTATATAAAATATTGTTATAGTCCACGCGGACGAAGTCGCGGATACTGATTGTGTTAGGTATAAGTTTGGATACAATAAATAAATAAATAATATAGAGGAGAAACATGAAATGACTTTAGATTTTCGGTTTTTAGGCGGAACGAAGTTCGCCGGGTCAACTAGTAAATAAATAAATAATATAGAGGAGAAACATGAAATGACTTTAGATTTTCGGTTTTTAGGCGGAACGAAGTTCGCCGGGTCAACTAGTTATATATATAGATGATGTGCAAATTGAATATGACTGCTCTTTTTTATACGATTGAAATAGCAAACGAGCATGAAGTCCACTTGATATTAAGTGGTCACTGCCGCTCATGGACATCGATAAGCAACATCATATAGTACATGGGTTTCTATCTGAAGTCAATCACAGATGCGTTGCTACTTCCGAGGACTAAGATAGCCACTTCATATAAAAGTGTGCCAGCAACCACACCCTTCTATCGAAACGCAAAAATCTATGTTGAAGAAAACATTGCGATCAAACTACACCGCCCTGCAGCAACACATCTGACATTTGAAAAATGTTCCCGAAAGTGTGAAGTTTACTAATTCGCGCTCGGCCATCGCATTGGACTATGGCCTAAAACTTTGTCATTCCGAAAAAAACATGTGCCCAGTAGCGAGACAACAATAGTAATATACAATATCTTAGATTATTTTGACAAGAAGATTATGCAGACGCATATAGATTTAGATAATACGTGTCAAACTGCATGATTAGATATTATAGTTTTTGGTGTTCGTGAAATGAGAACCCCAAGTGTGAGTAACATGACATGCATATATATATATTAGTATTTTAATAGAAAATAAGTATTACAATTGTTAGAATTTATATAAATAAACATTTTGTGAGTATCTTTTTACCGTTTGAGTCGAATGCAAAAGTACCATAAATTGCATCGAAATAGAAATACCGATAAAAATAAAATAAATATATATAAATACCGATATATAAATATGGTTTTTCTATATCAATGATAAATTGGCACTTTGCATGACCAATACCACTTTTGCATTTGCATGACCATGACCATAACCGCACAATACAAAATTAATTAATTTTAAGTTAGGGCTACAGTTTTATTAAAAAGAGCACATAATTGAAAATTTTGTACTCTACCTACACTGTTGCCTTATAATTTTTTAAACCACAATCTTTTTTGAAGGTTTTTGAAGGTGGTAGAACCAGTGTAGTTTGACTAGGGAAGCACCACCGCCACACCTATTTCTAACGTGAAGCATTTTTTTGCGTTTCGATGAAATGGTGTGGTTGCCGGCACACATTTATATGAGGCGACCATCTTAGTCCTTGGAAGTAGCAACGCGTCTGTGATTGACTTCAGATAGAACCCATGTTCTACTTGAAGTTGCTTACAGGTGTCCATGGGCGGCAGTGACCACTTATCATCAGGTGGACTGCATTCTCGTCTGCTACTTCAATCAGATAAAAAAATCTTTTGAAACTAAAAAGAATAAAAACGCATATACCTTCTGTCCCTCTAGTCTTCCCAATGCTGTCTGAATGTACTTTAACTCTGGCTTAGATATTATTTTGGACTCTTCAGGACATGCGGACCCATATAATATATAAGCCACCGCCCATATAACTCCTAAGGTTCCATTGGCGTAGAAAATGGCTTCCCAACCCCACGCGGTTGCCAGGAAACCTGATGCGATAAGCTGAAGTGCTATTCCCAACTGCCCTCCTACAAATAAATAAAATATATTATTAACTAGGTGTATTTTGCGGGCGTTAATAAGGAACCGCAAAAAAAAACAAACTTTAGTGGGCTCCTGCACAACTTTGCTAAGGATCATCACATGATCAAATGTTTAATTTACGATTAAGGACATACCTACGGAAAAACATTCATTTTCAAATATGTGTGCTAGCAGATCCTAGCGGTTTTGACCGCGTTTTAACAGTGCCTAATATCGTGAATGATCTGGTAAACTGAGAGATTCTATATCAGGGACCTCCCGGATATAGAATCTCTCAGTTTACCACATAATCAACCTGTAAACCCCTCTCTCACTTTAAGGACTTCTTAAAACAATGCTCATGAATAACATTATATAAACGCTTTGTCACTTTTGCCTTTTATTTATATAGATGATAAGATAATATGTTAATTAAAGTAATTTTATAAACTTTGATTGATAAGAAAGGTCTTTATACTCTGATGATCATGCACGGTGTAGGTAGTTTTGCTGATATAGGTATCAGTTTTATTAGAAGATCTAGTGTGCCAGGCGGTAGAATCAACGTAGTTTGGCCAGGGAAGTACCACCGCCTCACACACTACCGCCACCGCCGCCATACTTATTTCTAGCTTGAATTAATTCTTCCATTTAGATGGAAGGGTGTGGTTGTCGGCACATTTTCCTATGAGGCGATCATCTTATTCCTCGAGAAGAGCAACGCATTTTTGACCATCACTGACTTCAGATAGAACCCATGTTATACATGTAAATGTCATCTTATAAAAAGATCCCTGCTGGTATCGTATTATTATTAACTAGTTGAATCCCGCAGCTTCGCCGTGTTAACAATCGATAGTCCCGCGGGAATAAGGTATTTTCCCACATAAAAAGTAGTCTATATGTTAATCCAGAGTATCAGCTAAATCCCTTCCAAATATTATGAAAATTGCTCCAGCCGTTTACACGTGAAGAAGTAACCAACATACACACTCACAAACTTTCGCCTTTTTATTATTAGTATGATTAACTGTCCCTTTAATTATAATGACGATGTAATCTTAATGCAGTCAAAATCTGTATGGATCCGTAGAAGTTACGTAGAAGTAAATAAATGACGAAATACAATGAAACCGCTTATCTTATAATAAACTTTGTTATATAACTTTGATATACAAAATAACATCATCCATGCCCTAGGAAGTAACCTTAGATAAACTTCAATCAGAATCAGATCATTTTACTGCGTTGTTGATATTTCCATTTAAATGTAATTTCCGGTAATATTCAAGATGTTTACTTCCGAAGTTTTTTTTTATCAGACTGAAGTAGCAAACGAGCTTGAATCCACCTGATGGTAAGTAGTCATGCCGCCCATGGATATCTGTAATCAACTTACAGAACATGGGTTCCATCTGAAGGCAATCACAGATGCATTGCTACTCTCGAGGACTATGATGGTCGCCTCATGTGAAAGTGCCGGCAACCAGACCCTTCCAACAAAACGCAAGAAATACCAATTTCTAGCGTGAAGGATTCACGTATGGTATGGCGGTGGTCCTTCCCCGGTCAAACTATTTGCACCAAGTTCCACGTAAATGTTCCAAAAATGAGTCAAAAATATCGTTTAGTGGCAAAATAGTTTTGTAAGTATTTCAAATGTCGTAGTTAGTAGTTTACAAAGTCACTTAAATGTTTCTTGAAAATTGTTAAGCACTTTTCAAAGGAATAAAAAGCTACTGAGAGCGAGTTTGGTTCATATCGTAAGCGTTCTTTAAATATAATCTTATATTTTATATTTCTTTTTGATGAATGAAACGTGGATTTATGAAGCCATGAGTCGCGATCATATTAGTTCTATGTTACAACGATTCACTTGTTGTCTACAGATAGAAGCCTGTTTATATATTAAGTTAATTACAGATGTCCATGAGCGACAGTGGTCACTTATCAGGGTTGCTAGGCGTCCCGATTTTGGCAGGAAGTCCCGATTTTTTCATCAAAATGAAATATCCCGCGCGGGATAGGCTTAGTTCCGCTTTTCGGACATTGCAAATATAAATTGAACTTAAGTTTGACGACCAAGTAAAAAAAAGTCGCCAAATCCTCCGGCCCTCCTACGCCAAGGTGACTCGCAGGGCCGTTTCTAGCGCGAGGACTGCTTCCCGCTTTTGACTATGAAGTCCCGTTTTTTACCCAAAAAATTCCCAAATTCCGACTTAATAAAAAAATCTGGCAACATCCACTTACCATTAGGTAGAGTGCAGGCTCGCTTACTACTTTAATTGTATGAACAAAATGGGAATATTTTAGTCGCAATGCATTGTGAAATGTAATTTTGAACCCGGGAAATGTTTTCTCATAGAACTCTAATAAAAGCTAAAGCTACTGAAGTTTTGTGAGATAAGTTCTTGGGAAAAGGTTCAATTCTTTCGAACTTTAAAACTAACCTAGCGCAGACAGCTTCTCAAGAAACTAGCAAAGTAAAAGGCAATTTGTAAATACACTCGTGAAGCTCATTACAGACAAACTTCTCACAGCGAAGAAACGTCTCATGACAGTAACTCCTTTAGTTGCATTCATGCAATACTTATCAACATTGAAACTTAAGAGAAATGTTGATGTTGAACACTTTTGTTAACATTTCTCAGAAGAAATTCAACGTTTACGCAAATTTTTTTTTTATTGATTGTAATGATGTATTTTATGATACATCATTACAATCAATAAAACCTAGCTAGCCTAACCCCGCAGCTTCGCCCGCGTTAAAAAAATCGATATATCGATTGTCCCGTGGGAATAAGATATTTTCCCACAAAAATTTGCCTATATTTAATCCAGAGCGTCAACTAACTCCCTATCAAATTCTATGAAAATCGCTCCAGCCGTTTAGACGTGAAGAAATAACAAACATACACACTCACAAATAAGTATGATGACAGATTATCCATCTTTTAAGTTTTTCTCATATTGTACAAATAAGTTATAAACATACAGTCCACTTAATGATAAGTGGCCCTATTTTCCATGGACACTAATGATGAGTTCTTGATAAGATTAGTATTGTACCTGAGGTCAACTTCAGTTGCGTTGTTACTGGTCTATCCTTTAAATATTAACATCTAGTATTATCAGTAATCAAATGTCTTATTTCTGACTACAACAACTAACTATAAGTCACTTAACCTTCCGATTAGATGAAGGTCTTTGATAAAGATTATAGTTTACATATTTTAATAGAGCTGGAACCAAGAAATAGTATACGAACCTGCATAGATAATAGTACTGAGCGTTCCTCTCTCTTCTAGCGGGATCCACTGACTAACCAAATGGTGCATTGATGGATAGACGAACGCTTGCGTTAATCCTTGTAGAATTCGGCAGCCACAGACAAATTTCCAGCCACCCTTAAATAAAAAAATTCTTAGTGACGTTTAAATGCTTGAATTTAATAAGTAACATTGTTTAAGATTTTTGGTTGTATTTAGCAAGTTACGTACAACTTCCAAACTGTTTTTGTTTGCTTCAGCAACAGTTTTGAATTTTCTAATAATATAAAACTTATTTGCTATGCACACATCCAAATTTAAAAGGTTAAGGTTTTCATGCTAGAAATTAGAGTGGCAGTCCTGCCTACACAACTGAACTATTATTGTTATACCACTTTGTAATTTTCAATGAAGTACATAGTAATTTTCTATTCCTTAGTGAGATATGTTATACAAGGTACTTACAATGTCAGCTCCGACGGGCATCAATAGCGATAGCAACGCATTGACGCCAACAGAGATTGTGATGAGGACCTTGCCACCGAATCTCCGCGCCAGGATCCCACCAGGGATTTGCAGGATCACATAACCCCAGAAGAACGATGACAAGATCATGGACTGGACGCTGTAGCTCCAGTCGAAATACTTGAATTAAAAGACGGTTATCAACTTGAAATTAAACTTATTTTCTTATTCAAATTAGTGAACGCATGTTACATTATGATAAACTGTCTACTATTACTCTATAAAACTATGTTAAATAATATTAGAACGTCGCATACGTAAAGACAAAACTACACTCTTTATAAATGGCCCACAGATGTTGCTTATACATCAAATATTTTTAAAATACTAGACTAAACCATACATGGAGTATTTTTGATACGATAATGGGTAATACTCAATAGAATATTCCATCGTCTCAAAGGAATAACAAAAATAAAGATATATTTTTTGATAAATTACCAACATAATGTTGGAAAGAATCTGAGGTCTCAATAGATAGTAATCTTGGTATATACACATCATTGTATACATTCGGTAAACTGTTCTTGATTGTTATTCATCAAGATATTTGATAAATAACAATCAAGAACAGTTTACCGAATGTATTGTAGACTTACAATAAACCTTGTTATGTCCGCGTGTTTTTTTTTGGGCGAATATTTTGAAGTATAAATTAGATAATATTTAGAAATAAAAACTGCGATACTAAATATAAACAAAATATTATATATTTACTAGTTGTCCCGACAAACGTTGTTTTGCCATATAAAAATAAATAAAAAAGTTAGGTGTGGACAACCCTTAAGGGGTATGAAAAATAGATGTTGGCCGATTCTCAGACCTACTGAATAAGCATATAAAATTTGGTAAAAATCGGTCAAGCCGTTTCGGAGGAGTATGGCAACAAAAACTGTTACACGAGAATTTTATATATTAGACTAGTTGACCCGGCGAACTTCGTTCCGCCTAAGTACCGAAAATCTAAAGTTATGCGTGTTTCTCCTCTATATTATTTATTTATTTATTTATTTATTGTATCTAAACTTATACCTAACACAATCAGTACCCGCGACTTCGTCCGCGTGGACTGTAACAATATTTATCCATCCAGTAGACTTAAAATCCACTGTCCGACATAGTTCAGGGGAGGCCTATGTCCAGTAATGCTGAATATTTTAATCAATAAATTTACATGTACGAAGTTTAAGTTTCCGAATAATAATATTATTTTTTATTTTAAATAGGAAGCTTAAATTTTATGCCAACTCCAAAAATGTTAATTGCTCTACAAAATTTTAACCATTTTTTTGAATTTATTGTAAACATATCTGGCATGATTTTCCTTCTGTCACAGACAGTTAACCTAGGCAGGGTAACCGTGGATAAAAATAGAAACTTTTCTTTGTAAGCTATGTGACGCGGCTTAGGACACGATTTTGCATTCTACCATAGTCTGGCTGGCGTTGGGCTCCTTTTAAGGAGATTTCCTTTGAGATATCGCTCGTTCTGGAAGTATACTATCAAAAAACGCTATGGTAAGAGACTCTGTAATCAACGTCTAGGCTTTGTTAGTGTGAGTTGCCAAAAACGTGTCCGAACTCAGAGAAGGAGGGGCAACCTTCCTTGGGAGGCGTACTCTCCGGCTGCGCATCGGGCGATTAGTTGCTATCTCCCTCTCCTGGCCCGCAAATTCAATCTGCAATTTCAACCCTTGAAGCCCCACGCTGATACCCTGATTTCAACCCGTTTAAGGTAAAGTTTCAAAATAGTCTTCCTTGTATCGATATAGGGTCGAATCGAATATAGGGTTTTATTTATAAAATTATTTTCATTAATAGTTGGTTTTCAAAAAAAGGATGAATACGTCACTTTTACTACAAAGGGACAAATACCAATTTCCATATTGTTTACTTTAACATTGGCGGAATTGGAAGTTTTATTTAATTTATTACCTACTCCTTAATCGTTATTTCCCATGTGAAATGGTGAAATGCATGGTTCATTAAGTTTGTGCAGTGGCTAAACATAGGATAAATATGTCAATCTTTAAGAAATGTTTTGTCTTACAGGATTTATAAAAGATTTCACCAACTCCCATTAATAAAGTTTGTACCACGTCATCTATTCATAGAATGCTGAGATTGGGCTATTTGTGACAACACAAAATACAACCACTTAAGTTCTTGTGTCTAACTTAAAAAATGCTGGACTTCCATGCGAACTTTCTGCCATTTATTATGCTATGGGTTTGATTTTTCATAAACAGAAAAGTATTATATTACTACTAACAATATAGCCTAATACTATGTACAAAGATTAGGAGTTAGAATTATTAGACTTTCGGATTATTATTTCTCTGAGGGATTTTCTAAAGGCATTTAATAAGGTGTTGCATTGCATCTAATTGATAACATTTCTTTAAAGTAAGCGGACTTTCAAACAAACGTCACCACTGTCAATACACTGAACGAACCGATTTCGCGTGTTTTGCATTACCCGCTTTAATATGTTAGACGGTATTTTGGACACTTTCTCGCGAATGTTGACTTTCAGGTCATCAAGAGTCCTTGGACGGTTTTTAAAGACCCGGAAATTCAGATAACCCTACAAAAAGAAGTTGCACGGGTTCAAATCTGGTGATCGAGGCGGGCACTCCATATCGCTTCTGAGAGAGATGAAGCACCCCGTCGGCTTGTTTTCATGAAAACACCATGGCCTGATAACCTTAACTAAGAATATCGCAAAAAAAACTCATAGGGACGGAAATTACGGTCTTCGTAAAGAATTTGCCACACAGAACCCGACAAACTAAGGACTTACACATGATTGCGAGCAGAGCGTTGCGGTTATTGGACTGTTTCACTGCGTCGCCATTTTCTGCCGCTCTGACGGGCCATATGCCTGCCTGGGTCTTCCACGACAGTTCCCGTTTTACAAAAATTGTTGACCATACCAACAATTGACTTTTGGTCTGGAACATGGGCCAAGGGCGCGAGATTATAATGGTTTCGAAGGGCGCGTTGGGTTGGGACTCACCGTTGGATAAGTAGGTCTGTGCGGCAAACGCGACTTCCTCACTATTCCATGGCATCTGATAACTGACCTTTGAAGAGAACAAAATTTTAAGAGTTCCCCTTTCAAAAAAAACCACTCGTACCCCTCCAGATAACTGTCAGATATCAAACCGCATAGCTATATACTAAGTTTCATTGAGTTTGTATTTACAATTAACGGCATGCATTTTATTTTACTACTCCTATTTTTCCCTCTTGGGGTTTTCCTTAGACGCTTACTTTATTAAATTACAATACCAAATACCTTATTTAATTAAACTTGCATTAGATTTGGCAGCCTTAAGAAAAAAATGTTAACCCCTATTTTATCCCCTTAGGGGATGATGTTCTTAGTCTAGTGATACAGCCTTTTTATTATATCAAACCAGATGGATAAATACTAAGTATCATTAAGTTAACATAAAAATTGGCGTATTTTCATACAAACTTTTCTCAATTCTGATCCCCTTAAAGGGCGAATATTGCAAAAATTCTTTTAAATTGCTCACCTACATCATATAAAGAACCCCTGTACCGAATTTCAAGTGTCTAGGTTATATTATTTACATATTTTATCTTTCAACAGACAGACAGACATAAATTTCCATAATAAATTATAGCCTATATGTTGCCGAGGACTAATAGCTATATAACAAAAAAAGTTTCATCAAAATCCGTCCAGTAGTTTTTGCGTTAAAGCCGGACAACAAAAAACTTTTCTACAGTTTTATTATATATATAGATTTAATCAAAACATGAAACAAAAATTAATGTCATAAATATTTGTTCTCCTCTCATCAACCCATTTTTGGCCCACTGCTGGACACGGGTCTTCTCTCAGAATGAGAGAGTTTAGGCCATAGTCCACCGCGCTGGCCAAGGCCACATAAATATTTATCTCCACGAAAACCACAGACAGGCATTAATAAAACGTATGTGTTGATATAAATGTTGGGTCAAATTTTGGTCTAGGATTAATACCAGGCTTGCTCCCAGACGGTTCCTTGTTTATAATCTCGACACTGGCCGTAATTTCTGTCACGGGACCTCGATTAGTTAGAAGTTTCGTCTTAGTCTTGGTTGCAATCAATAATTTTAACTGTTGAGTTCCAGTACATTAGTGTTTTCACCCAGAGATGATCCAGAAAGTTTGATTTAATATAAACTACCATATTATGTCATTAAATAAGGTGTTACTCATCCCCAGCTTTCAAAATATCCACTTATTCATAACTTCATCACAATTAGTCCAGAGATTTGACCATGAAAATTTTGCAGATAAATTGACAGAGTTATATACGTCAGCATTTGTAAGATAAGCATGTATTTTATATTATCATCTTACTTAATACTACGTTTGTGGTATTTTTATCTTAGAATTTTATCATTATATGAGCTCCTATCTATATCTACACTTGAAATAAACAATGGCAAAAAATAATACAGTATCCTTCGGATTTTAATAACACAGACATAAACAGTTCTACAAATGCGCAAGTTCTTCTTCTTCATAGCCGAGTATTCGCCTTTTACGCCTGTGGAAATTTCTTATTGTGTCTATGTAATGGACGTTTCGTCAATCGTAGAAGCATTGACTTTAAAAACGTCCACTTTAACTTGCATTTCTTTTGACAAAGTATTCCATAAATTCGTATCTGCAGCTAAAGTATTTACTATATCCGCAGTGTCAATATTTTACACGTGTTAAGATAACATAAAATACTCATTTCATTTTACTTGCCCGGTCATTATGAAGTCATCTGTTTGTCAAATCATTTGTTTTTTTTTTTTTATTGTATACATTTTCTTTTGACATGTATTACTGAGTTTTACTATCTTTATTCATTCCTTGTTTGTTTTACTATCTTTGTATTTTAATTGTATACCTGTTGTATTATTTTGATTTTTTGCACGTACTTGGCATTTTGTTTATATAAATTTATGTTATAGCTATTTTGCTTTCCATTTTCTTACTGACGGGTATATCACGTAACTTTGAAGGTGGTAGAACCAGTGTAGTTCGATCAGGGAAGTACCACTGCCATACCTATTTCTAGCGTGAAGCATTTCTTGCGTTTCGATATAAAGATGTGGTTGCTGGCACACTTTCACATGAGGCGACTATCATAGTCCTCAGGAGTAGCGACGCATCTGTGATTGACTTTAGATAGAACCCATGTTCTGTATGAAGTTGATTACAGATGTCCATGAGCGGCAGTGACCACTTACCATCAGGTGGACTGCATGCTCGTACATTACTTACTTCAGTCAGATAAAAAAAAACTTAATTTTATTTAAATAAAATGTGTAATATTTAAATAACGTATTTTTTCCATTGACTCATTACTGTGTTTGATAAGTAATTTATCATGTCTAAAATAATTACTTTTAACAATCGAAATTAACACTTTGTTTATATACATTTCATACTTATCAGACAAAACTTGACCTCAAATTAGTTAAATTAAGGTTTGGTAATTATAAGACATAAATGATAATAATTTTGTAATAAGTTGTAAGAAGTTGTTTAATTGCGAGTGCATTTATTAAGTCTTTTAAGACGTAATTTTCAGATGTTTTTTAAATATTAGTTCTTAAGCATTTCACAAATTCGCACTTGGCCAGCGCGGTGGACTATGGCCTAAAACTCTCTCATTCTGAGAGAAGACCCGTGCCCAGCAGTGGGACAATAATGGGTTGTATCCTAAGCATTTCACAAAACGTTTTTCTGACTGCCACTATCACGATTAATTAAAACTTTTTATAGTTTTTTGATATTAACCCTCTTTGTGGTTTAAATCGATTCAAGGAACATTTTAACCAAGAAAACTGAGAACTAATATATAATTTAGTACGACTTTTTATACAATTAGTAATCATTCTGATGCGATCAGTTTTTCTCAATACTTGCATATAAATTCAAGGATGCTATTTCCTCAATAAAATAGTTGAATAATCATTATATTAATACGTGAAGCAAAAATTTGTGACGGATTTTTAAGTAATATGCCGCGGACGGATTAGTATGAAATTTTGCACGGTTACAGTGGACGTAGAGAAGGAGTGCAGAATGTTAATATTTTTTTCAAATAATGTATTTTTCATACATAAAATCAACTAAAAACACATTACACACACTGCCTTGCATTTGTCACAAACACATATGTACTTAGTAAATGAAAATGAAAAGACACAACGTCAAGAATGTCAGATGACATTTGATTTTTAATTTAAATTACGGTCGAATTTCGGCCGATGCTACGGGTGACTAGTACCTATTAATTGTCTGTTTTTGTAACAGTGAAACCAAATACTGAAATCGGATCTCGCTAAATCCGAACGATTTCTTAATGATGTAATTTAAAGCTTGGCATAGACTTTCTAATTTACTCCCTTAATCTGACTTCACTAAAACATTTCCATTGTAGTTCTCGATGGAAATTTTCTGCCAATAAAACAGGAGTAGGGCAGCAATTACTATCGTGACCCAGCCCCGCCCACTAGATGACATTGCCTCATAAGATCACTGGTACAAGACACACGTTTATGATATCCTTATCAACTTAATTATATTGCGTTGTATTGATCTTTAATTTATTGTATATAATGTATCGCTATTTATACCCACTATGTCTATATGAATAATTCATTTTGCTGTGTCTTTATTTTAACGATTGATTGATTCTTAATATTAGTAACAGTTTCTTACGTACTTTAATACTCAATACGTGTTACATGTTAAAGAAGAAATTTGATAAACCATAATTATATTTTGTTTGTAAATCTTATCTTGCTTTTGAATTCTAGCGCCAATCTATCAGCCAACGAAATGCGAGCTATTTACTTATTAATTAAGATATATCTATAGAAAGCCAATTAGTAATTGACAAAGTGTATGAATCAATTAAAATAATCTTGATAAAAGGATTTTTTTCTGGTTATAACTCGTAATAAGCATTATCACTGCGAGTGAGCAAAGTTGGGGCCATGCATGGTACATATTGATAAGAAACTCCATCAGAAGAGGCCTCTACGTTCGTCAGTGGACTTCAAATGGCTGATTTATGAGTAATCTTACATGACCAAATGTTCTGGACTCTTTTTAGTCTCATGAGACCGATTTCGTTCCAAGTATACGTTGTACACAATAGCTTAGTTTCAACTAAAGATACGAATATTCTACACAACTAACCTTTTCCTTAGTAGAATCCGTCATATCAACGATAGCCATGCTCATGTTGACCCTCATGCTGAAGGCCAGCAACATGGCCATGAAGAGGAAGAATGTCTGAGCATGCCGGACTCCGAGACCCTCTGAAAGAAAACCAAATTTTGAAATTAAGCTTGACATTTTAAAGAAGATCGTGTAATTATTTACATGGATAAATCAATAAATACAATGTACCAAAACCCTATATTAGGTATAGGTCTAAACGATTTACTTATGTATTATGATCTAAATTAGAAGTTATAAGATCTGACTTCAGAGCTATGTACCTATAAATCTTGTGTCAGTTCTATTCATGTTAATTGGTGTTAGTAAGTATGGTACATAATTGATTATTTGTAGTGAACTATTTACGTTTGACAATTCAATATTACTTTTTATTACCTCCTTTTTATTCCAATTATCACAAAGTAAACTTCTAATAGCAAAAGTCCTATGAGGTACTTTTACATTTATTTTTTGGAGTAGTTTTACGTTTTGGATGAAGGGTGTGGTCCCCCTTAATATAAGGGGAAGGGATGACAAGGCCTCCGTTAAGCCTTTATGTATATAGGTTGTAGAATTGTTTATAGATTTCCAGGAGTGTCAATGAACGCTTGGTTTTGGGTGAAATGCATGCTCGTTCGATACTTGCTGCCTTGCTTAGAAATAATAGCGATCGGTCTATTATTTTGTTCTACTTATATACAAAAACTAATTTTAGCTAACGTCGTAAAAAAAGATGAAAGTATGGGAGATGATTATACATCTGTTTATTTGTCTCTCTATTTACGTCTGACTATTTTTAATATTCTATTTTTTAGTATTTTTGTGTCTACCGAAATAATATATGACCCTAAAGGTTAACATTAACAAGCTTGTGAAATTATGAAATATCACCCTTCGGCCGTACAACATGTTTGAATTTTTTTTTATTTTAATATTTTTTTTAATTAGAATTTATTTACACTGTACTTTATATAACCAAGATATTCAATGATGTTTTAATATTTGCATCACTATTTAATTTCAATACTTCATTACTTCTATTTCTATTTTATTATTTTTATGAATATGACAAAAACCCTATGAAATTGTAATGAAGTGTGCATTCAAAAACTCACTCGGGGGTACATTTGTGTCCGAAGCGACGCCCATTTTGCTTTATTGGAAATATCTGTGATACTTTTGAGATAAAGTCAAGCCATGTCATCCGCACCACAGACAACAAGATAGTGTTTGGAAATACGTATAGATCCCCGAGAGAAATAATCTCCGATGCTGAAGAGTGGCATGGAGTCGCTTTCGTATCGAAACTTTTCATGCTAACACCTACACACATATAATAGTTGTAGTAGTGTTTATTACAGTCCATATTTTTTGTTAGTCAGTTGTAGTAACACGATAAAACGTTTATGGTCGATCAGAGGATAAATCTGCTACGCGGATTTCTAGCGTAAAACGGTTTTTGTAATTCAGTGGTGGGGTGTTGTTTTGAACTCACAATTATATAAGGTGAATCTTAGTCCTTGAGAGTAACAATGGACCTATGATTCACTTCAGATAGAACCCGTAATCTGTTAAAGTTGTATACAGATGTTCGTCGGCTTGTGTGACCACTTATTACCAGTGAGCATGCATCATTACTACGTGGAAGAAGCAGAGTAGTTCAACCGGGGAGTACACTTTTTCTTATATCTTGTTCTGCAAGATAACGAACGAAACAGTTCTTGCTTATTGGTAGAAGGGTATAGTTGGCGGCACTCTTTCTATGAGGCGACCATCTTAGTCCTCGGAAGTAACAACGCATATGTGATCGACTTTAGGTAAAATCCCTGTTCTAAATAAAGTTGCTTATAGATGTCCATGGGCAACAGACGGAGTGGTGGGCCACTCACCTGGGAGGAGCCCGATGGGGCAATGTGTTAAGGGCATCCCGGTTGCGTTCCTTTGGAGATCCCGGAGTCTTCCTAGTAGCTCAGAGAACAGCCACCGCGGGGGTTTTAGTGCGGTAAAAATCCCACATAACCCTTCGTCGCTCCCACGGCGTCGGGTACCTTTTGAAGTTTTCTCCCTCGAGACAAAAACAAAAGACGTCCATGGGCGGCGGAGACCACTTACCATCAGGTGGACAGCATGCTCGTTTGCTACTTCATTATTATAAAAAAAGTCAACCCAGTCGTTATAGATTTATGAACTACTTTTATTATAGTTTTGCCCATTAACCGGTCATCTGTTAAGAGACACAAATGTATTTTTTTTTATAATTTAACCTAACGATAAGGCAGACGGACTACCTGATGGAAAGTAGTCACCGTCGCCTATGGACATTCGCAACACCAGAGGAGTCGCCAATGCATCGCCGGCTGTGAAGGAGAGCTCTTTTCGCACCTTTCTTGAAGAACCCCATGTCATAGCGCTCCGGGAATACCTCAGGAGGAAGTTCATTCCACAACTTGCACGTCCGTGGCAAAAACGAGCGTGCAAACCGAACCGTGGAGGACCGCCACGAGTCCAGTTGGTGTGGATGGAACTTTATCCTTCGGCGAGTGGTGCGGTGAAGAAAAGGAGACGAAGGCACCAGGTGAAAAAGTTCCTCGGAACACTCACCGTTGTAAAGCCGGTAGAACACTTAGAGGGAGCCTATATCCCTCCGCATATAAATGTCGTATCGATTTATAGATTTCAACCTATTTTAAGGTATTACTATATTTTTATTCCGTTAAAAGTTATTTTTATGCACTAGGCATCACGAATTTCAATATTTTTTTCGGATCTTTCAAAGCTGTCGTCGTCAACCCATTATTGTCCCACTGCTGTGCACGGGTCTTCTCTCAGTATGAGAGAGTTTAGGCCATAGTCCCCCGCACTGGCCAAGTGCGAATTGGCGTTCAAAGCTTTAGTAGTCACTTATCATTCAAAAAGTATAGAAATTAATAGATTTCCATTGAATAGAGTTGAAGATACTAATTTAATTTAGTTGTTTTTTTTTTAACAAGAATGATCTCTACACATTTCTTTGTCACAAAACGCATTAACTTTGAAAAGTGCGATAAATTTTATATCAATATAAAAGGTTATCTTTCAATAGCCGCGTAACACCAACAAAATTTGTACCATTGATACTCAAGTTGCGTTCGAATTCTAAAAATAGACCCTATTTCTATAAGTTAAAAGCTATTTAGTCCGCACGAGTAACTTTGTCGTCAGAATTAATTAATTGCTATGAGTATAGAACAAAATACACTTTGCTGCATGGATATATGAGTTATGTTGAACGCAAAATAAAGTTGTAAACGTCAGATAATGTTGAACTTTGGCAATGTCTTTGCCATTTTGTTATTTTACGAGCTGTTTTATGCGGTAATGTGAACTCTAGTTATAATAACATTCATTGTTATTGTAAATGGGATAAAAATAAACATCGTATCAAACTTGTAACAACTAAAACACGTGTTTCTTTGTATTAACCGCATGTTTAGATAAACACAGTAGCGCCTGTGAAATAAAAACGTAGTAATCGACATTTTTGCAAATTCAAGCTGCGGTAATCGTATTAAAATAATGTTATCTACACGAAAGTAGAAAATAATATTTTTTTTGGAGGTCGGTCAACACTTGAATTAAGCGATTGTGCACTTAAATCCAGAAAATCGCATTTAAAAGAATAAAATGCTGCATTTAACTTTTGTTTACAAGAATATAAGACAAACCCACTAAATTTCTTGCCGGATCTTCTTAGTTGCGGTCGTGTTCCGATCCGGTGGTAGTGTAAAATATATATGTAACTGACAATTTGCAAGTGCCTCCGTAGGCCTATGCAAAATAAAGACATTTCAATTCATTTCATTTATACCCGGTTGCCTACTAATAACGTAAAGTAGAGTTTATCTTATAAGTACCATTTTGCAAATACTGCATTTTACATTTGAATGGCAGATGGATTCCTTTCTACACGGGCAGCTGAGAGGATATGCCAGACTCCGACCAGCTAAAACCCCACGATGTCCCCCTGTACGCCCCTTTCTAGGACTTCGGATATGCTAGTAACATTCGTCCGTGGTCCCGGCGGCGTCTGCCAACAGCAGGACCCAAATAGCAATTCTACCTAATAGCAACGCATTGCTGGACAACCTCATATAAGGCTTTTCTAGGTTGGTTACAAATGTACGCAGACGGCAGTGGCCAGTTACCAGCGACTGGATTACGTGCTATATATGCTATACTATGTGACTGTACTATTTCGTCGTCAACCCATTATTGTCCCACTGCTGGGCACAGGTCTTTTCTCGGAATGAGAGAGTATAGGCCATAGTCGGCCGCGCTGGCCAAGTGCGAATTGGTAGAATTTAACAATATATAAACGTACAAATTAGCCAGAACCCGAGGTAAAACCTCTTGAAAAAAATACATTTTTTTAATGACAAAATAATGAACATGACTTATAAATAAATCAAAGAAAGTACGTGACCGTTGCCACCCATGCACATCTGTAAGAAATTTCCTATTGAACATGTTGTTTATCCAAAGTCACAGATGCATTGCTACTCCCAAGGTCTAAGATGATTTCCTCAAAAAAAGCGTGTCGGTAATCACACCCTTCCAGCAAAACACAAGAGCTGTTTCACGCAAGAAAAAGTGTGGCGGTGGTACTTCCATGGTCGAACAACACTGGAAAATCATCAACCTTGAAAACATCATATCCAACATGGCTTTGTTAATTTGGATAAGAGATAAGGCCTCCCTCAAGTGTAACGAAGATCTGATCCTGCGGGAACATAAGAAATGCTTCAGGACTACCGTTTGGTTATTATTTGGGTACACATTTGATAAATGAAGCAATTTGTTCGAAGAACCCGCTAAGCGTTCATTTTGCTAATTTGCAAACGCCTGCGTGCTCTCAGATTGCCAAGTTGGTCGGAATGCGAGAAATTGGCATTTCATAGCGTGTTATCAACTCGTGCGATTGCGAATGAAGCGATCAAAGGATCGAAATTCTTTAGATTGAAAAATATATCATTACTAGGTGTCCCGACAAACGTTGTTTTGCCATATAAAAAATTAAAAAAAATGTTAAGGGTGGACACCCCTTAAGGGGTATGAAAAATAGATGTTGGCCGATTCTCAGACCTACTGAATAAGCATATAAAATTTGGTAAAAATCGGTGAAGCCGTTTCGGAGGAGTATGGCAACAAAAACTGTGACACTAGAATTTTATATATTAGATGTGATGTTATATATGTATGTTTGGTTTAATATCGATAAGAGTAAGGTTGCAATGGAGAGTATAAAAAATGTTTAACATAAGTAACTATGAAAGCAGAAAATCTTTTTGCCTATTTTCTCTAATAGTAATATTGTGTTTGAGTGTTTTTTTAATGAATTATGTTTTTATAGTAAAATAAAAGATATCAAGTAGATGATGCAGCAGAAGATGTCTTCCTTTACTTATTTTTTTTTAATCACCAGCAGTGTCTATTTTGATACTCATTATGATGCTATTTCATTGATCAAATGAATGCACTGGTAATAGTTATGAAGGTAGATAGATATAGATAAACTAGGAGATCCGCGGGACTTCATTCGCGTAGACCAGAGATTCCCAAACTTATATCGTCTTTAGGGTTTTTTTTACAAAAACAGTAGAATTTATTTTTCAAAATATTAAACCACAAAGCTAAATACTAAGTTTCATTGAGAAGGCATCAAAATTACCGAACATTCATACAAAATTACAACCCTTATTTTACCACCTTAGGGGGTTGATTATCCAAAAGTAGTAAAACAAAATAAATGTTTTATTTTGTAGAACCACTAAGTCAAATACCAAGTTTCAGTTTGCTGGCATCAAATTAGGCGGATTTCCCCTATTTTACCCCTTTAAGGGTAGATTTTTTGAAAATGGCGATACACTTTTTCAATAATATCAAACCAAATAGTTAAATACTAAGTTTTATTTAGGTAGTATTGAACTACCCACTTTTAACCCCTTAGGAGTTGAATTTCGAAAAATTTTTTCTTAATGCTCACTTACATCATAGAACCTTTGTACCAATTTTCAAGTTTATAGGTACAATAGTTTCGGCCGTGCGTTGATATGTCAATAGTTAAGTCAAAATTTGCTTTTACATATATAGATAAAAGATAACATAGAATGATGTTTATACAAATGGTATCAGATTTAAGCTTCAAATGTAAAAAATATCCTGTGTTATAACCTATTTATAACTGATGCCAAGTGGTATAACCAGTGTAGTTCAACCGGGAAGGTACCACCACACCTATTTCGAGCTTGAAACAATTTTTGCGTTTCGATGGAAGGGTGTGGTTGCTGGCATACTTTTATATGAGGCGACCATCATAGTCCTCGGGAGTAGCAACACATCTGTGATTGACATCAGATAGAAACCATGTTCTATTTGAAGTTCCTCACAGATATCCATAGGCGGCAGTGACCACTTACCATTAATGCACATGAATTCCAGTTTCTTTTTTTTTTTTTTTTTTTTTTTTTTTTTTTTTTTTTTTTTTTTTTTCGTGGGGAAACCCTTCATGGGTTCCTCTCTGCGCGGGGGCAGCTGAGAGGATATGCCGGACTCCTACCGGCTAAAACCCCACGGTGTTCCTCTGTACGCCCTTTGCTGGGACTGCGGGTACAGTAGTAATATTCGACCGCGGTCCCGGCGGCGTCTGCCCTACTCAGGGCCCGTCTCTTTTTGGGATGGAGCTGGAGTTTCTCCATCCCTCCGTCTTTGAGGTGCGCGCGGGAACACCGCACACGCCACCTCGAGGCTTATTACTTTGGCACAGGATACCCCCGTATCCTGTGCCAATGCCTCTGTTATGGGGGTAGGAGATGGGCATGAGGAACCCCTCTCCTACGCCCGGTTTTCCGGCTGCGGATAGGGAGGTCAGACGTTTTCTCTCTCTCCCTCTCCGCAGCCTCCTTCTGCGAGATGACTTCCTCGCAGAAGGATTTGACCGATTTCCAAGATCTCTCGCTCTCGACCATAGCTTTTACTACAGCCATGAGCGAGAGATCTGGCCCCACTGCAGCGACGAGGACACGGCGCTGACTGTCCCAAGCTGGACACACCTCCAGTGTATGCTGCGCCGTGTCTTCGTCGCAGCTACAATGGTGGCACTGGGTGGTTGGCTCTCTTCCGGCTATGCGGCACAGGTACTTCCCGAAACATCCATGCCCCGAGAGCACCTGCACCAGCTGGAAGGTCAGCGACCCATGCCGCCTGTTCGTCCAGTCATCAAGCACCGGACGAACAGCCTCCACAGTCCTGAGGCCAGCCGTAGGTTCGGCCAGCCTCTCCTTCCATTTTTCAGTCATGGACTGTAGAGCGTGGAACTTCCGCTCTTCTTCCTCTTTGGGCGTCGGGTGTTCCTCCCGGAGACGGAGGTCTCTGCGCCACCGATACATCGCAGCATAGACCTCCGCCTCCAGATCCCAAGGAGGGCACCCCGCCAGTAAGCACGCCGCCTCAAAGGAGATGGTGCGATATCCACGGATGACCCCAACGGCCATCACCCTCTGAGGTTTTTTTAGGAGGGTGATATTTTGCCTTGTCAGGGTCTCCGCCCAAACGGGTGACCCATAGAGGGCCATGGACCGCAGCACCCCCATGTATAGGCGGCGGCTGCTCGCACTAGGCCCCCCAAGGTTGGGCAGCAGCCGCTTTAATGCAGCAGCCGCGCCCATTAGACGGGGAGCCAAGCGAGTAAAGTGCTCGCGGAAGTTCCAGCGGCTGTCGAGGGTGAGTCCCAAATACCTCATCGATGACTCAACCTCGACTCGGGTTCCACTAACAAGTATGTGGGACCCCCGTGGCGGCGCCCTCCTCGGCCCGTGGAAACACAGGGCCTCGGTTTTTTTGCACGCCAACTGGAGCCCCAACATCTCAATTCTGCCAACCACCAGTGCCACTGCAACCGTGGCAAGACGGGCAGCCTCCTCGTATTTATTCCCCCGGGCCGTGACCAGCGTATCGTCTGCATAACATGTCACGGAAGCTCCCGGGGGAAGGTTACCCCGCAACACCCAGTCATATCCGATGTTCCAAAGGAGCGGACCAAGAACCGATCCCTGTGGAACACCGCACATCATCTCCCGACTGAGTGTGTGTCCTCCGTGTCCTGGGTAAGTTATGTACCTCTCAGAGAGGTAAGCATCAACGATCCGGCTGAGGTAGGGAGGCACCCTATGGAACTTCAGTGCCTCCCTAATGCTGTCCCACGGCAAGGAGTTGAAGGCATTCGCAATATCCAGCGACACTGCCAGCAACACCCCACGATGGGCCACCGCCTCTTCCGAGAGGGCCTTTACATGCATTATTGCATCGATGGTCGAACGGCCCTCCCGGAATCCAAATTGGTTTTCGGATATGTTGGGACCCACCTCTCTCAGATGCTTGATGAGCCGACCTGCCACAACGCGCTCAAAGAGTTTGTCGGCCTCATCAAGCATCACTAACGGTCTATACGACGAAGGACACTCAGCGGGGCGTCCCTCCTTCTTTAAGAGGATAAGGCTGCCCGTCTTCCACTGTCTAGGGACCAGTCCCGACTCCAGACAGGCGTCAAGTAGCCTGCGGAACCGGTCCCCTAGCTCTTCCAGAGCTAGTACCCAGGCGCGGCCAGGTATACCGTCTGGCCCCGGGGCCTTATTTTTGCCCCGAAGCTTGAAGATGGCCGCACCCAGCTCATCCTCCGACACTTTTGGCACCTCCAAGTCCTCCGATTCTGAGATGCAATCGGAAGGTGCCATTGTCGGAGGAGAGTGTTCCACTCTGGCTGGAAACAGAGTGGACACTACTTCTTCCCGTAGCTGAGGCTGGAGAGTCTCAGTCAGTGGGGGCGCCCAGGGCCGTATTTTTTCCCTGACGAATGAATTCCAGTTCCTATTCCAACTCCTTCACTGTTCATGCAGTCAGATTGTGGAATACGTTACCACCCAATATTCGTGACTCGAAGAGTTTATCTCTCTTCAAGATAAAAACTTTTTAACAAAAAATATCTACCGACTTCCATGTCACAAAAAAGTAAAAAATAATTTAAATATATTTTGGTCTAGAACATACTCAGTACTTAGTACATAGTTCTGAAGTCGGTGCTCATATAGGACGTAGTTACCGTCGTCCAGCGAAATATGTCGAGCACCGACTTCAGGACTATGTACTAAGTACTGAGTATGTTCTAGACCAAAATATATTTAAATTATTTTTTACTTTTTTGTGACATGGAAGTCGGTAGATATTTTTTGTTAAAAAGTTTTTATTTTACACTTTTTAGTGACTATATTTTTATGTTTGTATTTAAATAAAGCCTCTAAGTTTGCTTTGTGCATCTACATATTCACAAAAATTAAACATAAAACACTTTTACAATTCATACAAACAGGGCGCCCCCTCTGGAAGTACCCCTCCATCATCAGGGTTGAGGAGTTGAAGGTCAAATTTTTCATCTTATATTGTTGCTTAGTAATCTTATAACATATACGTTAGTACCAGGTGGCTAACTTCTATGGCTCAGGCTTGCAGTACCCTGCATCATCAGGGTTTAGGAGTTGAAGGTCAAAATTTTAATTTTGTGCCTCTGTTTGGTATTATTTTTACATACCCGTAAGCACCAAATTGCCAACTCCTATGGTTTAGAATTGAAGTACCCCTTCATCATCAGGGTCGAGGAGTTGAAGGTCAAAATTTTAATTTTGTGCCTCTGCTTAGTATTATTTTTACATAACCGTAAGCACCAAATTGCCAACTCCTATGGTTTAGGATTGAAGTACCCCTTCATCATCAGGGTTGAGGAGTTGAAGGTCAAATTTTTGATTTTATATTTTTGCTTAGTATTTTCTTTACATAACCGTAAGCACCAAATTGCCAACTTCTATGGTTTAGGATTGAAGTACCCCTCCATCATCAGGGTTGAGGAGTTGAAGGTCAAATTTTTCATCTTATGTTTTTGCTCAGTAATCTTATAACATATACGTAAGCACCAAATGGCTTATTCCTATGGTTTTGGCTTTAAGTACCCCTGCATCATCAGGGTTGAGGAGTTGAAGGTCAAATTTTTGTCCCATGAATTTGCTTAACAATTTCATTATATATTCGCAAACATCAAACGACCAACTTTTATAGTTCAGGCTAGCAGTACCCCTGCATCATCAGGATTGAAGAGTTGAAGGTCAAATTTTTCATAGTAAATACCTACATAGTAATTTTATTCTATATTTTACTCAATTGGACTTCTCCAGCTAAGGTTCGGCCGACTATCACTAATTTTATTATTTTGCTCCAAAAAGTTGAAGATCCTATGATTAGAACCTTATCAAACTCTTATCAGACTACCCCTGGAGTACATCCTTTCTAATAAAAAAAGAATCATCAAAATCGGTTGGCGGGATATTGAGTTATTCATACATTTATCGCGTACATTGAAAATGCAAATTTAAGACTTATGCGTTTTTCTTATGGATGCCCTAGTCAAAAAAATACTAAAAAAAAATGGGACCCTATGACACGCACTACCTTTCAAATAAAAAAAAAATCATCTAAATCGGTTCACCCAGTCCGGAGAAATGAGGTAACAAATATAAAAAAAAAAAAAAAATACAGACGAATTGATAACCTCCTCCTTTTTGGAAGTCGGTTAAAAAGAGTGAAGTATCACTACCTGTCCTTGATAACATGAGTATCTGTCAAGTAATTATATATTTAAATTTAAATTGTTAAAGTTTATGATTATTATTATTTTTGTATAGTATTCTATATTTATATATTATTATATTTATATATATCCTTATTCATGTTTGTGGCTATTTTTATGAGTGTATATATGTATTTATTTGTCACAGTATAGTGCGCGCACTTCTTACCTTGTGTTAACCTATATCCAGTCTCAGGTCTGCTGGAAGAGATTTCATTAGAAATAACCAGTACCTTTGCACTTAATGTTAATTTTAAGTTCTCGTTGTATTTGATTTCTATGTGTGTGCATAAACAAATAAATAAATAAGTAAATGCACGAACTAAAAGCAACAAGACTACAAGTCTGAAAATTTGAATATTCGTGTTAACATTCAGACGTGCTTTACTGTCGTTCTTTACCTCAACGGGTTCAGCTCCATTGTATGCAAATTGTTGCCTGTTAAAAGCCTAGCCGTTTAATTACGAATGTCGGGCTAGACTCAAAAGGAATTATTACCGTTTACCATCGTTGTTCGCTTTATCTCTTTCATCGTCTACTAGACTCTGGTGTTGATTAATAAAACGTAATAGCAACATAATACAAATATAGTTAGCAATAAATGAAATCCATATATTAATAAGTGAAGGAAAAACTTGGGTTGACTAACAAAAAGTTATAGTAACATAATACAAATATAGTTAGCGATAAATGGTATCCATATATTAATAAGTAAAAATCTTGGGATTTAAGAAACTTGCCACGGACGGAGGAGTATGAAATTTAGCACGGTTATAATTTTTATAGAGAAGGAATACAAAACGCTATTTGTCTTCAAATAATGCATAAAATATCCGTAAAATCCACTAACACATTACACACACTACTGTGCATTTGGCACAAACGCATATATAATAAATGAAATAAAACATTCAATGATGAAAACACATAACATCAAAAATCTGAGATGTATTTGTCAAAATACCCGTTATTTCTTTTAAATGCAGCTTGTTCAATTAATCCTCTTTTTACCTTTATTGATTCAAAAATTAATACAATGTAACATTTAACTTTTAATTGATGCAATTAATTTAATTTGTTTTGGAAATCATGCCTCACTCGGCAATTTTAGATGGCTTACATATTTTATCTGCAGTAATAAGTTCCGTACTGTTGTTTATTTACAATTTAGTGTCATTTAATTATACATCAAAAATCAAATTATATATAAACAGTAAGATTGAAATTAAGTGTTTTGAAAATACAATCTAATTAAATTTGAAAAATATTTCTTCTACCTTGGGCAATATCGATATTAGTTTTTGAGTTGAACTACGGTCGAATTTTGACCGTTGCGATGGGTGACCAGTATCTGGAAACCGTCAAAAGTTATTAAAGATTCGTACTATCTTCCCTACTTAAAAAAATCAATAACAACGATGATATCGATATTACGCATTTTTTAATCAAAAGATTGTATTTGTCAATTTTTTTTTTATTTGACTGAAGTAGCAAACGAGCATGCAGTCCACCTGATGCTAAGTGGTCACTGCCGCCCATGGACATCTGTAATCAACTTTATACAGAACATGGGTTCTATCTGAAGTCAAACACTACGTTGCTACTCCTGAGGACTATGATGGTCGCCTCATATAAAAGTGTGCCGGCAACCACACCTTTCTATCGAAACGCAAGAAATGTTTCACGCTAGAAATAGGTGTGGCGGTGGTACTTCCCCGGTCGAACTACACTGGTTCTAGCACCTTCAAAATTTGCAAATCATAACTCTCCTTTTTCCTTCACCGTAGACAGACAAACTTGGCACATTACATTAACCAAAATCTTTCATCCCTTCCTTGATTTTACCTTATAATGAAGTTTTAATTCTTCGCCCACGGCCAGATAATGGATTTTCGTAATTTTTAATACATCAAAGTTGTTTTTGTTAATTCTGTTGGCGAATCAACGACTTTTTGTTAATAGAATCTATCTTTTAACCCATCAACCTTGAAGTAATTAAATCGCGTACTTTCTGACTTTACGTCTTGTTAGAAATTTACTTTCCTTTTCGTGTTATGAAGCATTTTATAAAATGTCTTTTGCTATGTTCGGTATCGTCGTCATTCCATTATTGCCCCACTACTGGGCACGGTTTTTCTTTCAGAATGAGAGAGTTTTAGGCCATAGTCCACCGCGCTGGCCAAGTGCGAATTGGTGGACGTGAATAGATATTTTATCAAATTTATAATTGATGTTTTCTTTTTCTTCTTTATATTTATTATAGAAACGTCAAACGAGCATCAAAATAACAAGGCAGAAATAGATCTAGTAGATAGATAGGTGGTTGGTGGTTTTATCACAGTATCTTCCATAGTGCTAATAACACGATGTAATTTCAAATGTGATCATATTTCTCAAAATTCTCTGATAAGCGTTTAAGTGTTGTCAAAATGTATACTAATCGTAATACACATTGTTACTATTGTTATTTTAATCCAATTCTTCTTTCTGATGTTTGAATGTTCAACCGTTTTTATCTTGATATTTCGATATGGATTTACAATATTATGATAAATACTTTGGACTACTATTTTCTTCGCGAATTTTCTTGAATTTTCTTGCTTTCATTGAATGCAGGTAATGTAAATTTGTAAATTTGCAGGTGGTAGAACCAGTGTAGTTCGACCGAGGAAGTACCACCACCACACCTATTTCTAGCGTGGAGCATTTCTTGCGTTTCGATAGAAGGGTGTGGTTGCCGGTATACTTTTATATGGGGCGATCATTTTAGTCCTCGGGAGTAGCAACGCATCTGTGATTGACTTCAGATGGAACCCATGTTCTATTTGAAGTTGATTACAAATGTCCATGGGCGGCAGTGACCACTTACCATCAGGTGGACTGCATGCTCGTTTGCTACTTGAATCAGATAAAAAAAATATGCATTTCGGGACAAACAAGTTTGCAAATAAAAATAAAAATTTCTATTTCATATTTTCTTTGTTATTTTTTTTATTTACAATGATTTACGTAATTATGATATATTTGTCAACATACATTAATATCCTTAACAATATGAAGCTTTAGAATTAAATCCTTGCTTCTTAGGAGCAAAATAAATAATATACAATACAATTGGTTAAACATTTACAGATTTTTTGGGAATTTCAACACCTTCGTTCCAGGTCTGTGTCTTACTTGTTGCGAAGATAAGAAATATTATATTTGCAACTACATAGAAAACTGCACATACATAAAATATCACACGCCATTCCTTGGGGTTTGTCTGAAAGCAGAAATATGTATTTAAACAATATAATGTTTTAAGAAAGAAAGCAGATTAAAAATTAAATTAATTAACAAGAAAAAAAAACGGATGGAATGTAATAATTATGATTTACAAATATTTAACAAACATTCAAAGAATAAAACAGGATTCTTTAATAAATTAAAGTTAAATAATAGTAAAAAACACATACTTCATCGTGTAATGTGAAGCCAGCGAAAAGGGGCGCAAACAATGCCACGGCATTTGCCATAGTGTTGGAAAATGCCACCAAGGAGCTTGAGAAATTTTGTGCAAGATCCAGAAATACGACCTGATGACAGATAAATAACGAAATGAAAATGGCTTTATTTTGTATAGGCCTATGGGGCACTTACAAATTGTCAGTTACATTTTTTTCCTTACATTACCACCGGATCGGAACACGACCTCAATTGAGAAGATTCGGCAAGAAACTCAGTGGATTGTATTTTTGTTGAAACCTTGTTCTCTATGAAGTTTCTTACAAATGCTTACAGATGGACAACAGTGGCCAATAACCGTCTGGTTGGTCACCGTTGTTCATCTGTTCATGCTCTTTAATTACTTCAAAGCTATCGAAACAAAATCGCGCGGGTCGAACTAGCGCACGAAGGGGTCCGTGCCATTATGCATAAAATATTTATGTATATTAAATATTCATGTTTTTTTTGTGTTTAACAAAAATACATCAGCGGCAACAAAAATACACCTTCTATGAAGATTTCAACGTCAAGCTATCACTTTTCATGAGACAGCCTGGTGACAGACAGACATATGGAGAGACGGACAGCGGAGTCTTGGTAATAGGGTTCTGTTTTTACCCGTTCGGTGCGGAAAGTATCTTACCATAAATCCACCATAAAATCCAGCTTTAAAAGCAAACGTTACACATAGAAGAATAAACGCCAAAGCGACTTTATTGGCTGGTGCGTAGGACAAGCATAGAAGAAATATCGCTGGACCGAAGAAACCTGTAAACAATATTTTAATTTAACGACTCGTCTGGCGGAGCAGTTACCATACCGGTCTGACGCGCAATGGGTCTCGGGTTCGATTCCCGAAAGGTATCTGAATGATGAGTTTAGATTCATGTTCTGTGTCTGGATGTTTGTGTATTCGTCTTGTGTGTGTCCATGGCACCCACGACACAGGAGAAAATCCTAGTGTGGGCTATGAGTGTAGAAAGCGTGTTTAAAAAAATTAAAGAAATCCTTTTTTAGACGTAAAATACTCTGTCACATCTAATACAGCAATAAATGTTCACGTAATAACTCTATACATTAACCGAGGCCAGAGGTTCCCAAACTTATTTCGCGTAAGGCTCACTTTGTAAATCAGGTATTTTGTAGCGCCCCACATTTTTTTAATTAGATTCACTTGGAGTTTAATTAAATCTTTCTTAACTAAGAAAGCAATTACAATGTAATTTTACTATACGAGTATTTTTAACCTAGTCAAAGTGAACAAAAAACATTTGCGCTATCTCCCGCATTTTCGCTGGGACCCTTACCTCTCTGGAGCCTCCAGCAAAGCACAAGGGGGCGCTATCACCCATTTTGAGAAAGACTGATCTTGGTCATAAAGTATGTTTGTGTCAAATTTGTGCGAAATAACAAAGACTTATAATATTAGAAGTAGTATAAGAATAGTATTAGAAATAATATTTGGATTTATCATGTTAGAAAGACAATTAAAGTTATTATTAATGATATTTATTTATTTCACACAAACACAACTACCATTACAGTTTCGCCCAATAAAACATAAACAAAAATAAAAAATAAACAAAAGAATGAAATAAAAATGATATAAATGCTATTGAATTAAAACCTAATAAATTTACATAGAGAGAGAAAAATACTACAAACTATTTAAATACAAGAAAAGAACAAGATATAGATCAAAGGACTTGCTCGCTTCTGAGTTTTAAAAAACTTACCAATAGAATTGAATATCTTTCGACAAACGGTTACATTGACCCAACCATTTTTTAGAATGAAATCCGAAACGTAGCCAACTGGGAAGTTCATAATAAACATTATCAAATACGGTAGAGCAGACATAACGCCGTTCTGTTAAAGAGAAAGCTACATTTACTTTAAATCTAAATTACCAGTGAAATATCAATCAAAGTAAAGTTTATGATTTTAGAGTAACATTACCGGTATGTTTACATTTTAATATATAACGAATAGACGACACGCGTTTTTTTTCTATTTTTTTTATTTGACTGAAGTAGCAAATGAGCATCCCGTCCTGATGGTAAGTGGTCACTACCGCCCATTGACATCTGTAATCAACTTCATACAGAACATGGGTTCTATCTGAAGTTAATAACAGATGCGTTGCTACTCCCGAAGACTATAATGGTCGCCTCATAAAAGGGTGCCGGCAACCACACCTTTCCGTTGAAAGACAAGAAATGCTTCCCGCTAGAAATAGGTGTGGTGGTGGTACTTTCCCGGTCGAATTACACTAGTTCTACCACCTTTAAAATATTTCTTCTAATAATTTACATTCGTCGATATCTCGCAGTTGCATGAAACCGTAACTACGATCCATGGAACTGGTTTCGAATATCGGCTAAAGATATTAAAAAACCGCAAAACATCGCGAATATGTACACGGCATTGTTGAAGTGGACGCCTCTCTGTTCGAACTAAACTCATTCTATCACCTTTCCTCAACAGTTTCCTCAAAAATGAAACGTATGTTATAAAACTTACCGATTTGATATCAACGTTAAGAACCTTGCTCATGTAAGTCGGTATCTCTGTAAGCAGGGTCCAGTAGCCCCAAGTGAAGCCGACGTTTGTTATGACGGTGGCAATAAACGGCTTTGAGGTCAATATGGCTTTCCATGGGGTTTTTAATCGCTGTAAAATGCTATGTTTAAAATATTGTTATGCTCACACAGAAATGTGAATAATGCTTTTGGTATAAATTAATATATTATTAATTTTCTGTAAAATAATCTTTTCTGTTGAAGCCGTTATCGTTTTCTTCCTGCACTACCTTGTTCTTGTGGTAGTGCTGGAAAAAATATTGTAATTGACAATTACTTCCTTATTTTAATAAATCTGTAAGATATATTGCTAGATTTGCTTTAATTTTTTATTCGTATTTATTTTTATGAGATTGAAATGCATAGTAAACGAGCAAGCAATTCAAGTGATGATAATATATCATTTTTGCTTATGAACATCTCAAATCATAAGCACCCCAGAAGTATTAGCGTAGTGCGAGAAGATAGCCACAGATACATACCTATGTACATACGGTTTTACTCATGTGAACTAGTTTGCTACCTCTCAAATAGACATACGTATCTCCTATATTGCATCATTTAATTTAAAAAGACCATCGTCAACCCATTATTGTCCCACTGCTGGGCACGGGTCTTCTACTGGGCCTAAAACTCTCTCGGAATGAGAGAGTTTTATTTTTTTTAAAGAACTCTCGGTTGTGTATGTTTTTTCACGATGTTTTCCTTCACCGAAAAACAGTGATAATTAATTTCTAATACGCACATATATCAGTGGTGCGTACCTGGGTTTGATCCTCGGACACCCCGATTGAAAGGGCATGTTTCATCCATTAGGCTATCACTGTTGAAAAATGGTATAAAAAGACCTATACCTAAAATTTCTCTCATAAGGCACAAATAGGTATAAAATAATTGCCTCTGCAAATGTACCTATTTCTTGAAGTAGCAAACCAGCACGCTTTCCACCTGATGTTAGGACTTTACCGCCGTCTGTGGACATCTGTAAGGAACTGTTTACATAACAAGGTTTCTATTTGAAGATCACAGATGCGTTGTTATTCCCAAGGACTAAGATGGCCGCCCCAAAAAATGTCTATTATCTTTTATCAAACATACCTTATGTCCTCCAATTTGTCCTAAAGAGCTTTGTATATGAAATCGCTCCTCGTCACTGATTAGTTTCGATTTTTGAGGGTTATCGCTACCCACTAATAGGTAGGCGACTGCCCAGAACAATCCAACAACACCGTTCACATAAAAGATAGCAGGCCAACCCCAATACTCGGCTATGTATCCAGAAACAACCATTTGAGCTCCTGTTCCAAATTGCGCACCTGATGAGTAAAAGGAATAGTACATTAACGAAATCATATCTTTTTATCTGATTGAAGATGTAAACAACCATGCAGTCCACCTGATGGTATATGATTTCTGCTGCCAATTGAGATCTGTAAGCAACTTTATATATAACTAAGTGAATGTGAAATGTGACGTCAGGAAGGCCAGGAGTCTTCATTATTTTCCTTTCTTGAAGATTTCAAGTAAAACTCAGGAATAAACTTCTTCGATTTATTCACAATTGAGGAGGTGCGATCGCTTCGACGGTTAAAACAAGAATCTTTTTCTACCGGCAGGCGCTCGCTTTTTTATAACAATGTTTGGTGAGGTGACAATAACAAATTCATGGAGGGTAAACTAATTTACAATTCTAAAAATCACTAAATATTGCTAATTTAATAAACAAACAAATTTTGATCTTTAAACTAACTAAAATAATTATTTTCGGCGACGGGTTTTTCATAAATACGCGGAGTCGCGCCGACATATCGAACACAGATTTTACCTCAAGTCAATAATATAAAACATTGTGCTTTGTTTAAACGCTTTATAAAAACTCGATGAACATATTTATAACCTTTATTAATTCCTATATTTTTAGGACAATGAATATGCACTTGGCTAAGGATGGGCCATAAATAGGTTTATGGCTCATCCTTAGCCAAATGGATATTAATAGTCTTCATACAAAATTAAGATTTTATAAAGAACTTTCAGGCATCCAAGATTCCTCAGGATATTATACTCCACTATTAGAGCAATTATTTGTGTATGAAATAATTATTACTGTGATGTTATGAGTCTTAGGGCCTAACGCTTGTCATTCTGTATCGTTATCAGATACCTTCAGGCTCTACTTAGGCCTTTCCCCGAGTTTAGCTGGGTGGGACAACTATTATAATAATATAGCTGAACTCTAGCGCTGAAATAGCGCGCCACCCAAAAAAAAACCTTAGTGGGCTCATCTACAATAACTTTGCTGAAGATCATCACATGATCTTTAGCAAAGTTGTTGTGCATCATTTGAAATGCATGTTTTACGATTCTCTAAAGGACGACACGCAAATATTAATTTTTATTCAAGTGTAGTCGATACGATCTTCACAGTACATACCGCTAAATATAAAGCTGGCCATCTGACCTCTCTCATTAAGTGGGACCCATTTTCCGATCAAGTATTGAAGTGCTGGATACATCAATCCTTGAAGCAACCCTTGGATTAGACGGCAACCACATACCACCACCCAACCCCCCTGAAAACATTTTTATAATCTTCCGTTTTTACAATTACATCTAGATATTGTTACTTAAATTTAACTTTTTTTCATAAGATTGAAATAGCAAACGAGCATGCAGTCCACCTGATGGTAATTGGTCACTGTCGCCCATGGACATCTTTTTTTTTCTCGAGGAGGAAACCTTGGACATCTGTAAGAAACTTTCAACAGGACATGGGTTCTATCTGAAGTCAATCACAGATGCGTTAAAAGTAAGTGTCAATGCCTCCTATGGACATCTGTAAACTTCATATAAGACATGGCTTCGACCGAAATTCAATCACAGATACGTTGCTATTCCCAAAGACTAAGATGGTCGCCTCATGTAAAGTGAGCCAAAAACTATCTTTTAATAAATAAACTTTATTCATATTTTTCCAGGGGCAATAACATTAGGGAAACTTTATTACATAATACCTACTCCTTTTGCTCTTAATACTCCTGCTTTGATTTAATTCCTCATCCAATGATACATTTCCTTAATAAATGGCTAGGCAACGAAAATATGATAGCACATTACGGCTCGTTTATTTCTCTTACTTACATAAATTGCCGCAACAGGCAACAAAAGCGACACAATGGAATTGACTCCTACACTCGCTATCATAAGGTTCATTCCTCCAAACTTGGCAGCAAGCTCTCCAGATGCGCCTTGTAATAAAACGTAGCCCCAAGCAAAAGATGACAAGATTACACTCTGCCGCTGAATCGTCCAATCGAAGAACTGGGGATTACAAAATTTGCATTTTTTTTATGTGATTGAAGTAGCAAACGAGCATGCGGTCCTGATGGTAAGTGCCGACCGTAATTGCCGACCATGGACATCTTTTCTTTCGCGAGTGGGAAACCTTGAACCTGTAAGTAACTTCTACTTCAACAGGCTGGCAACAGCTTATTGTTTTTACTTGTAACAATTATACATATATATTAAAGGTGTTAGAACCTTCGTGGTTATTTTTTTTATCAGACTGAAGTAGCAAACGAGCATACAGTCCACTTGATGGTTAGTGGTCACTGGCGCTCATGGACACCTGTAATCAACTTCAAGCAGAACATGTGTTCTATCTGAAGTCAATCACAGATGCGTTGGTACACACGAGGACAATGATGGCCGCCTCACATAAAAGTGTGTCAGCTGTCACACCCTTCTAACGAAACGCAAGAAATGCACGTACTTAGAGATAATTAATTAGCCGTCGTTAATCCATTATTGTCCCACTGCTGGGTTCAGGTCAGAATCGGAGAGATTTAAGCCGTAGTCCACAAATCTCTCCGATTGTAGGAGCAGCGTTAGCCTATTGCTTACTTCACCATCTCAATCAAGAGACCGTGGTTCGAATCCTATGTCACTAACTGTTCTTAAATGATGTACGTGTTATAAATCAAATATCACAGATTTACGGCAAATGAAACAGTGTGTAGTAATCTTCACACCTGTAAGTTCCTCAAAAAAAATCTCTCTTCTCTAACGAGTGTGATTTCTGTCAATTCGCACTAAGCCAGTATGGTAGACTATGGCCTTGAACTCTTTCATCCTGAGAGGAGACAATCACGAGTGGAAGATGGAGTCTTACATTTTCATTCTTAGGATCGGTCATGGCGACGATAGCGATGCTAATAGTGGCTCTCCCGGTGGACGAGGTCGTCTGACCCAGAAACATCATCAGGACTTGAAGGTGCCGTACCCCTAGCCATTGTTCTGTAGAACAATTTTAACATTATTTTGAATTGTAACTATGAACAAATGAACAACTATGCATATGCACTTAGATGCATAGTTGTTGGAATTAAAAGGTACAACAAATTTCAAATGATTTTTCAACTTTGATCTGAGTAATATAACGCTGAAAATGAAATCCTACAAACAGTTACAGGATACATCGACAATTGTCGTCATTCCATTTCGTAACTTTTTTTTTTTTTTTTAGTTTGGGAGCTTACATGTCAAAACTTGAAATGAAACATACGGTTCTGTTTTGATAAATTTAATACCAAGGTCCGTGGAAGATACACCGTCAGCTTTGAAACCTAATTTTCGAATATTCTTTAATTCGGATTCCATTTCTTTAAATATTTTTTGGAAAGTAAATGTAATTTTATCTGTACTTTTATTTGCTTGTACTTCAATTTTAACATCACTTACTTGATTTCTTCATTTTGTTTACTTCTTCTTGATCACAAACTTTGCTCATCTATTAAACTGAATAACGGGACAAAAATGGCACTAAGCAGTTATGATATCTTTACACCTTTTTAACAAAACTAAATACCATTGTTAGTTAGAGTTTAATTTAAGCTGCTAAAACATTCACAATGAACTTGACACTGAATTTTCAATTTAAATAAATCATTTCAAGTTTATGAAAATATTGCATATCCTTAAGAGGTGCAGCTTATCTTTGGTCTGATTAGGAAATAATGTTAACATTGAATTTATCTTGTTTATCTTGATCATCATTCTTTGCATTTTCAAATAAAATATGCTTTTAGAGTGCATGCAGTGTTTATTTATGTATCTGTATCTATTAGGGTTCCGTACCCAATGTCCCTGTAGTTCCGCGACCAGAATTGGGCTACGGTATCCTTTGTCGTAAGAGGCGACTAAAAGGGGCACCTGGGGTTGCGGGCGCTAAGAGTGGGAGCTCGGACCGTCTAGCCAAGTGACCCCGGGAAGGACGATGACATGTGTGGCCGCATGCCGTCGTAAACACCGAGAGGCACGGTGAGCATCAATCGGTCACCGGAGAAGGGCCCCAAAAGGGGCATTGCGCTCGGAGGACGCCGGTTGTGCTCCGTTGGAGATCCCGGAGACCTCCACGTAGCGCTGAGGACGGCCAACGGGGGGTTATAGTGCAGTAAAAATCCCACATAACCCGGCGTTGCTCCCAAAACGGCGGGTACCTTTTAAAGGTTTCCCCTCGATAACAAAAAAAAAGGTTCCATCTCCAAAGGGTATAACTAAACTAAACCCTTTTAAAAACTAAACTGAACCCTTTTACTAAGACTTCTGTGATAGCAAGACAGTTGAATTTTTTAACAGATAATGTGTTTCGGTTCCGTCTATACCAACAAATACAAAAGCAGAATAAAATACATATTTATAACTTATACAATAATGCATGATTTTTATCATATTTTATAGATAATGGTTACATGATAACGGTACATATGTAGTTTCATGGTGATCCAGCGAAATATGATGAGTGCCGACTTTGGGACTACCTATGTACTAAGTGTGTACTGAGTATGCTCTAAGCCAACATATATTTAAATATTTTTTTACTTTTTTGTGGCATGGAAGTCGGTTGTATTTTTTGTTTATTTTATCCGTCTTGAGTATTAATTACATTCCTTGCATTAACTTAACAATTTGCATTCGAATTTAAAGTAATTATAACGTTCAGATAAATATTTCAACGTCTTATTTATCTATTTCATTCTATACACAATATACAAAAACAAGAACAGATACTAGAAGATATTCGCAACGATGAAAACCGAAAGAGAACTTAAGTTATCGACATAGCTCTCAGAACTAATTCTGAGAGCTGAGCTGAGCTAAGCTTAAGTGGCAATAGACAGGCCATATCGTTCGTAGGAGAAATGACCAGTGCTGTAAAAATGTCTTCAAATGGAGGCCACGTGTGGGCAAAATGAGTGTAGGCTGCCCCCCGACCTGGTGGACTGATAACCTGAAGAATATGGCGGGTAATCACTGGATTCAGATGGCTCAGGACCGGTCAAATGGCAAAGATTAGGGAGGCCTATATCCAGCAATAGGCTTTCAAAGGTTGGTGTATGGATGAATACAAGAAGAAATAAAGATTTTATTTTATGAATACATTTATTAAACTTTAGGTGTGGCTTCAGATCCCTCGTTCCACGCTTGTCGCTTGCTCGTTCCAAAGACGACGAAGAACAAATTGGTGAATATGTACAATAATGCTGTTATGTAGAACACTATACGCCATTCTTTCGGATTAGTCTAAAACAAAATTAGGACACATTATCTCATAGTAAAATATATGTCTAAAGGTTCAAAATTATTTTCACACTCATATTGTAGATTTACATAAATACATATGAAAGTAGATAATATAAAAGTCACTGTCTTGAAGTGTCTATCGTATAACTTTAGAATTCTAATTTCATTCATTCATTCATTTTAAATTATATGACGAATCTTATATTGCCATCGAAACCTTACGCTATATTTTAAGAAGTAAATCAGTTGACGTTAGCTTTAAATATAATTGCAAGACGACTCGAATCAACTTGTTATGAATTTCATCTTAAGTGTTGGTTACACACTAAATTGCTATTTCTATAAAAATAATAAAACTCATGCAATGAAATATTCGTCCGCAATTTATTTTTGCTAATACTTCTAATTAAAAAAAATACTAGTCTTTTATTATATGTATTTAAGCATATTAATTTTAACAACAAATCAGGAGCTGAAACAATACATATACATACCTCATCTTCCAATATGAATCCAACGGCAAGAGGAGCAAACAATGAAACGATATTTGAAATGAAATTAGACACCGCCATCATCGTACCCGCGAAGTTTGGAGCTATATCGAGTTGGACTAGCTGTAAAGAAAAATCATTGATAAATAAATTAAATTTAAAGGTGGGCATTCATGTTAGGGCGGTCGCATGCGGCAAGTTTGATCGTGAACGGCTTGGGCCTAGGGCGAACTCTACGACCAAGGTCCAGTCCGTTCGACAGTCCTAGCGACCGATGTAACGTGAATGCCCACCTTAAAACTAGCCGTACACTACCCGCATTGCTACGCTATAAAAAAGATATACCTTTGTGGGATCATGCACAACAAGTTTGCTAAAGATTATCACATGGTCAAACGCATTTACGATTCTATAAAAGTCATACAGACGAACATTCATTTTTATACATACAGAAACTAGCTGTTGTATTATTAGTTTTCATGTAAGAAATATTGTTCGAATAGAGAAATAACTAGTTCAGAAGGAGTATCTGTCTTTCTGCTAACTTGGTGGCAACCCATTTTTGTGCCACTGCTACACACGGGTCTTCTCTCAGAATGAGAGTTTAAGGCCATAGCCTACCGCGCTGGCCAAGTGCGAATTGATGGACTTCACACACCTGCGAGAATTGTGTAAGTTTCCTCACGATGTTTTCCTTCACCGAAAAGCAGTGATAATTCATTTCTAATACGCACATAATTTTAGAAAAATCTGTGGTGCATGCCTGGGTATGAACCTCGGACCTCCCGATCGAGAGGGCAAGTTTCAACGATTAGGCTATCACTGCTCTCTTCCCTATTTTCTAAACACCAATCAAATCAACACAAAGAACCAAGTTAAACATCGTGAATAAATAAGACCAGATTTCTATGGACTATAAATGACTTTGATATCGGTATGAAACTTACAATGTATCCGTTGTAAAAGCCGGAATGTAGGCAAAATCCTGCGATCAGTATCAGAGTCGCAGCAAGGGTACTACCAGCTGGCACATAGGATAGCCATATCAGGGCTAGAGCGGGTCCACAAAAACCTACAAGAAATGAAAGTTATTAAAATGAAATGTCTTTATTTTTTTTTACCTGACTGAAGTAGCAAACGAGCATGCAGTCCACCTGGTGGTAAGTGGTCACTGCCGCATTGGACATCTGTAATCAACTTCATATAGAACATGGGTTTCATCTGAAGTCGATCACACATGCGTTGCTACTCCCGAGATCTATGATGGTCGCTTCATGTGAAAGTGTGCCGGCAGCCACACCCTTCTATCAAAACGCAAGAATTAATGCTTCACGCTAGAAATAGGTGTGTGTGTTATTTTGTATAGGCACTACATATAGTCAGTTACATTTTTTTTTCTTACACTACCACCGGATCGGAACACGACCTCAACTAAAAAGATCTGGCAAGAAACTAAGTGGGCTTTTCTTTTTTATTATTTATATCTATTTTTTTAATATAATTACAATCATGTTTTCTTACATGGTAACGAAAGTACTAGACATTTGCTATAGCTTTATTTTATCATGGATCACGGTGTGCGTTTATTTTAATTCCTTTTTGATGTTTAAATTGCATCTTGTCACAAACAACAGGTTGTTCTGCAGGTGTAATTACAATCCATGTAGCAGGATATATGTCAGTAAATAGAAATAAAAAAACACAAGTTCACATATTGTGAGTATCAGTCAAAAAATTTCGTCATCATATTCGTGTAATATCACAATTATTATTATAGTCAAAATGCGTATGTTCATATGCCTTCGAAAAAAACTTTACAGAAGCAAGAAAGTAATATGTGCCAACGTACAACATAGCCTCACTGAAGCGCCTTGTTAAGTTAATGCTTAAATAATTAGGTGGCGTTGAGTGCCTTTTTTATTCGAGGGCGAAACCTTCAAAAGGTACCCGACGCCGTGAGCGGCTGGACCCACCGCTCCGTCTAGTCTTTACGACGGTATGCGACCCCACGTACGCCGTCCTTCCCAGGATCGCCTGGCTGGACGGTTCAAGCTCTCACTCTAGCTGCCTGCAATCCCGGGAGCCCCTTTTAGTCGCCTCTTACGACAGGCAGGGGCTATCGTAGTCCTATTCTGATCCCGGAACTACAGGGTTGGTATTAAGTACCTACTGACTTATGGTGCTTATTATTAATATCGTTGTGCTCACGACGTAAACATTTTCATTTTGTTCTTACCTAGATTACCGAAACGGATTCATATTTTGCCTTAAATAATGCACTTATTTATAGCGCTCTAAGCGACGACACAATAACAATTAAAGATTTCTCTATGACGACAATCGCTGTGACGCGATTTAAATATAATAATAATAATAACTTACCAATAGTATTACAAATCTTTCTACATGTAGTAACTTTAACCCATTTTTTCTTTAAAGCATAATCTGAAGCGAATCCGACTGGAAAGTTCATGATAAACATGGCCAAATACGGAAGAGCAGATATAACACCATTCTATGAAAATAAAACTTTAAATCAGTTACAGTTATTTAAATATCTTCAATTAAAAAATAATATTTAGATGCTAATGGTATATACATATTAGTGATGTAACCAATATCATTATTTAAATGCCAATGCGAATGTTTTTTTTTTAAGTTTTTGGTTTCATAATTTCAGTGGTTAAAGGATTTGGCGACCTTTTTTTCGACAACTGAAGTTCGACTTTAATTCGTAAAAATTCGGTGACCTTTTTTGTTAATAACTGAAGTTCGATTTTAATTTGATAGATTTGGTGACCTGTTTTGAAGAACACTGTAACATTCGCAAAACATGCGCACAATTCTTGCGAATGCAATATTAGTTTCAGCACTAGTATGATATTATGAACTTGAAATTAAAATCAATAAATAAGTCGCTTGAATACTTACTGATTTTATGTTCACTTGAACAACATTATTCATATAAGTGGGAATTTCAGTAAGTAATGTCCAGAATCCCCAATTATTGCCAATATTCGCCACGACAATCGAATAAAAGGCTAACGATGTAAACATTGATTTCCAAGGGGTTTTTACCGTCTGAAAGATGAAAGCCACATAAATTTATCTTTTCAGTCCGCAATTGCTACATCCATCACATTTAAAATACCTCTGTCCATTATTGCCACAATTAGCTATTAATAAAGATTATTAGAATCAAAACTTCTATAAAATGCTCTTAGTGAAATAATACTTAAAGATATTATAGAAGATTTTTATAACATTGAAGTAGCAAACGAGCATGCAGTCTATCCGACGGTAAGTGATCACTGCCGCCCATGGACATCTGTTAGCAACTTCATATAGAACAAAGAATCAATATGAAGTCACATACACGTTGCTGCTCCGAGGACTAAGATGATCGCCTCATATAAAAAAGTGAGCTGGCAACCACACCCTTTCATTGAAACGCAAGAAATGCTTCACGCTAGAAAGCGATGGTACCTCTCCGGTCGAACCATCGTTCTACTACCTTGCAAAAATTGTAACGACCGCAATCAAACAACAAGAATATGCAATAAAAAATATACCTTGTGTCCTCCAATGTGCCCTAAAGAAGTTTGTATATGCAAACGTTCCTCTACGCTGATCATTTTCGACGCTTGTGGAGTGTCACTACCAATAATCAAATAAACTACTGTCCAAATAAGGCCAACTATTCCATTTACGTAGAAAATCACAGGCCAGCCCCAGTAGTCTGCTATGTAGCCAGAAACTATTAATTGTCCAGCTGTTCCAAATTGACTGCCTGTTAATCAGCAGAAAAAGAAAAGTAATGAAAGAGCAGGAAGTATAATTTTTAATGAGGAGGATGATACATGAGAATTTAAATATGTTAAAGAGACGCTGACTGCTTCAAATCGTTAGAACAACACTGGAATCGCTGTGTAGAGATTAAGAGAGGCTGTAGTGTATAGTTCATTCTCGTCAACCCATTATTGTCCCACTGCTGGGTACGGGTCTTCTCTCAGAATGAGAGAGTTTTAGGTCATAGCCCACCGCGCTGTTCAAGTACGAATTAGTGGACTTCACACACCTCGGAGAACTTTTTTAATATACTCTCGGTTTCCTCACGACGTTTTCCTTCACTGAAAAGCAGTGATAGTTAATTTCTAATACGCACATAAATCAGTTTTGCGTGCCTGGGTTTGGACCTCTGACCTCCTGATTGAGAGGGCAAGTTTCAACTATTAGGCTATCACTACTTATAGAAACCCTTAAATTAATTTTAGTGTTGTGTAATGAATCTCGTATATCGGACAATCCAACCACAATGATTCTTGATACCTTTACATATTTTTATCGAAATGGGATTTTCGCGTTGCTTGAAGATTTATAGAAATCAGAACGAATATAGATAAATACATTGATTTAAAAAAAATAAGCCACAAAATGTGTATAAATTAGTTGACGTTACACAAGTGTTTATTAAATGTAAAATCTTATTTAGACACGAAAATTTCCAGTCCACATACATATATTTTTCCAACGTTCTTGTCGTTTACAATAACAAACTGACTTACCAGCGAAAATAAAGCTTGTCACACGGCTTTTTTCTTCAAGCGGAACCCACTTGCTGATTGAGTAATGTATCGCTGGAAATACGCCTCCCTGTGTAAGGCCCTGCAGTCCACGGCAAACGCAAACTAGTCCCCAACCACCCTAATAACAAACAATACTAGCATTTACCCGCGGCTTCGCCCGCATGTTCAAAGGAAATTAACATTCGCATTTGTTAGCGTGATTCAGAACGTCTGGAACTACTAAATATGTATACTAACAATACATCGATATTCACATGGCAATGGAAGAGCGCGTTAAAAAGTAGCCTACGTCACTCTCCGCCCTAACTATCTCCCAGCATATAAACCATATCATATAATAGCTATGTGGCTACGTGAAAAAGAAACAAACAAACACACTTTCACATTCATAATATGAGTATGGATTTACATTTTAGGAGAAGAATTAATGACCAACAAAAATAAATCCAAGTATTATTTATAGATGTGTGATTAGAATGTTTGAAAACATGAACAAATAAAAGGCGTACATATGTGAATTGGAGGATAAAAAAATACTTACATACTTGGCAGCAAGAGGCAATAGTAATGATATTATCGAATTACATCCTACGGCTATGGTCATAAGAGACATCCCACCGAATTTTGAGGCAAGCTCGCCCGTGATACCCTGAAGTATGATATATCCCCAAGTGAACGATGACAATATCACACTTTGTCGCTGAATTGACCAATCGAAGGACTGAAATATAAACCATATTGGCAGAATATAAATCGTATTGTTTTGAAAAAAATAGAAGTAAAAAATTGATCGCAAATACATATTTGTGTCTCTAAGAGAGTAAATTTTCATGCTTTGAAAGGTAAAATAAGTACAATGTTAGTAGGGCGGTACCCTCGTTGTACCTATTTATATGGTGAAGCAACTTTCCAAGAAAAAAAAATCATTTGTTTTGTTGGAAAGGTGTGGATGCCGGTTGGCAAATTGGAGGCGACCATCTTACTCCTCACGAATGGCCATGCACCCATAATTGACTTTAGGTAGAACATCTGTTCTATGGAATTAGTTACAGATGTCCTTGGGATTGCCTCTTCTATTTTGTTTATATTTTTTCAATATCATTATTTTAACTTACATCATCAGCATCTTTGTCAGTCATAGCGACAATAGCGAGGCTCATTATGACCCGAACGCATAGTGCCAACGTTAAGCCCAAAAACAACATCAAAACTTGGATAAAACGGATAGGGAAACATGTCTCTGCAAAGTTAAAAAAAATATTAAATATAATTAAGGTTACTTATTTGGTGATTACATTATCCATAAAACTGTTAAATACCAAAATTTAATCGACTTTTACAAGTTTAAAGTTCAAAATATCAGTTTTATAACACTTACTTTTGACAGGCTCTTCGTCTATTTGATACATTTTACTGGTCATTTTATATTTACCAGATAATGTTATATCTTCGATTTATCTACAGAATTTAACAGCTTCTTAACCACATACTACAAGAACTTGTACTACTGAAATTATTTTCTCTATATTGTTTACATGAGTTACCGTCGATACTTTTGCTCATACTGGAATTGCAAGAAGATAATCTAATTCCAAAGTGAATGTACCTATATATTTTAGTGTAAGATATTTTTATTAATAAGATAATGTCATATTGTTTGATCGTATGAGTACTTTGATTATGTAATCTTATTTTTGACAAACTCATCTTATGTCGATTGCTGCGATGATGTAATATTATTTTTTGTATTACTTTTACTGAAAACTAAGTCGAAACGCCACAAAACTTTAAAACTAGAAACCAAAGTTTTTATCACTGCTGCTTATCATCAACCCATAATTATTTCACTGCTGGGTTCATCGTCCATCGTCCTGGCTAAGTAGGAATTGGTAGGAACACTGCTGCTTACGGTTATATAAAATACTAGCTCTTACCCTAGACTTCACCCGCATGGTCAAAGGGAATTAACATAAGCATTTGAGGTCGTATTCCGATCCGGTGGTAGTGTAAAAAAAATGTAACCGACAATTTGTAAGTGCTCCCGTAGGCTTTTACAAAATAAAGACATTTCATTTCATTTCATTTGATAGCGTGATTCAGAACATTTTACTAACGCCATCTATTAACAGCATCTGCAACTACTAAATATGTATCAACTAACAAAACATCGATATTCTCATGGGAATGAGAGAGCGCGGTAAAAAGAAGCCTACGTCACTTTCCGCCCTCCTAACTATCTCACAGCATATAAACCATATCGTATAATAGCTATGTGACAACGTGAAAGAGGAATAAACAAACACACTTTCAGATTGATAATATTAGTAAGGAAGTAAATATTGATATGCAGAGTATGATACAAAATTTGATCTTCAACTACTCATCCCTGCGGTACTGTTTGCCTTAACCGCAAAAATCTTTCACCACATCCTCGTCACCAAGCACAATTCACTTTGTGGCTTTATTACCAGACCCTTTTCAAGTTTGTCGCTTCCACATTTTGAATCCTATTTAAGAATTTTTGACATTAATTCAAAATTGACTAACAATCTTTTAAATTAAAAAAAAATATATATTAATAATTGATTAGGAGTGAATAATGCAAGTAACTTTACGGTAACAGTAGATGGAGTAAGTGTACAGTGTATTTTACTATATTTTGGATATATTGGGTTCTTTGACTTCAAAAGATAACAGTTTTAAATGAGCTGAAATATCAATTTACCGAGTGTCTTGTACACATTTATAAATATTTCGTATGTATATTCATGTAACATAGAAGTAGCGTTCAAATAAACATTTTATCAACAGACACCAATATTTTGAACCCTGAAGTCAAATACTACGTGTAATTGAGCTTGCATTAAATTGGGCGGATTTTCGAAAATAACTTTAACCTCTATTTTACCCTTTTAGGAGTTAATTTTCGGAAAATGATGATAAAGATTTTTCATTATATCAAACTCAAAAAATAAATACCAAGTTTCATTAAGTTACCATTAAAATTTACGGTTTTTCATACAAACCTGCTACCCTATTTGTCCCCATTTCCTCACCCTTAGGGCACAAATTTTCCAAAAAATATACCTGTATACTCCTGTGCAAAATTTTAAGTTTCTAGGTACAGTAGTTTCGACTGTGCGTTGATATGTCAGTAGTTAAGTCAATTTTCCCTTTTATATATATAATTGCAAAGAGAATGTAAACAACAAATATAAACACCTTTATATTTTTTGGATATTCATTTATTAAACCTTATGTGTATCGGGTGGTTCGTTCCAGGCTTGTCGCTTGCTCGTTCCAAAGATTACGAAGAACATATTGGTAAATATGTACATTAGTGCAGTTATGTAGAACACTATGCGCCATTCCTTTGGATTACTCTGAAAATAAATTCAACACATTTTTTTATTTCTTTATAGAACACATGTCGCAAGTTCTACGATTACATCAGGTACTTAGCTAATTTAATTTAGCAACTACTCTGCCGTCGTAATTAAAAAGGGCATAACTAACATTTTACAAATTTTGAGAAAATCGAGATTAAAATATTTTTTGAATGTTGTTGAAAAAACACATCTAAATTGTTATTTTTTGAAATTGTGTGAAGGTTAAAAGTTCCCTTAGTTTAGTATGTATACAACGTTAGTAATATTATATTTTTAATTATAATGGATATACTTGATAACTAGCATTATTATTTTTAACTTAACATAAAAATTATCATTAAAAGGGCGATCTTACGATTAAAAGGCACATATAACCAGATATGCCTTATTATTGTAAAATTTTGGATTAAAAAACAAAAATGTTATCATAAAAAGGCACCTTTACTTAGTTGAGCCTTTTCACAGTGATTAATTAGAATAAATATATACAATAAATACTAGAATTAATTCCTAATATTTATATTTTATACTTTTTGATGTGTATTTTGTTATATCCTAGCAGTACGATTGTATATTATATAATAGGCTGATAAATATAATTGTGTTGGAAATAAGGTACTTGTAAGAAAATAAAACGTTTATTAAGGTTCCGATTGAATGATTTAGGTACTTTGTAATCTTTGTCTAACACTGAATCATCAGAATCAAAATCTTACCAAACTCCCTCACTTGATTCTTGTACGGAGTTCTGAATGCGACTTGTTGACGGGACAGATATTTGTTCGTCTCGTCTCTGTAGTTCTGGGATCAGAATAGGGCTACGGCGTCCCCTGCCTGTCGTAAGAGGCGACTAAAAGGGGTTTCCAAGGTTGGCTAGAGTGGGAAGTCGAACCGTTCGGTCAGGCGATCCCGGGAACGACGGCGGTATGTGTGGTCGCATATCGTCGTAAAGACTAGACGGGGCGGTGGGCCCAGCCGCCCATCTGGGAGGAGCCCGATGGGGCAACGCGCTTAGAGGATTCCTGCTGCGTTCGTTAGGAGGTCCCGGAGTCCTCATTATAACGCCGAGGACGGCCACCGGGGGGGTTTTAGTGCGGTAAAAATCCCACATAACCCTGCGTCGCTCCCACGGCGTCGGGTACCTTTTGAAGGTTTCCCCCTCGAAAACAAAAAATAATAATAATAAATGCAGTCTACCTGATGGTAAGTGGTCACTGCTACAAGTAATAAAAACAATGTCACCGGAAAGCACTTACAAGTGTAGCCTCGTCTCGATACGTCAGGCACAACTGACGGCATTCCCTGCCTACTCTGCCCTCCGGACTTCGTTTCCGTTCAGAGATGTTTAGTAGTAAAGGCACAACCGCCAATGTGCTGTTTTTAATACAAAATTTTAGAGCGTGTGGGTAAATAGAAAGGGCATAATTGCCAGTTGTGACTTTTCTTTTTACTTTAATTGCTGAAGTGTCGGTATAAAAAATAAGCACAATTGCCACATAAGCCTTTTATATGTCACTTACGTCAGGTATGTCCTTTCAATTAAATATATTAAAAATAAAAAGGTGACATAAAAGTCATATCTCACAATATGCCCTTTTATTGTAGTAAAACTTAAAAAAATGTGCAGTTGTGCCCTTTAAACTTATGCTATCTCTGTTATTATTGTTTCTAAAAATCCACAAAAAATCCGGCAGATAGGCCTTTTTTTCCTGATTCCGAATATATATATATAACTCAATTTCACAAAAAATGTTAGTTGTGCCCTTTTTCGGTAACACGGCAGTACTACCCTCCCTTTAGGTTGTCGTTCCTAAAAGCTTAAACGAATCCAACTATGTATATTAATGTTTTAAAATTTTCTGAATTGACGTATATTTATTAAAATGAAGCGATAAAGTTTTCACCCTTTTTGGATTCGACTTTGGACCTCCGAAGATCATTCATAAAATTAAAGTAGTAAGTGATTATGACGACACGACGATTTTTATCTGACTGAATTAGCAAACGAACATGCAGTCCACCTGATGGTTAGTACTCACTGCCGCCCATGGACATCTGTAATCAACTACGTACAGAATATGGGTTCCATCTGAATTTAATCACAGATGCGTTGCTACTTCCGAGGACTATGATGGTCGCCTCATGTGAAAGTGTCCCGGCAATCACACCCTACTATAGAAACGCAAGAAATGCTTCACGCTAGAAATTGGTGTGGCGGTGGCACTTCCCCGGTCGAACTACAATGATTCTACAACCTTGAGAACTACCACTTTTATATGAGGCAACCATCATAGTCCTCAGGAGTAGTAACACATGTGTGATTGACTTTTGGTAGATCCTGTAATGTATATGAAATTGTACACAGATGTCCATGGGCGGCATTAAGCTTACCATCAGGTGGACTGCATTTTGGTTTCCTTTTTTAATCTTATATAAAAAAAATAAACAAAAAAATGGACCTAAAACAATTATACTTACTTCATCATCTAATATCAATCCAACGGCAAGTGGCGCGAACAATCCTATGACATTTGAAACACAAGTGGACAGCGCCATCAAGGTGCTTGCGAAGTTTGGAGCCATGTCAAGGTGGACTAACTGTCAAAATATTACATCCTTGATAAATAAATGATAGGACTAAAATATGGGATTATGAAATTAAATGAAAATAGTTTATTTTTCCCACAAAAAAGGTTTTATGCTAAGGTACAATGATTTAAAACATATGGATATTTATTAATTTGAATATGACAAAATATGAAATAATACAAATTAAATTAATATAATATAAATTAACATAATTATATGTTTATACAAAATAATAACTTAAATTTTAAAAGAAACATAATGCCAAATTAAAAATAAAAATCTGCATCCACATTACTGTCCATAGGATGAGTTCCCAGAATGCTGGCAACATTACCTCGTTGAATAGCAAGGCTAATTCGTTGACCTAGGTATGTGCCAGCTTTCTGATCATTCGTTGACTCTATCAAACGTTTGGAAAGATGTTTAAAAAATAATTTTGCATTTAATCTCCACGGTCCCATGGTTTCCATGCCAAATGCCAGAAATAAGTAATCTTTAATTATATCTCCATATTTCTGGCACTTGCGGATTTCAGCATCGGTCGCCACGACACCGGCTGCCCTGGAAGAGATATTAATATGAGAAGGTGCCAGTGTGTCAACACAAGTAGCGTCCCACACTAGACACCTTCCATTCTTCCAGGGGATTAGAGTTAAACCGTCGGGCCTCTTGGCATCACTACGTACTAAACCATTCGGTTCAAATTAGCCGGTACGTTGGCGTTTGTACGTTTTATATCTTAACCTTACGAAGTGAGAACTTCTATCATCCAATATGGTAAGTTTTAACTCCAAAAAGACCCAAAACTCTTTTTGGATAAAAAAAACTTACAATGTACCCGTTGTAAAAGCCAGAGTGCAAGCCAAGGCCAGCAACCAGTGTCAGAAGTGCCAGCGCGACATTGCCAGCTGGCACGTAGGACAGACATATCAGGGCTGAAGCAGGTCCAAAGAATCCTACAAACGAAATAAAATGTCTTTATTTTGCATAGGCCTACGGGGGCGCTTACAAATTGTCAGTTACATTTTTTTTGTACTACCACCGGATCGGGACACGACCTCAACTGAGAAGATCCGGCAAGAAACTCAGTGAGTTTGTCTTTTTTTCGTTGTATACCTTTTTTTTATTTGCCATCTTGTTTTTATATGGATAATAAAGAAGACAAAAAAGACGCACACAAAAGACAAAGGTACGCTGTAAATTAGTAAAAATAACATTTTATAGGTAGTAGAACCAGTGTCGTTTGACCAGGGAAGTACCACCGCCACGTCCATTTCCAGCGTGAAGAATTTGTTGCGTTTAAATGGAAGGGTGTAGCCGGCCGGCACACTTTCACATGAGGCGACCATCATAATCCTCAGGAGTAGAAACGCATCTGTGATTGACTTCAGATGGAACCCATGTTCTGTATGTAGTTGATTACAGATGACCATGGGCGGCAGTGACCACTTACCATCAGGTGGACTGCGTGCTCGTTTGCTACTTCAGTCAGATTAAAAAATAATCACGTAGAACAAAAAAGTTATATTTTTATTTATTGAGTACTGGAATATTGGAGGACTTGTAATATTTTGGCGATCATTTTTATTTAATGCATTTATGTAAATTACATTTAAAAGAATAAATTGCAGCGTTTATGTTTTTTAATATAAATCAGGTTATCAAACGATATCATTTTTACTGGGTGTTCCGTGAATTAAAGTACAGATTTAACACAAAACGCTTTAATGCATTATCTCAAAGTTATAATTTTGCAAATTCCGCATTTTCCGTAACAACTTCAGCATAATAATGGAGCACAAAATGACTAATATGCTACTTAGTTTCACCACAAAAACCTATTATGTTTCATAGAGAAATTTTTAATGTTTTCGAGAAGAAGTTATATCAATCTATTTAAAACCCGTTTTTGCCACGGACGTGCGAGTTGTGGAAGGAACTTCCTCTTGAGGTATCCCCGGAGCGCTATGACATGGGGTTCTTCAAGAAAGGTGCGAAAAGAGCTCTCCTTCACAGCCGGCGATGCATTGGCGATTCCTCTCGTGTTGCGAATGTCCACAGGCGACGGTGACTACTTTCCATCATGTAGCCCGTCTGCCTTATGGTTAGGTTAAATTATAAAAAAAAAACAAGATGAGTTTTATAATAACTTACCAACTGTGTTAGATATCTTTCTACATGCAGTAACACTAATCCATTTTTTCTTTAAAACATAATCCGAAGTGAATCCAACCGGAAAGTTCATGAGAAACATCGCTATGTATGGAAGAGCAGACATTAGACCATTCTGTAAAATACATATTATTTTTGAAGTGAAACTTCTTTATCGGGGTTGGAAAAAAAATTAGTGTAACATTTTTTCGTTACGCGCAATCTTTTTCTGTTACGCGCCATCTTTTTCTGTTATGCGCCATCTTTTTCTTATCCCTACCACGCGTGATATTAGATTATTATAGATTAGATTATTAGATAAAGTTTAATAAAAGCCTTTTATTAAACTTTATCTAATTTAACTTTATATAACCAATTTGTGTAAAGTTGCATATAGTAAATTATTTTTTGAAAAATAACGTCATAAAGAAGTTTCACTTACGAGTGTACGCTAGTACACGCACACATTTTTTTTTCAACTTGTTTTAATTATCTTTATACTAATATTATAAAGGCGAAAGTTTGTGAGTGTGTATGTTTGTTACATCTTTACATCTAAACGACTGGAGCGATTTTCATATAACTTAGTAGAAAGTTAGCCGACACTCGGATTAACATATAGGCTACTTTTAAGTGTGGGAAAATATCTTACTCCCACGGGACAACTGATACATCGATTTTTTTAACGCACGCGAAGCTGCGGGGTTCTTCTAGTTTGTTATTAACACATGCTCCTTATTGAATTTGTTTATACTTTAACTTAAATCTATCAAAGAGCTGATACTTACTGATTTTATGTTCACTCCAAGAACATTGCTCATATAAGTTGGAATTTCAGTGAGTAATGTCCAGAATCCCCAATTACTGCCAATATTTGCCACGACGACGGACATAAAAGGCAATGACGTGAAAATGGATTTCCAAGGGGTTTTCATCCTCTGCAAATTAAGACAATAAAATAAATTATCAACGCATCCTTAATATTAACTCGTCGTCAACCCATTACTGTCCCACTGCTGGGCACGGGTCTTCTCTCGGAATGAGAGAGCTTAGGCCATAGTCCACCGCGCTGGCCAAGTGCGAATTGGTGGACTTCACACACCTCCGAGAACTTTTTTTTTTTTAAAGAACTCTCGGGTGTGTAGGTTTCCTCACGATGTTTTCCTTCACCGAAAAGCAGTGATAATTAATTTCTAATACGCACATAAATCAGTGGTGCGTGCCTGGGTTTGAACCTCGGACCTCCCGATTGAGAGGGCAAGTTTCAACCATTAGGCTATCACTGCTCTCACTATTAACTCACTACATTATATAGAATCATTTTAGAAATATGTAGGTCATAAAGACTTAATAAAGACCATATTGAACACTAGTTGACCAGGCGAACTTCATTCCGCCTAAAAGTTGAAAATCAAAAATGATCAGTGTTTCTCCGCTCTAATATACGTGTACTAAACCTTCCTCTTGACTCACTCTATCTATTAAAAAAAAACTACATTAAAATCTGTACCGTAGTTTTAACGATCTAAGCATACATAGGGACAGACTGAGAAGCGACTTTTTTACACTACGTAGTGATAATAACTTTTATAATAGTACTCGCAGTTAATTGGATGTACATGATTACTTAAAGCTGTCGATAAATAATTATGGCAATGATAAGCACCAGGCGGCGGCTAACGACAAATATGCCCAAAGCAAATAAACAAAATAGGAGAGAATATTGAAAAAGGTAAAATAACATTTACTGTGTTTAAAGGCACATTTATAGAGGACCCGCCGGAGCCATCCACGTCACAACCATTTTTATCTAATAACAAGTGTTAAGCGCTGCTGTACTGCTTGTAATGTATCGTAGGAGTTCTTCAGGGCGTGTATGTCCTTAGAGCTAACAACGTATATGGTCGATTTCACGTAGGATTATTACTTAGGGTTCATCACAAACACCTATGGGTAGCTACTTACATGTTAATTTGCTTATACTATAAAAAAAGAAAACATTGCAAAGCAAACTACTTTTTTTAGTCAAATAGCAATGGTGACAAAAATAAGCAACAGAAACATATAAATTATTGTTAATGTTAAATACGAGTATGTAAGTGCCAGACATTTAGAACGTCTTAACCGGCATATTAATTTTTTGGCGCCGTTTTTTAATTATTTGATAATCACCAAATATTTACTAAATAAAGATTATTATTATTATACCTTATGTCCACCAATTTGTCCTAAAGAAGTTTGTATATGCAAACGTTCCTCTGCACTAATCATCTTCGAGGCTTGTGGATTATCACTGCCAATTATCAAATAGACGACAGTCCAAATAAGGCCTACGATGCCATTAATGTAGAAAATTGCGGGCCAGCCCCAGTAATCTGCTATGTACCCAGAGACTATTAACTGTCCAGCTGTTCCAAATTGACCTCCTGTTTGTGAACAAAGAAATGTGCTAAATATTTGTTAGTTTATATTACGTAGAATTGTATAAGAATAACCTTAATCCTAACTAGGAATGGTCCCAAAAACAAAAAACCTGACTGTTCAAATTAACATTTGTAGTCTTGTATTTTCTTACGACTTTAGATGAAGAAGAACCGAAAGTTGTTATATTCATTCATACTAATATTATAAAGGCGAAAGTTTGTGTGTATGTATGTATGTGTGTGTGTGTTGTTACTTCTTCACGTCTAAATGGCTGGAGAGATTTTTATAAAACTACTAGGCAGTTAGCTGACAATCTGGATTAACATTTACAGGCTTTTTACTGTGGGAAAATATGTTCTTTCCGCGGGACAATAAATACATCGATTTTTTAACTCAGGCGAATATTATCTAGCTTTCATTTAAAACCCATATTGTTATGACGATAACAATATTCCTTCCCTTCCCTTTTTGTTTGACCCCAGACGCCATACGTAAAAAATATAGATTACTGATTATATAGCCTGTACTGTAGATATAAAAGATTATTCATAAAAGTACATATTTTAGGAAGCACATGTTAGTACTTACTAACATGTGCTTCCTGAAATATGTACTTTAGCCATCACATCGTTCAATCCATAACATAGGTGGCAGTCAATCCATACAACCTTTACCACAATTACCTTTGTACATTTTCAAATGAAGTCTCTCATTGTAGCTTGCCTTAAGAGTTTAGATGTAAGTATATTTTTTCTTTTTTTGACTACTTACGACAAAACTAGCGATCATACTTCCTTCAAAAGGTACCCGGCGCAGTAGAAGCGACGCAGGGTTATGTGGTTTTTTTAACCGAACTCACAACCCCCCGCCCTCCCGTGGCTATCCTCCGTGCCCCAAAAAGGACTCCGAGATCTCTAATGGGAACGGATCTTAAATGGGACGGAGCACGGGAGAATAGCCGCCCGAAACCCCGGAAGCCCCTTTTAGTCGCCTTTAGCGACAGGCAGGGGATACCGTAGCCCTATTCTAATCCCAAAACTACAGGGACGATCATACTCACCTGCAAAAATAAAGCTTGTCATACGACTTCTTTCATCCAGAGGGACCCACTTGCCAATTAAATAATGCGTAGTTGGAAATACAGCTCCTTGTGTAAGACCCTGGATTCCACGGCAAACGCAGACCATTATCCAGCCACCCTGATAATATTATTTACAGATTCAGTGTATCTCATAACAAAAAAAAATATATATCGGATTCCTATTTTTTTTATGAAATTGAAGTAGCAGACGAGCATGCAGTCCACCTGACGGTAAGTGCTCACTGCCGCATATGGACTCCTGTAAGCAACTTCATATAGAACATGAAGTTCTGTCTAAACTCAATTACACATACGTTGCTACTCCTGAGGACTAAGATGGTCGCTTCATATAAAAGTGTGCGGGCAACCACACCCTTCCATCGAAACGCAAGAACTGCTTCACGCTAGAAATAGGTGTGGCGGTGGTACTTCCTCGGGCGAAATACACTCGTTCTACCACTTTAAAAATTCATTTAATCTATTTTACAAGGTGGTAGAACAAATGAGTAGCAACGCATCTGTGATTGACTTCAGCTGGAACTCATGTTCTGTATGTAGTTGATTACAGATGGGCGGCAGTGACCACTTACCATCAGGTGGACTGCATGATCGTTTGCTACTTCAGTCAGATAAAAAAAAAGATTACTTACATACTTGGCCGAAATAGGCAATAGTAATGAGATTATAGAATTACACCCTATGGCTATGGTCATAAGGGTCATGCCACCGAATTTTGAGGCAAGCTCGCCAGTAATACCCTGAAGTATGATGTACCCCCAATTGAACGCTGACAATATCACACTTTGTCGCTGTATCGACCAGTCGAAAGACTGAAATAAAAGAAAGCACACTCATTATATATGAAGTAACTTTGTTTTTAGAATAGACATAATAAACGGTTTGGTTAATTGATGTTTAGAAGTGGTAGCGTAATGGTTGAATCTAGCCACTCAATCGACGTTTTAAGGAGCGAATTTCAGACCACTTTGTTTTCTAAAATGATGCGTATATTAGAAACTATTTATCACTGTCTACCAATTCGCACTTAACCAGCATGGTGAACTGTGACTTAAAACTCTCTCATTCTGAAAGAAAACCTGTGCCCAGCAGTGGAATAATAATAAGTGGATGAATTATAATAAATGGTAACTGTAGCTGGTAGTTAGCTGTGACTGTGTTAACTCTCTTATTACTTCTATTTGCAGTTTGACAAAGATTCATTGATAGTTTAAACCTATATCCGCTTTCGCCAATCTGAAAATATGTTACAAACTGACTAGAAAAGTTACCAACAAAGGTAGAATACGATTATAAACTTACGTTATCAACATTTTGATCAGTCATAGCGACAATAGCGAGGCTCATTATGACTCGGACGCAGAACGCCAGCATGAAGCCCAAGAACAACATCAATATTTGGATGTAACGGACAGGAAAACATGGTTCTAGAAAGATACGAATCTAAGTTTAGTACACATTCTAAGAATTTATAATTTACTTCTTATGTATATTATTAATGCGAAGCTTTGTGATGTACGTCTGTTTGTAACTTTTTCACGTAAAGATTTCTAGTCAGATTTCACTGAAATTTGTGATACCAATAGCTTAAGACCTGCACAAACATATAGGATACTCTTTATTGTAGTAAACGTGACAGAAGTGGACCAAGGGAATAGGTTAGTGATATTATTAAGGTGATGGTCGATTCCCTTAAAATAAAAATGTGTGCGTGTACTAGCGTACACTCGTAAGAAGTGAAACTTCTATATGATGTTATTTTTCAGAAAATAATTTACTATATGCAACTTTACAGAAATTGCTTAAATAAAGTTAAATCAGATAAAGTTTAATAAAAGGCCTTTATTAAAATTTATCTAATAATCTAATCTATAATAATCTAATATCACGCGTGGTAGGGATAAGAAAAAGATGGCGTAACGAAAAAAAAAGATGGCGCGTAACAGAAAAAGATGGCGCGTAACGAAAAAATGTTACACTAAATTTTTTTCCAACCCCGATAAAGAAGTTTCACTTCAAAAATCCTAATTCAACGTACTCTCGATCTTTTTCTGATAAGAGTCATGTTCTATTTGATTAGTCTTAGGTTCGATTAAGTTATGTTCTATTCAACTATAGATATTAATAGGCTATTTTAATATTATAGACATAGGCGAGTATGACTCTTTAAAAGGAAAATATTTTTTGTATTTGGTAGTGTATAAAATGCGACAACAGTCACAAAACTATTTCTATATCGCATTTTGGAAGATATGATGGTGCTTCGCTACTATCTTGAATACAGCCTATTTATAAAGCATAATCTCATCTCATTGGCTCTTGATAAGTGATATAATGCGCATCAAATTCAAATAATAATACGTAATAAACAATATAAATCATAATATACACCTTTTTTGTTTTACTGCTTTCTTATCTTTGCTACTTCGTCTATTCCTTTATTTTTTCTTCTGCTTTTTTATTATTTTATACAGTGTTAAAAACAAGATATTTAATAAAATATATCTAATAAAAGGAAAGGATATAATATCCTTTCCTTTTATGTGGTATATATTCCTTTCAGGTGTGATCGCTTCGACGGTTAAACAAGAATAATCATTTCTACCGGCGTTCGCTCGCCTTTTTATAACAATGTTTGGTGGTGTGACAATAACAAATTTATGGAGGGTAAACTAAATTACAATTCTAAAAATCATTAAATGTTGCTAATTCAATAAACAAACAATTTTCGATCTTTAAACTAACTAAAATAATTATTATCGGCGACGTGTTTTTCATAAATACGCGGTGTCGCGCCGACATGTATAATTTTAGGTTACTTTTAATAATATCTATTTACAATGTTGCACAAAATAATTTGTTCTATGTATATAAATATGATATTATTGAAAATCATCAACATTTTTAAATTAATAGGAGCAAAACTCGTTGGTTCCTTTTTGCAAAAGTAGGTCCAATTACGAAAAAAAATCAATGTTACTTAGCCTGTGATGATAAAAGTTAAAATGTCAGACTTTTAAGTACTAGTAAAACATAATTAATTATAAATTCATCTAAAGGATATGGACAAATCTGACACCGACTTTATTTCACTTACTTGTCTTTTTCAAATCTTCCGTTTTATCTTTTTCTTCGATCATTTTATTATTACTAGTGTTTATTATATTATTATTTTATATATAACTTGATCATATATCGTGATAATACTAAAGCTCACTCAAAATATCTAAACACAACTAAAATTGTTTTATCAAATTCACAGCATGAGTTTTCTTTAAAACGTTTGTTTATACTGGATATGCGTTGAGATAATATATTAGAAGTGAAATATTTCAAAATGCGATTTTGGATATTTCTATAGGCATAAGATAAAGTCATATTATTCTTTGATCTTGGCAAGATTATTGATTATATAATCTTATTTGACAATTACATCATATGTCGAGCGGAAACGCACATCAGGATAAGATCTAGCGATAATATTTCGATGTTTTGTCCTCGAAGCGATTACAATTCTACTTCTTGGCGCTGCTTTGTGAGCTAACTACAACAAGTTCTTTAACTATATATCTTATTATATCTCACATCTCACTTTAATCTTATTATGATAGTAAAGTTTTGTAAGTATTTACGTGTTTGTTAATTTTCACTAAAAAACTACAAATCGTATTTCACTGAAATTTGGAAACACATCAAGTTCATCAATGAATACGTACATTAACACATGGGAAACTAATTATCTCGATTAGCGGGCAAAGTCGCTAGAGTAAGCTAGTACTATAAATACGAAAAAATTTGATGAAGTATGTTTGTTTCTTACTCTTTTATGAAAAAACTAGAAATTCGACTGGTAGAGTCCGATATCCGTCCGTCCGAAGCTTTTCACACATAGTATACGACCTAGATTAAAGTACGGTAACAACACGGTAGTATTTTTATCCCGTCTTTTCCCGAAAATGTCAGTGTAGCTGTCTCTAAAATTAACCTAAATAGACTGACCTGATGGAATGTAGTCACCGTCGCCTATGGACATTCGCAACACCAGAGGAGTCGCCAATGCATCGCCGGCTTTGAAGGAGAGCTCTTTTTGCACCTTTTTTCACCAGACCCGTGCCGAGCAGTGGGACAATAATGCCTTGACCAGGAATACAATATTACTAACATTTTTCAAATTTTCTCCCATCCATCCATCAACCCTTTAAGGTCTACTGCTGGATATAGGCCTCCACTAAATGACGTCACTCCAACCGGTCCTGTACCATATTTACTTATGTTATACTATTTAGAGGTGTTAGATACACGTTTAGAGCGCGTCGTCCTTACATGTGCAATACCCAATACATAATTATTGTTAGGTCTATTAGAAATTAATTATCACCAAACACACCTCGGGTGTGTTGGTCTGAGGACACCAACATACCCGAGAGTTCTTTAAAAAATATCAGAGGTGTGCAAATTCTACCCATTCACACTTGGCCAACGAGGTAGACAATAGCATAAAACTTTCTTTATCTGAGAGTCCTAAAAACTCTCTTTTTTGTCCTACTACTAGACATGGGCCACAGGTATGTACAATAAAGGGTTGACAACAACATGCACTCATGCCGTACCAATACGGGAACACTTAATTAAAGAGGGTAGATATTAAAACTAATGACATCAATTAATATTTTGTTACTCTAATGTGTGGTTGAAAGTGCAGCGTTAAAATATAAAATATAACGATAGTGCTAAGTTAACCGTTTTTCTGTATGGGGGTGTTAATTTTGATTGACGTAACAAGTGTGGAGGTAAGTCCACTTTTCCTATAATAATGCTAAATGTATAGTATGTAAGCAAAGAAATGCTGATGTTATTTTAAATTCAATGAATTATTGAACATAAACTTGCTTTTCTGGATATTTTTACAAAGTGTATGCAGTTTTACGACGTCGAAAATATTAGTGTGCCAATTTGGGCACAACGGCCACAAGTGTACATTTTATGTGTGTTACTTTTGCAGTTCCAAGATGAGTCTCAAACGATGTTTTACTACAAGTAACAACTTCCAAGCACTGGAGGAAGCGATAAATGCAGTTTGTGAAGACAGTGACGATGGTTTGGAGTATGATTTAGCCACTATTCCTACAGACCCTAGTGTTGTTAGTGACGAAGAAGAGGGTTTTGATGACGATATAAGTCCGTCAAACATGCCAAAATACGTGCCCGGCAATATTGAAGTGTTTGTTCATAACTGTGATAATCTTTCAGATTCGGAAAACACTAGTGATGATGAGTCGTTAGCTGTAAAAAGGGCACGAATGCAAACTGACACAGCCGCACCAACTAAAAAGCTAAATGTTACACCTTTGATGCCACCATACGCTTGCGCATTCTTTTCATTGCACCCCAGGCAGCTTGGCCCGGTCCCCCCGGCCCTTCGCGGCGGCCCCTGTCTTTGGTAGGAGACCTTGCCTCCCCTCTGAGATAGGCGCGCGTGTGACACGTACGTTCGGCTAGGCGGCCCTATGCCCGCCGCCCCAGACTAGCGCTAATGGCGGCCGAAGATCGTTGTGCTTCCGGTGCCTGGTGCCTATTCTTCTTAGAGGGGGGAGGCGTACGTCGTTAACTTTCCTTTCCTCACTCTTTCTGCTTCCACCTTCGCTCGCAAAATTCGCTCGCAGAAGGAGGAGGCCGTCGGAGTGCCGACCATAGCATTGGCTACTGTCGGCAACGAGAGCCTGCCCTCCTCGATATTCAATCCCTCACAGAGGACACGACGCTCCTTAACCCACGCTTCACACTCCGCTAGAGTGTGGTGCGCCGTGTTTTCGGGACTTTCCTCACAATGATGGCACCGGGCCGTGGCCTCCTTGCCTATGCGACACAGTTATCTGCCGAAGCAAATTCAAATTCAAATTCAAATTCAAATTCACTTTATTTGCCAGAACATAGTGTAGTACATAGGTCTTAAATTTAGCATTATATTTTCATATGTTCTACCTAATAAGGTGTGCAAATTACAACTATATTAAATATTTGATTATAGAATTACAACAACAATGTCATATAAATACACATAATTACATCAATAAATGTCAATGTCAATAGTATGAGTATTTCATTATTTCTATTATTCTTTGTCAATATTCAAAATTAAAATAAAAGGAAACTTAGTCAAATTCACTATTAAAATAATCACTTAGGCTATAGAAATTCCAATTGATGAGCCAAACTTGTAATTTTCTTTTAAATGTATTATATGGTAATTCTTTAAAAATGTTAGGCAATTTATTATAAATTTGAATTACAGACATAGGAGCGTTTCTTTTTATAATTTGTAACCTACAGCTTGGAGTATACAGTTTGAATTTATTTGCATTACGCCTAGATCTTATAGGCGATTTTACTACGACCAAGCTGAAAAATTCTGGATGTTCCCTTACAAACACGCATGCTGCTTTAATGTAGATACAACTCAGGGTTAGTACATTCAGGCGTTTAAATAAGGGTCTACAACTATCCATCGGCCCTACTCCACATACTGCACGGATTGCCTTTTTTTGAATTTTGAAGGCTTTGTCAAAGTCAGTAGAATTACCCCACAATAAAAGTCCATATGATAAAGTGGACGCAACATAGCCGTGGTACACACTGAGCGCCACACTTTCAGATACTGTCAATCTCAAGCGTCTGATAGCAAATATAAATTTGGATAGTTTTTCGCATACTATCATTATATGATTTTTCCATCTTAAGTTTTCATCAATTGTAACACCTAAATATTTTATACTTTGTACTATTTCTATTTTTTGCTGATTAAATTGAATGTTATTGGGCTTATTGTGTAGGTTTATTGCACAAAAATGTACAATTTTTGTTTTCGTGAGATTTAATTTCAAATTGTTATCTGTGAGCCAGTCTATTACTGTTCTCAGAGTGCTATTTATTTCTGAGTTCAGATTGTCCAAGGAAGTACTTTTTACGATAATTATTGTATCATCAGCAAATAAAATTGATTTATGTTTAGTTATTTGGGGCAGATCATTAATGTATAAAAGAAATAAAAAGGGACCTAATATACTGCCTTGGGGCACTCCTAAATTATTGACTTTTTCACTGGATTGACATGTGATTTTTTTACCATTAACTATTTTCGATACCTCTGTATATTGTTTTCTGCCCTTAAGATAATTTTTAAACCATTCAAGTGGAACACCACGTATGCCATATTTTTCTAATTTGTCCAACATAATTTGATGGTGTAAATAATCAAACGCTCTGGTCATGTCTAAAAATATTGCGGCCACTTGTGTTTTCTCATTAAGTGCTTTGGAGACTTCATTAACTAAATTATAACACGCTAAACACGCAACCATGCCCAACAGAACTTTTGCCCGTCCTTCTTCTTCGAACATTGAGGGATTACAATTAGATGGCAATGATCATGTTCCTGAATAGCTCCCTAAGCGCATGGATGCAAAAAGTGCAAGAAAACACTTTGCATTGAAAAACCCTGCTTTACTAATTTTTACTTTTAAGTGGCCATTGTACCAATTTGGGAACACCCCTGTAATTTCCTGAAAAATGTTTTGTTATTTTTTTTTCACATTTATTCTTTTATTTCTTGTACTAACAACGATTTAATAAATGATTTGCTTGATTTATGTTGTTCATTAATTATTGGCCTTAAATGGGTTAACAGACTTCAATATATATATATGAAGTTATAAAATTTTCTCATATTTTTCCATGCATTATCTCAAACGATTTGTTATGTCGTTAACGAGAATATAAGTTTAGAATAAAAACAAATCTATGAAATTAAAAGAAAGAAAGAAAGAAATCGTATTTATTCACGAGACACAATAAACTTAGAAAACTAAACATAAAGATAAGCTAAGTAATACCAATTTGGCAAAGCGAGAACTCCCGCCAGGCTAGGTGATAATGCCTGGGGAGCGGCCGTGCTCCGACAGTTGATGTTCGGAACTTGTATATATGCGGGGTATTGAGAATGCTTCGATGGCGTGTTTCAGAATACTAGTAGCGCCATCTCTTGATGAGTAGCGGGAGGTCGCCACACCAATAAGAACAGAGTAACAATACAGTGTTCAAGTAACTCCTGCTGTGACATAATAGCATCGTGAAATGGACTAGAATCAGCTATCGCCATGGAGACAAACGAAACCACGGCACTGGTTTTCATTTATTTCCAATACAGAATACATTATTGCTTAGAAGAAATCAAGGGAATAAAAAAATATATGCTACAGTATATTACATTTATTTTATTTATATTAGTCTCACGATATTTGAACACTATCTAACATTATTTACATCATTACACATTATATGCAAGTTTATTTACACTCAGGTACGAACAATATTTTTGAATATCACTGGGGTTAATTTAACTTTATTCTATTTGGTCTCCACGGGTTTTTCTGAAATAAATATAAACATTTTTTATTACAATCAAATAAAATTATCATTAGGCTTATATTTAACACTATATAAATGTATTGCAGCTATGTTCTTACATGAGCCTACGATCTTAATCCTTAGGAATAGAAATGCGTCTGTGATTGATTTCAGATATAAAGCTTGTTGTCTATGAAGTTCTTCAGTGGCAGTGACCAATTATCATCTAGTAGAGTACATTCCTGTTTGCTACTTCAGTATTATTATAATAATACATGAAGCAAAAATTTGTGACGCATTTTTAAGTAATATGCCGCGGACGGATTAGTATGAAATTTTGCACGGTTATAGTAGACGTAGAGAAGGAGTGCATAATGTTAATATTTTATTCATATAATTTATTTATTTATTTAATCTTTATGTACCTTAAATTTAGTACAAAGGTGGACTTAATGCTATAAGCATTCTCTGTCAGCCAAACAATAACAACAATAATGCATGTATCATACATAAAATCAACTAAAAACACATTACACATACAACCGTCCATTTGTCACAAACACGTAAATAATAAACGAAATAGAACGTTCAATGTCTTACTATGAAAACATGTAACGTCAGAAATGTCAGTGTCTTTGTCAAAATATTGTCCCGATATTGTTTTTAAATGCGGTTAAGCTTGTTAAACCTCTTAACTTATATTTAACAGATGCATTCAAAATTAGTACGAATATTTCTCAAATTATAAAATAATTTGAGAAATATTCGTACTACTTTGGACAATATGAAGTTTAGTTTTTTAATTTTAATTACTGACTAGTTATAATAAATACAATATCTTAACCCTGGTAGAACGTGTAGCTCGCTCGTGTTCGAACAATTCCCCATTCAAATCAGATTAAAAAGTCACACTTAAATTATGCAGTTTGTTTAGTTTCACCTGTGTCATTTTCTTCTGCCACGTCGTTCCACTTCTGCCTCTCGCTGGTGCCAAACAGTAAGAAGAATATGTTGCAGACTATATATATACCCGACGAGACGTAGAATACTTTTCGCCATTCATTCGGGTCGGTCTGTAAAAGTTTTTTTTATAGATATAGATCTTACTAATATGAGAATTGTAAAAGCTTATGAGTATATTATATGTTCGTTTCTAACTCATTCACGCAAAATCTATAGATTTGCAGGTAGTAGAACCAGTGTAGTTCGACCGGGGAAATATCACCGCCACACCTATTTCTAACATGAAGCATTTCTTGCGCGAGATGGAAGGGTGTGGTTGCCGGCATACTTTTATATGAGGCAACCATCATAGTCTTCGGGAGTAGCAGTCCATCTGTGATGGACTTTAAACAGAAGCCATATTCGGTATGAAGTTGATTACAGATGTCCATGAGCGGCAGTGACCACTTAACATCGGGTGGACTGCATGCTCGTTTGCTACTTCAGGCAGATAAAAAAAAAGCTTATTTCGCTGAAATTCAAAATACAGTTAGTTTAAAGCCTATTTTAACACACAAGATACTCATTCCAATGGTATACATAATCATAACGGACGTAGCTGCCGTAATAAGCAAAAAACACTCCACTAAGTTGTTATACCCATATTTATGTCAGAAATGTGAGTATTACCTATTTATTGTATCCAAAAGACTACAGGTATTTCAAGGCAGGTTTTGCATTTCAATTTACGTTTATACAATCTCATTTAAATGAATTAGTTTAAATTTATATTGTTTAAATTTATTATGAATGTCACCCACTTAGTGCGACCATTAAACGTTTATTATTCTCCGAAATTGCATATTTGAAATGGGTGATGGTCCTGACCCTCCAGCAGTGGAGAAATAGAAAAACTGGAAGTACATGTAGGGGCAAACTTTGGAATCTTATGCTTATTCCGGACTCTCCTCCTCAAGCTTAGGGCGATAAAGAATTTCAGACGCTAGCTTACTTTCTGCTCCTACTACTTTGAATGTGTTCGAATTTTGGAAAGTTTTTACAGCTAGTAGTTTTTTTTAAGTACGTAACATGTTTGTCCTTTCACAAAATCATCCCTTTCACTTGCTAGATGATAAATTACGATATTAGAAGTAGTTTCAACTATTTAACTCAATTTGCCAACATTTTGAGCTCTATCCCTTTTATTGTCACTGAGTGTCACACTATGCCCTCATTTAAAATATCTTATCCAAGCAGAATTGTTATGAATACAACACTTTATATGACAGTATCACATTCAGGTTTTGAATTTATCAAACGAGTTTCTCGGAGGAACACGCTATGACTTCGCGATATTAGATTTTAAATCACAAAAGAGGAAAGTTGTTAGGTGAACAGCACATTTTATGAAACAATGAAACCTTCATAAACAATGCGGTATTATCTCTAAGAGAATGTTTATTATCATTATAACGTACGATACTCCCATGCTGTTCATAAAAGATAAACTAATTTATATGGCTGGAAACCTCCTGCTGCGGTAATGATAATAAGTATTTTTCTCCTTAATGAGGTAATGTGCAGTTTTTATAAATTAATTTAAGTTGACGTGTTAAACTTTTTGTTAATTAACATCGTCGTGCACATTTACCCACTATGGAAAAGTACAAATATGTAGATATATTGTAGTGATAAAAAAATGTTCTCGGAGGTGTGTGAAGTACACCAATTCGCACTTGGCCAGCGCGGTGCACTATGGCCTAAATCTCTCTCATTCTGAGAGAAGATCCATGCCAAGCAGTGGGACGATAATGGGTTGACGATGTTGTGATAAATAATTTTCCGAATTGACTGTGGAGACGTGGAGACATCACAAACATTTCTGTCTCGTAGCAGCAGTGTTAAAGAGTGCGTTATGGTTAATAAGGTAAATATTAGTAGTTGCACCTTAATTTTCTTGAGTCTACTTTTTACATCAAAGGTTTTTGTTGTCTTACTAGGAAAATTCAGGTTTTCTCCCACCATTTTTTTTGTTAGTTTGCTAAATTATTGTTTTATATAATCTAAATATTAGTTTGATAAAATCAGTGTATATCCTACTTTAATCTTCAATTTAACAAAAATCTAATGGCTTATTGCCCATCTTTGGTTGTTCATATAGTTCCGCATACAACGCATGCACGTGCAATCACAGAACTATTTTGTCGATTGTATCACTGAGTTGCTTTCGTAAGCGACGCCTAGTACACCGATACCACCCACTAAACAGTGGGGATGGTAAATATTTTTTACACTTATAATTATATAATATTATAATGTTTTATTAACATTATATTATTATAAATAAATGTTAAGGATCCGGGAGGTATCCGACTTCCTAGCGAATTGCCCAGGTAAAGAGGGTACTCCTCGAGGCCCGAAATTCCCTACCTACCCTTATGTTGACATTGCCTTAGCATATGAGAGTCCCGGAGGATAAGACGTCCCCTATACGTGAGTTGCTTTCTGGGACCCAGCGGCTAGCACCGCTCTGTTCGCCGTTAAAGCTAGCCTTATGTAGGGATATGAAAGCGGTAGCAATTACCTCATCATTTAGAATAGCTCCAGCAGCGAGTGGCGCTATAATAGATATGATGTTGGCGATACAGTTAGTGATACCCATAAGGGTACCCGCGAAGTTAGGCGCCATGTCAATGTGCACCAACTGTAAAGGAAAAATAATGAAAAAGAAAAAATATTAGAAAGAAGATATTATTACAGAAGCGATTTGATAAATCGATATGTACGAATGAATTTGATTAATCAATAACGAAATCTGTATAATTTTGTTAGTTATAATTTTTTTGAAATAGATTTTAAGTTATGTATTAAAACAAAATACTTGTTACTTTAAAAATAATAAAATTATAAATTTAAATAGTATATTAATTTGTAACTTTTATCATACTAAAATAATAAAATTATTAATTTAAATAGTATATTAATTTGTAACTTTTATCATACTAAAATAATAAAATTATTAATTTAAATAGTATATTAATTTGTAACTTTTATCATACTAAAATAATAAAATTATTATTTTAAATAGTATATTAATTTGTAACTTTTATCATACTAAAATAATAAAATTATTAATTTAAATAGTATATTCATTTGTAACTTTTATCATACTGCTCATATCTCGGAATAGTGAAGATAGAAAAAATATGTACCAGATATCCGGTATAATGGCCAGCATTCAGTCCGACAACGATAGTAAGTAGAGCAACTGCCAGGGTGACGTTTCCAGCCGGCGCGTATGAAAGCCCAATCAGGGCTAAAGCAGGCCCAAAATGTCCTGAAAATAAGATGATCAGTCGTTTATGTTAATTGCTAAGACATTAAAAATATATGGGTTCGATCTGAAGTCAACCATAGTTGCGTTGCTACTCCCGAGGACTAAGATAGTCGCTTTATACAAAAGTGTGCTGGAAACCACACCCTTCCATCAAAACGCAATAACTGCTTTACGCTGGAAATAAGTATGGTAGTGGTGAACTACACTGGTTCTACCATCTGTAAAAGGTGATAGAAGGTTATAGAACCAATGTAGTTCGACAGGGGAAGTACCACTGCCACATGTTTTACTAGCCTGAAGCATTTCTTGCGCAAGTGTGCCGGCACCATACCCTCCCAGGTATGGTGCCGGCACACTTTTATATGAAGCGACCGTCATAGTCCTCGGGAGTAGCATCTCATCTGTGATTGACTTCAGATAAAACCCATGTTCTATTTGAAGTTGCCCACAGATGTCCATGGGCGGCAGTGATCACTTACCATCATATGGACTGCATGCTCGTTTGCTACTTCAATCAGATAAAAAAAACCTGATTATCATAATATCGCCAAGATTAAGAAAAGCGCAGCTATAATAAAGTATTATATACTGAGTGAAATGAGTACATGGTTTTAGTCAAAGATCACGCAACATTGAGTTTAAGCGCATTTTGCTTCGCGCTGCAAATGTCAACGTTGAGCTTTAAAACAAACGTATGTATCCGTTCTGATAAGACCGAGCAATTTGGCTGCAAATTGTAGCGAAATTTGCTAAAATTCGCTGACACTTGCAGCTTATAGTGATTTTTTTTTTTATTTGACTGAAGTAGCAAACGAGCATGCAGTCCACCTGATGGTAAGTGGTCACTGCCGCCCATGGACATCTGTAATCAACTTCATACAGAACATGGGTTCCATCTGAAGTCAATCACAGATGCGTCGCGACTCCCGAGGACTATGATGGTCGCCTCATGTGAAAGTGTGCCGGCAACCACACCCTTCTATCGAAACGCAAGAACTGCTTCACGCTAGAAATAAGTGTGGCGGTGGTACATCCCCGGTCGAACTACACTGGTTCTACCACCTTTAAGGTGATATTCAGGTGAATGTTGCGTGACCCTTGGGTCAATGTTTAGTTTGCACCGAACTTTCCGAACACCTATTACTGTCCTATAATCTAATAAGCGATGATGTGTTGTAATTAGAAAGGTGTGGTAATGACTCTTTATGAGGCATTTTAACTTTTCTCTTTTATGTCTCCATGATCATATTACCATCTTCCTAAGTGTTGCCATTAATGTAGAAGTATTTCAAGAGATTTGTTAAAATCGTGTGATGCCGGCTGACTTAAACACGAGGTGGTCATTTAAACTCTCAGTAGTGAAAACGCATCCATCATTGACTTCTTGTACCACTTTTTTATCTGATTGAAGTAGCAAACAAGCATGCAGCAACTTCATATAAGATAGAGATTCTATCTGAAATCGATCACAGGCGCGTTGCTAGTTAAAGATAAACACTTTATATAAAAGAGCAGTGATAGCCTAATGGTTAAAACTTGCCCTCTCAATCGGGAGGTCCGAGGTTCAAACCCAGGCACGCACCACTAATTTATGTGCGTATTATACATTAATTATCACTGCTTTTCGGTGAAGGAAAACATCGTGAGGAAACCTAGACACCCGAGAGTTCTTAAAAAAAAAAAAAAGTTCTCGGAGGTGTGTGAAGTCCACCAATTCGCACTTGGCCAGCGCAATGGACTATGGCCTTAACTCTCTCATTTCGAGAGAAGACCCGTGCCCAGCAGTGGGACAATAATGGGTTGACGACTTCATATAAAAGTGGGCTAGGCACTCCCTTCCACCGAAACTGAAGAGCTGCTTCACGCTGGAAATAATTGTGGCGCTGATTCCTCCACGGACAAATTGCACAGTGCAACCACATGGTGACCTAGTTTCTTTGCTGTGTTGCATACAGATATAAATACGTACAGACTTACATAGACGACGATGACCAATTACTATCAGTGGACTGTATGTACGATTTAGTTTCCAATCCTATAGAGGGCTACTTACAGATATCCATTAACTTCACTTACTACTTACTTACCAGGCGTGAATAACACTGACGTCATGTTTCAACTCTTACCTCTACCCTACTAAATAAAAAAAATTTAATGTAAAATCCTGACCAAAGCCGCCCGTATAAAATTGCGAGGACCTTAAAACAGAAAGTACTAACAAAAAATCGTACTTGTCTTTGGCGAGAAGTAAAAAAAATGCGTGAATAAAGAAGCTATGTTATTCATCACGGATTTTTATTTCAAGAAAGCCTTACCAATGGAGTTCGACAATTTTCTGCTAGCAGTAATACTGAGCCATTTCTTCTTCAGGATATAATCTGATGCGAAGCCGAGAGGAAAACTAAACAAGTACATCGCCAGATACGGCAAGGCTGACATGACACCGTTCTGAAAATTGAATTTAATTTTATTAGTGATGTTTATTATTATTTTTGATTAGGGTATAGATATCGTCTTCAGTATGTCGAGGTTGAAACCCAGGCACGCACCACTGATTAATGTGGATATTAGAAATTAACTATCACTGTTTTTTGGTGAAGGAAAACATCGTGAGGAAACCTACACACCCGAGAGTTCTATAAAAAAAAAGTTCTCGGAGGTGTGTGAAGTTCCCCAATTCGCACTTGGCCAGCGCGGTGGCCTGTGGCCTAATTAATCTCTCTCATTCTGAGTCTTCACTCGTGCCCAGCAGTGAGACAGTAATGGGTTGACGAGAGAGATAATTGGTGTTATCAGAGTCGTACCACATTGTTCTTTATTAACTGAAACAGAAAAACAAGTACTATAATGATTAAACTTTTATTTTAAATTATTTTACCAATGCCCTTTATTTACTAATATATTTAAATAAAAAATGAGAAACTTTTAAAAGCTTTCAATAGTGATAACAAATTCAGCGGTATTCTGGAACACATTTATAGAAGCGTTTAATTCTTGTATGTTTGTTGTCAATATGACTGCTTTTGACTGTAGAATGATAATATGTATAGATGGATGACAATATGTATAGACTTTAGATTTTTTTAAATACCTTTTTACTCATTTAGAGCACACTTATTTCATGCATAAAGCAGTTTATGTATTGGTAGAAGTGTGTAGTTGCCGGCTTCATATGAGGCTACGGTCTCAATTCTTAGTACCAACGCATGTATGCATATAAAGGCTATTGATGACAACCGCTTACTATTACTTGGACTGCATGCTTGTTTGATATTGCAATCTTATAAAAAAATGACATACGATCACCACGTGATGCCCTATCAAGTAAAAGATTATTATTGGCTATTACTTTCAACTTTCTGCTAGGATAATGTTTTTTTTGTTCCACTGCCATATAAATGACGGTAAAATTTAAGTAACAATTTGACGACCCACGTAGAAGAGCGGTCACCAAACCGGTCTGACCAAATGTGTCACGGGTTCGAACCCCAGCCAGACAGATTCCTGAATGATCAATGTAGATACCTATTCGGTGTCTGGATACTTGTATATTCATCTAAGTGTATGTCTAAGGCATCCACGACACTGAAGAATATCTCATTTCGAGGCAATCTACCTGTCTTTATAATTTATAGTATTATCCGTACATTTTTAACAAGCTTACCAAAGAACAGGCAAGTTTATTTTTAAAAATATCCTTTTTCCACAGAAAAATAAGTAAAATGTGTCTTCTCATAATCATTCGTAAGCACTAAGGGTCCGGCGTAGGTACTGAGTATCTACCCTTGGGACGTTGCCTTCATGAATCATTTTTTTACTTTTTCGCCGATACATTGCAATGATAGGTAAGAACGTACGCAAATGATTGTCTTGAGGAATTTAAAGATTTAAAGATTTATTTAACAACTTAAACATATTTACAATTGTAATGTTCGTAAACAGCAGCAATAGTGTTGAACTGTGTCGCTACTATTTACGCCCACCTCGGAGTACTTAGCAAAACTTAGGAAACTAATGATAATACTTAGGTTAGTTGTATTATATTATGTATAGTAGATAAGGTGTATGCGTGTTTGTATTTGTATGTGTATGTGTGTGTGCGTTTGTGTGTTTATACGCTTGCGTGATTATGTATGTACAAGTATGTATGAAGTGTATATTTAGATCAAAATCAATCAAAGTGACGCCTTGCTAATGCAGAATTACTTTTTGTATCATTGTACATTTTAATGGAACGGCGAGAATTTTGTGTTAGGTTTGAAAAAGGGATACTTAAATGTTTATGCAAAACAATTTGGCGTATGTATAACTGCCTTACAGACAGGACTTTAGCAACTAAATACAGCTGTGTTGTAGGAAAACGAATAGGTTTAGAGTAGATGACCTTTAGTACTGCGCGTACCCAATTATAATAAACTCGTTCTAAGTGTATGGATATGTCCAATCTAAATGGCAATGTCTTCGGACGAAGTTTTTTTGACTATAAGTACTGACTTATAAGTACCAGACCCGTTAAACACATCCTGATGTCGCGAAACAAATACTTACTGCTTTAATGTTAACGCCGAGAACTTTATTCATGTAAGATGGCATTTCAGTCATCAGAGTCCAGAAGCCCCAGTTTTGACCGCAGTGCACCACTATCAGCGAGATGAAAGGAAGCGACGTCCATATCGCCATCCATGGGGTTTGGAATTTCTGAAAAAATGTCAAAGATATTCCAGATTTGTAATTTGGTCTCACTGTCACTAAACTGACGTCACTAGACTTTATTCAGTCTCGTCCACAGGGACGCTACAGAGGCTACAGAGCCTCGGGATCAGAATAGGGCTACGGTATCCCCTGCCTGTCGTAAGAGGCGACTAAAATATGCTTCCGGGATTGCAGGCGGCTAGAGTGGGAGCTCGAACCGTTCGGTCAGGCGATCCCGGGAAGGACGGCGGTATATGTGGTCGCATACCGTCGTAAAGACTAGAAGGAGCGGTGGGCTCAGCCACCCATCTGGGAGGAGCTCGATGGGGCAACGCGCTCAGAGGATTGCGGTTGCGGTCGGACCGAGTACCCGGAGTCCTCTTTATAGCGCCAAGGACGGCCACCGGGGGAGTTTTAGTGCGGTAAAAATCCCACATAACCCTGCGTCGCTCCCACGGCGTCGGGTACCTTTTGAAGGTTTCCCCCTCGAGAACAAAAAAAAAAAAACAAAAAAAAAAAAGACACTGAGGTGACGAGAAGACTTAACGAAACCTCCGAAACGCTGCCCAGCCCAACTGTATGCGTCTACCGACATACCGATTGAAGTTGTTCTTGGCGAGTTGATGTATGGCCTGACCTAAATAGCTGTACTCATGAACAACTTCAATAGTCGATGTTTCGACGACCACCGGTCTTGGCGTAACATGCTCCTTAAACATGATTTTTGTCTTGGCTAGGTTCGTGCCAAGACCAACACGTCGGGATGCAGGAAGGCTTGCTAGTGTCGTTGCTAGTGTCGACACTAGATGGAATGTTGGATGGTCGTTGGAACTTTATTGATAAATAGCTGATATTGTGCTGAGTAGCTTAGGTTATGAAAGAAATCGGCTAAATGCGAGTCGAACTCGCGCACAAAGGGGTCTGTATTAATATCTATAAAAAAGCGGCAAAAAAAAATTGTTTTACGGGAGTCCGGCTCAAATATAAACTTCATTCTGTTTTAGTACCTATGTGTTGTTATTGCGGCTATAGAAATATGTCATTTGTGGTCATTTCAATTGTCTAGTTATCTCGGTTCTTGAAATAAAGTCTGGTTGACAGACAGAGAGACAGCGGCTTAATAATCTACTAATTAGGGTTCCGTACCCAAGGGATAAAAAGAAATCGTTTTACCATGATGATGCCGATTTTAGATGCCGTTTTTTTATAGATAATGGTACGGAACCTTTTCGTGAGTACAACTCGCACATAGCCGACTTTGTTTTACTCGATATTCAGTTTTTAGCCGGTGTTGAAGCAATATCCTTACGACATAAATCTTGAAATACTCTCTCTTTAAACTTTTGGAACTTTAAATATTAATAATGTACTCTAAATAATTCTAAATACTCAGCAGATTAGGCAAAATTTTAATAGAAACAAATATTTCAAAAGTAGTCGCTCATTACATTTATTATACCTAACTACAATTAGTAACTATTTCTCGTCTTAAAGTAAAAAGGTTTTTGCTTAATTAAAATATTTTTGATTATAAATTATAAATAAGATAATTTGTTACATTATCATCTCGATAATACTTGTAACTTTGTACTGCTGGCCTTGTGCTGATTAAAATCAAAACAAATAATTGCCGGGATTTTATAAATAATTAAGACAAGTGGCAATAACAATTAGGACTTCTTCGTCTTTTATAAGAAGTAACGTTTTTAAATTATTGAAATAAAATAGCCGACTGCTTATAAACGACTATTGCCTATTTTTTTGTTTCTGTATTATCTTAATTTAGCACATTTTTGGATTTTGAGTCAAAAAAGTAACATAAATGTGTAATTGATATGTGATGCACACACTCGTAAAACATTACCCTCCTTCTAACGTAGTTGGATAAAGATTTACCTAATAAATAAAACTCACTTAAAAGTAAAATTGACTACAAAATTTCAAAATTTAAAAAGCTTCATTTAATCACCTTTTTACCACCAACATGTCCCAACGAGGTCTGGATATAGAATCTTTCTTCTTGGCTAATCATTTTTGAGGCTTGAGGCGAACTGGATCCAAGGAAAATGTAGGCAACAGTCCAGATACATCCAATGATCCCGTTACTATAGAATATTCCTTGCCAGTTCCAAGACTCTGCTATAAAACCAGACACCATTAACTGCAGCGCTGTTCCTAACTGTGCTCCTGAAATATGGATAACAAAAAAAATATTGATTAGAGCAGTTTAAAACCTAATTTTAGTAATATCGAATGTACATATAACTATAGTCGGGGAAGAAATATCGAATATTAAGAATAATAACGAATGTCACTGAATATTATTATAAAAAATTAACACAATTGACATAAAGGTACAAAAATCTTCATTTTCATATGTAATGGTAGTAGGGGAGCCCAAGAGGGGATTTTGGGACATACTCGAGCGCGGCAGATTAATGTGAAGTAAGATACTTTATATATTGATAAGTACCTCCAGCCAGTATGCGGCCTTAGCATAGGTGGGTACTCCCAGGGGAAGTTAGTAACCGTGCCACCCCCTTAGGTGACGCTCAAATCGTCAGATTAGCAAATTGGACACATCTCAGGTTCTAATTCACCTCCGCTTATCCTAATCTGGCGCGCTTGAGTGAGTCAAGACGTCGTACTTATTGTGGAACTTTGTTAACCTCCTACCCCCCAAGGATACACTTAAATCGTCAGAATAGCAAATTAGACATATTTTAGGGTGTAATTAACCTCACTTTGCCCTAACATGATGCATTCGAGTAATTCCATATCATAGATTATTTTTTAAAAATTTGAAACTCTGTAGACGCTTATCCCACCACTCAACGAGATAACATTATAGGACCACTTATCCTTCCTATCATTAAATCTACCAAACCTAATAAGTTTCCGCGACGCTCGAGTAATTCCACATTTAGCATCCTGGGCTCCCCTACCAGGGTAGGTACACACAATTTTTGGTTAGAAAATAAGTGAAATAAAAAACGTGTTGTTTTATTCGTGAGTACTACCATTACATATTACAGTGTATGAATTTCGCAATAATATTAGTCTAAAATCAACAAAATCAGGATGTTCGGAAAACGTTTCGAATGTGCCAAGTTTTTCTCCAGCAACAAGAATCAATAAATGAGATGTAAATGTCAATCCAGGATGCTTCCTTACTTTCCACACAGTCACCGTCTATTCCCAGAGACACAATGTCGTAACAATTCAATTTATCTGAGTGATGAGGTTGCGAGGTGTTTTTTGTTGACACATTTTCTTGTATTGATTGAGAACTTTTTGGATGTGCACGCGTTGTTCCTTAAGAATGACCTTGTTTCAATACTTATCTGCGGTACTTCAAGATGTCAAAGATTTTAAATCCACTTAACTACTTTTCGGAGTTATAATGAAATTCGTTGGTTCATGTTTTCTATGTACTGTAATCGATTTCAATGCTTATAAAATAATTCGTGAAAAGGGACAGGTATCCAATTTTTTCTACTGCTTATAGAAATGCTTTATACAGCAATTATTTTTACAGAACTAGATCAAAATAAATTAAACTTATGTACCAGTATTTAATACTCGTATTGAATTCAGAAAGAACATTTAGTCCTAAGATAATTCTTCAATCTTGATGTAAGATCTAAAGAAACCGAAACAAAAAAATGATGTTCTTGTACAGAAACTTACCCGCATATATCAAAGTGCCCAATCTGCTCTTCTCTTCTAGAGGTACCCAGTTTCCTATAAGGTTGTGGATTGCTGGGAAGAGGAACCCTTGCGATAAACCTTGGATGACACGGCATCCGCATACTAGTTTCCAGCCTCCCTTAAACAAACAAATATTTTGAATAGTAGAGCATTCTTCTGACTTCTTGCAATTTTGGACGTCGTTCTTACCAGTGGACAAAAAATAGTTTGCATTCAAGCCAGGCTACGAATTATTATTACGTATTAAAATTACGAAGTATGGTATCTACCTTCCTTAATATTTAAAAAAAATCTTTACCTACTTGAACGATATATTATGTATTTATGGTATAAATATTATGAGATACCTATTATTGATATACCTATTTTTCGCTTCGCAATTGATATATATGGTCAGCAGTGGCTACTTTAGGAAGATTCCATACCGATTTACTGATACTATTCAATAAAAAAATAATACTTACGTAATAAGATCCCACAGGGATGAGCAATGACACAACTGAATTGATGCCAACGCAAAGAGTGATGAGGACCATCCCACCGAACTTCCCAGCAAGTTCACCTCCAGGAATCTGTAGCACCACGTATCCCCAGAAGAAGGAAGACAGAACCACGCTTTGAATCTTGATGTTCCAATCGAATGACTGAAAAAAAGATTAATATTGCGTTAACTTCATCACAATAGCATGTACGAGTATCAGTTCATTTAATATCTTTTCTTCTACTTTCAAGTGTATGGTAAGGCGTTCTATTTTAGTCGTCAGGAACAGCTATGTATAAAGTGTTCTAAATCAAATTACCATAAAATTATCAGGAATCCATTACCAGGATATCTGTCTACATGCTCATTTGTTACTTATTATTTCAATGACAATATTACAAGTACAGCATGCTAATTTTATACATTGGATTGATGATGCATCATAGGAACGCAATTTAATACAGTACTATTAGTCAAATCTTACCGATTATATAGTTTGTGTAATTTCATTAAACGATCCTGCATTACCAGGGTAAATGCAAAACGAACTTTTAAATTTCCATATTCCTTCTAAAATATTTGTGAACGATGAGGGACACAAGTCTTTTGTCATTTATATCCATCCATCCATCCATCCATCAGCCTTTGAAAGTCCACTGCTGGACATAGGCCTCCCCTAATCTGCGCCACTTCGACCGATCCTGAGCCATCTGAATCCAGCGGTTACCCGCCGTCTTCTTCAAGTCATCAGTCCACCGGGTCGGGGGGCGGCCTGCACTCCTTTTGCCGAGGCGTGGTCTCCATTCGAGGACTTTTCTACCCCATCGGTTATCTGTCCTACGAACGATGTGGCCTGCCCATTGCCACTTCAGCCTACTAATTCTGAGAGCTATGTCGGTAACTTTCGTTCTCCTACGGATTTCATCATTACGAATTCTGTCATTTATATGTCTTTTGTCATTTATATTTGGTATTTTAGGTTTGTTGACCTTCAAAACAATTCGGTATATTATTTGCTGGACAGGTCTTGTTATAAAGAAATAGAAGTTTGTAAGTAATTAGGTCGAGACTAGACTTATTTGGTGCAGTCTGAATTCCAATTAGACAATAACTCTAAACCTTTGTTTAATTACTAGTCTAATTGCCTATTTGTATACGAGTCCATTAAATCGCAAACTGCATATTGAAACAGGTTACTTTGCCTTTCATTTTTGTGTCGCAGTCAAGGACCTTTTCTAAGGATATACGACATTGGTTTGCGAAGACCGAAGTATATCCTATTATAGTATGTAAGGTGAAAGGACACATTGAAGGTTATTATTTTTTAAAAGTATTGTTGTTATTTATGAACGAAAATAATATAAACTTATCTATAAAGCTGACGAGATATTAATATATGTCATTAAAAGTAGGTTGTCTACCTTGTTTTTTTTCGACAAAGGTAGCTTAGTAGGCTTGCAGTCCACTTAATAAATGGCCTCTACCGCTAATGGACAACTTGAAATTTTGCTCAAATAGGAACCTCCGAATTATAACAGATGCGTTGTTACCCTTTTGATCTATTTTGAAACGCTTTATGTAAGTTTTTGTCTTTTACTCTAACTCTCAAAGTAGAACGCTGCAAAGCATACTGTTCCCTATTTAATTCTTCTTATCAATGTTAATTAAATAAAATTATTTATATATACTTATATACGCTTGTTTTGTTTATTGTTCACAAGTGGTTAAGCAGGACTATTAAAATTTTACTGTTACTCCAGTATATACAAGATCGTTAACGAAATTACATAAACAATATAGAGGAATAGATTTTACTTGCAGAAACGTATCCGCCATTAGTTGTAGAGAACTTCTCCGACAATGAAACTAATAATATACTTAAAATGAATAAATAAATTCTGAATGCAGTTACTAAAGAAAAATTTTATGAAATTTTATGTAAATATGTTGCTGTTACAAAGCATCCTTGATGGATGCTTGGCAATTGCAATTATCCTGGGCAATTGCCGGGCAAATTTTATGCTCGTTTGATACTGTGATTACTATATGTTGATAGAACATTATTCAGTAAGTATTGTGCATTATTTTTAACACGCTTTTTTAAGTTTACTCCTTAAGAATCGATTTGCATATATAAGGGTCCGGTATAGGAAAAATGTGAGGAGTAAAATCTACTGATGAATGACCTCGTTACGTTTTTTATGCGCACCTTTGTTGCGCAATTTTCTAATTTGGTTGTGAGTGTAGTAAGATGTACATACAGCATGCTGCAAAGCGACTATACCTATATGTTATTGTGCTTGTTTATATCTATCAGTGTCGACGTACTTATATTGCTGTTTTTGTTGTAAATATCAATAATTAATATTGTTATTGTGATTTTTTTCATTAATTTGTTAATTTGCCCTTTCATATAGTATCAATCTTTTTTCAGTTAAATAAACTATTTGCATCTGTTTAGACAATCGGACTTAAGGAGTAAACTTGGTTTGTATGTATGTGAAAGAATCATGGGGCTCAATTTTGACCGGTTTCCAGAATTCTGATTAATTTGAAACTTTGCATACGTATTAAAGACCGATGACAATGCATTTTTTTTTACATAAGTGTGTTTTTTTAGTTTTTAATATTTTTTAAGTTATTATGACGAAAGATCTTTTGGTTCTGAATCTGTCAATGCGTATATAAGACACGGTAAACACTTAAAAGTAGGCCAGATAAGACATGATATGAATGAAATCGATAGATATGTGTTGTAGGACACTTCAGATGTCAATTGTTCTTATTGTTACGAAGTTTCTCCGATAAAAGATGTTTATCTATATTTTTATACTTAACTCAATCCCTATAGACGACTACAATGAACGTAATGGTACGGCTACACTTGATAGCGAAGATTCGTGTTCGCGTTGTCGCGATAAAAGTTCGTGTTCGATCTATGATGAAGTGCTTGGCCACACTACAAAAAACTTTACTACGTCGCGATAATCAAGAACGTCGCGATAATTCATTTTGCGGTAAACATGGAAGAGGCGGTTGCGCTGTGTCACATGGCGGCTAATAATTATATACTACATCTTTATTACAAGAGTGAGATCACAATTAAATGTAATTATTATAATTAATTATTTATAACATTTTCTGTACAGGAAAAACACATTATCTTTAAATGATCACCACAAATAAACCGTTTGCAGGCAGTGCACCACACACCACCCGACCACAATGTGTCATAAACTTCGGTGTAATAAGAACTGCGCCGCGGTCTTCGCTGAAGTGGTTCCTCTTCTTCAAAGCTTTTGACAATCGCCTCACCTCCTGCTTTGATTCACGTTCCTGGTTCTGCTCTTTTAATTGATCTCCTTTTTCGTCCGAGCTAGACTCAGCTTGACAATCATTGATGTCGGTATCAGCTTCTCTCAACCATGTCTCAATCTAAGCAGCTTGTCAATCATTCATTTTAATCCTAAAAACATAATTTTATATCAATTTCCAATAAAATGCCAATTTTAACATAAAATGAATAAAATCTAAAAATATGAACTGGAAAAATACTTACGAAATTGGTCGCACGGACATGCGTCCACGTGCAGTCCAGGAACTTTTGCGGAGCTACTACTAGTACTTCCGGGCATTACCAGCGCTCGCGCTGCACTAAGTACGTTTCGCGATTAGTCATTGAAAGTACCTAGCAGCACAAGAAACTAACTATTACCGTTTACAAAATAAAACTGATTTTGTATGAGTGCAGAGTTAAGTTCAACACGTCCTAACCGCTCGGAGTCTCGCAGTCAACTAAAGCGCGCGATGTGTAGCCAACCGCACGAACTTTGTTGCGACAAAACTCTTTGATGTGTTGCAATTTACCGACAACGGCGCGAAGTGCATTCGTTATCGCGAAGATGATTCGCGATAGGACGAAAACTTTGGCCAGACGTGTCGCGACAACGCAAATCTTCGCGTTATCGCGATAGTGTGGCCCCAGCATAACAGATTATGATCCGTCAATCTTTATTAAAGTAAGTGTTGTGTATCTTTGTTTTGACTGTAACAATTCTGTCATTGTAATGGAAAATCCAATTTTTGATTAGTGAGGTTTTGAGATAAACGGGTTTAAGTGTTTTCTTTTCAAATGTCCACTTCATAGCATTGATTTTTCACCAAAAACATACCTAGTTTGATAAGTGGATATGTTTTTTTAAAGGTCTTTTTATAAAAAAATATTTATCCAGTTTACATATTATTATATGTACAACTTTAAAAGATGCTAAAGGTCTTTTTTACAAAAAAAATTGTTTAATTTATTATATGTACAACTTTGAATCCATTTTATTCCAATAAATAAAATTTACCGCAATAAATTAAGTAATTAAGAAATAATCACCTAATTACCAAAAAAAACGATTACCTAATTTAGCGATAATACTTGGTACCTACATGTTTTAACCAAATTACATTTTTTTTTCTAAATCCATATGCAAATAACATTATTCTGATGCAATTTCCTTAAGAAACTCTAGTATGTCGATTACTGCGTTCTTTACAAAGACAGAATAGATCTTAGTGGATTCCTGATTTTGAAATATAATTAGTAAGGTGGTAAAAAGAGTCTTGTTCGATCGAGAACGTACCATCCCCACACCTATTTCAGGCGTAAGTCGTTTTCTACATTTGCATAACCCCCTTACAGGTGTGGTTGCCGGTTTTCATGAGTAGCAACGTGATTAACCTGAGATAGAACCCCTGTTCTGTCATACATAGGATAGGGATTGCAATCCCGAAAACCGGATCCGGTAATCCGGCAACATTGTAAACTTATCGGTTCTGGTACCAATTCACCGGATCCGGTTATTGCATATTTTGACAAAGATTTGACATTACAGGAAGAGTTACTGTTAAAAATCTAGCAATAACTTATGTATGGTTGCAATTTTAAAGATTTAAAACTTAAAAAAACTTAAAACGCTTTCTACAATCATAACCCCACAGTAGGATTTTCTCCTGTGTCGTGGGTGCCATGGAAACACACAAAGACGAATACACAAACACCCAGACCCAGAACAAGAATCTAAACTCATAATTCAGATACCTGTCTGGCCGGGGATCGAACCCGGAACCCACTGCGCGTCAGACCGGTATGGTAACCGCTCGGCCACGCGGGTCGTCAAAGACGTTTCGTAACGTCGAAACTTACCGTAGAAACTAATAGCATTTTACCAGTATTACATTATCTAGGTCTATATGTTTGCGAACATAGTGAAGGTATTATGGGCAAGATCTCCCAATAAGATTTCAAACAAAGCACTGGCTGCAAGTTCAGGATAGTGACTAAGTAATTTAATGGAAGTCTCCTGTACTGCGATGGCATTCACACTAGATGCAGATTCAAGCGGAACTTCTGTGTTAGTTTGCTTGACCAATTCCAAATAGTATTAAGAAGCTTGGCTTACCATCTTAGTGCTTGGTAAATCTTGAAACATATTAGCTTTTAGGACTAATTCTTTTTATTGCTTTATATTATCGATATTAAGCTGTTGTATCCAGGTTTTGTCAACGTGGTCAATGGCATTTCAACTTGCAACATGCAAAAACGCTTTTGTGATTAATTTTAGATAGAATTCTAGTTCAATTAGGTATTGGTGGCTTTGGCTGGCTGAGATCATTTAGATATTAGTCTGTCAATCCATCCATCCATCAGCCCTTTGATGTCCACTGCTGGACTCAGGCTTCCCCCAAATTGCGCTACTCCGATCGGTCCTGTGCCCTCTGATTCGCAACGATGAAACCCGTAGATAAACTAAGGTTACCAACATAGCTCTCAAAATTAGCAAGCTGAAGTGGCGCTGGGCCAGCCATATCGCTCGAAGGACCGATAACCAATGGGGAAGAAAGGTCCTCGAGTGGCGACCACATTTAGGCAAAAGGAGTCTGAGCTTCACTCAGACTATATTATCAGGAACTCTGCATGATTCAAGTTTAGTGTAGCATTTTATACTATTATCTAGAATATCTTACATTTTCTTTACTCGTATCTGTCATAGCAACGATAGCCATGCTCATATTAACTCTCATGGCGAAAGCGAAGACCAGCGCCAGGAACAGCATCAGCACTTGCACATGCCGGATGCCCAAGGTTTTCTCTGTAATAGTAAAAAAAAGTTTGGTGTAAAGTGTTGAAAAAGTAGAGATGATAAAAATAAAAAAAATGTGTGCGTGTACTAGCGTACACTCGTAAGAAGTGAAACTTCTTTATGACGTTATTTTTCAAAAAATAATTTACTATATGCAACTTTACAGAAATTGGTTAAATAAAGTTAAATTAGATAAAGTTTAATAAAAGGCTTTTATTAAACTTATCTAATAATCTAATCTATAATAATCTATTTAATATCACGCGTAACGTAACGTAACGTAAAGATGGCGCGTAACGAAAAAATGTTACACTAATTTTTTTCCAACCCTGATAAAGAAGTTTCACTTCAAAATTGCAACAGTACAATCTATCTTTGAGTGGTGATATGTAAGATAGTGTACTCGTACATTTTGCTCGCATGACTGTTTGGGAAACTTGATACATACATGATTGAAACTATGTATGTTTTGAAAAGTATGTTCCTTTCTAGCGATTGATATTTTAGAAATTGCATTTGAGACAGGATATTCAAACCCAATTTATATGCATTTCGAGTTACCTCGTCGCCAATCCATTATTGTCCCTCTGCTGGACACGGGTCTTCTCTCGGAATGAGAGAGTTATAGTCCACCGCGCTGGCCAAGTGCGAATTGGTGGCCTGTTGCGTTACATATACTCGTATATGTTGCACGTCTTAAACGTGGAGCATTTGATATAATGCTTACTCTCACTGTGTTGAAATTAAGGAAATTTCCCGACTTGAATTTCTTTTATCATTTATGTGTATATTGTTTATGACATTAATGACTTGTAAAAAATACTAAGTGTAGTATAATACCAAAAATTAGTAGCGAATCCTAGTACATAGTACATACAAGCAACTGAATAAATTCACTTATCCAGTAATTTTTTTCGCTTCAGTATTCTTCTGATTGAATACCTATTTTATTTCTTTTTTACTAATCTTTATTTCTTTTGCATTTAGCTATGTAAATCCCTGCTGACATTTTGAAAAAGATGTCTGATAAGGGTACTCAATATATTTTTGCGTCATTGTAATTTCGTTTATAGGACACGTGCGACAGATAAGAACGAGAAGTGAGCTGTCACATTTGGCAAATCTCGATATGAACAAAAAACCTTGAAGGCTGTTTACTAAGTCAATTTGAAATCTTTAAACTAAAACTTATGCAAGACTACTTCCTTCCCGTGGCTCTGCCCGCTTGGGTAAGGCTTGACTTTGAAGAGTATTTTATATGCTAAATATATTTCTTGAAATTTTTAAATACTTTTTAATGCAGTTTATGTTATATTATTATTAATTTATTCATTGACGAAATTTATATATTTCATCTTTGTCAAACTTCATTGAAAAAGTACTGAATCATTTATATAATATAACTTTAAGCAAACTTATCTATATCTAAATTTATTCCTAAAATCAATTAATTAAATTAAAGACAACTAGACATAGAAAATATAAGCACTGTATCATAAGATTATAAGTAGGAAATCCTTTAGTGGTACCGCAACATAGATCCGCATTTGAGATCAAGGTGGTACACCTTTAACGGGAAACATCGTGAGGAAGGTCCAACGCGTACATAGAACTTTTAGACGAAAACTGTTTAGATATGCGTTAAAATGTATACAATTGTATATGAGATTCATATAAGAACAAGTAGACTTGTAGTGTTCAATTAATCTTAATCTAGAAGTATTAATACGTGAAGCAAAAACTTATGGTGCATTTTTTTTTATCTGACTGAAGTAGCAAACGAGCATGCAGTCCACCTGATGGTAAGTGGTCACTGCCACCCATGGACATGTGTTATCAACTTCATACAGAACATGGGTTCCATCTGAAGTCAATCACAGATGCGTTGCTACTCCCGAGGACTAGGATGGTCGCCTAATGTGAAAGTGTGCCGGCAACCACACCCTTCTATCGAAAAGCAGGGAATGCTTCACGCTAGAAATAGATGTGGCGGTGGTACTTCCCCGGTCGAACTACGCTAGTTCTAATACCTTGTAAATTTGTAATTTGCATTTATAAGTAATATGCTGCGGATGGATTAGTATGAAATTGCACGGTTATAATGGACGTAGAGAAGGAGTGCAGAATGTTAATATCTTTTTCAAATAATGCATATAAGATAAATAAATCAACTAAAAACACATTTTACGCATTACCGTGCATTTGTCACAAACACATAAATAATAAACGAAATAGAACATTCAATATCTTATTATAAAAACATGTCACGTCAGAAATGTCAGTGTCTTTGTCAAAATACCCGCTATTGCTTTTAAATGTAACTTAGCTATTTAATCCCCTTTTTATATTTAATGGGTGCGCTCAAAACTATTTGAAAATTATTACTTTTTATTTGAATTCGATAAATATTTGTACTACGTTTAATTTAAATTGCAGGTCGAACCGATGCGACGCTAGCTAGTGCTACTTAATAAATAACTACATAAAAGAATAATTGATCCTTTATTAAATAGTTATACAACTATCGATTGATAGTTTTATGTGAATTGTCTTGACTAAACATTCGATCCATTAATATTTAAAGACGACTAAGTATATTATTACTAGGAGGTAATTCCCGTGTCCCTGTAGCCTCGGGGTCAGAATAGGGCTACGGTATCCCCTGCCTGTCGTAAGAGGCGAGTAAAAGGGGCTTCCGGGGTTGCAGACGGCTAGAGTGGGAGCTCGAACCGTTCGGTCAGGCAATCCCTAGGTAAAGACTAGACGGAGCGGTGGGCCCAGCCGCCCATCTGGGAGGAGCCCGATGTGGCAACGCGCTCGGAGGATTCCGGTTGAAGTCGTTTCGAGATCCCGGAGTCCTCCTTTTCAGCGCCGAGGACGGCCACCGGGGGGTTTTAGTGCGGTAAAAATCCCACATAACCCTGCGTCGCTCCCACGGCGTCGGGTACCTTTTGAAGGTTTCCCCCTCGAATATAAAAGAAAAAGGTGGTTAACTATAGGTACGCCAAGTTTCAGTGAAATCAAACTGGTAGTTTTTTGTGTAAAAGATTGTCATACACATACACATTCTTACAACTTTTGCATTTATTATATTAACTAATGAGTAGATTGATTGCGCAATAACGTAGACTAAAATTCGACGATTACATTCATTTAATTATAATATTTTTGTAATCTCTAAGACATATTTTTTATTATACATAATATGCATATACCTATAACAGATTGACATATATACTATACTTAATTATAATTACTTATACCTACAGTGTTATAATATAATCTTAAGTATTTAAACTCGACCACGATGCATGCCGTGGTGGCCTGATTAAGACAGCATTTAATTTAAGCCTAATCTAGTTCTTAGTTGTAAGTGTAATGTATTGTCTTGTTGATTACCCTTTTGAAATAAATAAATAAAATTGTTCGATTGACATGAAATAGTACAAGCACACAATTAGACTAAACTATTTGATGCATATAACATTTATATATTACTAGCTTTTGCCCGCGGCTTCGCTCGCGTGGAATTTAGTCTGCCACATAAAGTTTGCAAGATGGTAGAGCAATGGTTCAACCAGGGAGTTATCACCGCCGCACCTATTTCTACCGTGAAGCAGTTCTTGTGTTTCATTAGAAGGGTGTGGCTGCCGGCTCGCTTTTATATGAGGCGATCATCAAAGTCCTCGAGAGTAGCAACGCATCTGTGATTGACTTCAGATTGAACGCTTGCCCTACTTCCTAAATCTGTGTGTTCAAATTTCAAATCACAGGCACGTATATTAATTTGAATTAGTTTTGTCGACAACGGATACTAATACTTATTCTGAAATTAAAAGTTTTAAGAAAGGGTCTCAAAACGCGTGACGGTTACCAACGCGCAGTTGGCTAGCGTGGTCAACTACGACCTAAACTACTGCTAATCTGACTTATGTGCCGAGTTGTGTAACATTAAAAGGTCGATGACGATTGAATGACATATCTAACCTTTTCCACTGTTTCATTCTTATTGACCTTTTTTTTGTCGAGGGGGAAACCTTCAAAAGGTACTATACGCCGTGAGAGCGACGCAAGGTTATGTGGGATTCTTATCGCACCAGGACTCCGGGATCTTCAAAGGAACGCAACTGGAGTCCTCTGAGTGCATTGCCCCATCGGGCTCCTCCCAAGTGAGCGGCTGGGCCCACCACTCCATCTAGTCTTTACCACGATATGCGACCACACGTATACCACCATCCTTCCCGGGATCGCCTGGCTGGACTGTTCAAGCTCCCTGCATCCTGGCTCTCACGACAGCACGCGACCACACATGCTGACATCTTTCCCGAAGTTGCTGACTGGGTGTTACGAGCTCCCAGTCTAGCCGCCCGCAACCCCGAAAGCCCCCTTTTAGTCGCCTCTTACTACAGACAGGGGATACCGTAGCCTTATTCTGATCCCGGAACTACAGGGACGTCATTCACATCGACCTTTCCCATTTTGCTCCGTGATTTATAACCATTTAAATATTAATTTCATAGAACGTCGTTGTATACGGCGGCGGCGCACGGCGCGTACCTACTGCCGGTCAATCAATTGAGTACGCAATATGTTATACTCGTAATATCTTCACAACTACTTATCCAATTTACATGGTGTAAAAAATAGATTTAATCTGTATTACATGCTTGATTTTTTGAAATCATTTATTTTGATAAGGATTAATATTTAGTTTGTATAAAACCCATGGAAACATCAACTTGATATTTTTTTAATTTTCAAAGTATAAAAAGAGTTATTGTGGGTTATACATAAAATATAGGTATATGCTGTCGCGAACTTTTATTTAGATCTATGTGAGCCAAACAATCCCACCATACATTATATTTGGATATCTCCAACGGTTTAGGCAGCGTACGCGAAGATAGCTGTCAGAGGACAACTTTTTTTGCGACTAATCTGATATTTCTCGTTATAGTATAACCTTATTACAAAAAAATCGGTGTAAATTATAGTCCATGTGTTATTCTGATGTATAACCTATACTACTGTAAAGTTTCAACCAAATCCGTTCAGTAGTTTTTGCGTGAAAGAATAACAAACACACATACATCCTCACAAACTTTCGCATTTATAATATTAGTAGGATAGGATAGGATGCTGTAGGCCGATTCACTCATATATGAGAGCCGGAAGACATATACATGAATGTAATTTAGATATAAGGCTGTGTACCAACAGAGCAGTGATAGCCTAATGGTTGAAACATTATAATACTTAACGGGTACTCACGATATGCGGTTTATGAATTCTTATAGAATTCTTTTTGCCGATATTTCGACCCAGTTGCATGGATCGTGGTCACGGCCAAACTGCGGTAGCGGGGAGAAACCGTTGACAAGCACTAGTGGTAAATTAACCTATCTACCCTACGTCTAGTTCGTTTTTCTTTTTTAGGTTCCATATCACGACACACAACACTAACTGTATCCTTACGCACCACACTTTGCACTATTTGCGATTTACATAAACTAACCACCGGATTCCACGCTTGTGCAAGTTTAATACCATCTTCTCTGTTAAAATTCTTAGGATGTTTTTTGATCTCTATAGCTTCTCTTACTAAACGTGGGAAGTAATGACGCTCAGCGGAGATCACCTGAGGTTTATGCAGTTCGATCCAGTGGTTAGAGCCGGAATTAAGGATGTGTTCAGCTACCGCAGATTTTTTCGGGTCATTCTTTTTGACTGCGCTAATGTGTTCTTTAATCCGTTGGGATATGGCTCGTTTAGTCTGTCCAATGTAGGAGTTGCCACAGCTACAGTCAACCTTATAAACCCCGGGACATTGGTACGGGATGATGTCTTTAGGTGTACGTAGGTAGGCCGCAAGTTTTTTAAAGGGCGTAAATACAGATTTTATATTAAATCTTCTATCCAAAATTCTACCTATCTTATCCGTTACACCTTTTACATATGGGAAGTATGCGCAATGTCGCTCAACTCTACTGGTAGTGTAATGTTTTCTGTCCTTTTGTGTGGTCCTAGGTATGTGGCCATTACGGCGCAGGACATCATCTATGTGTTTTAATTCCTGTGGCAGGTGTTCATCGTCACATAATGCGTGTGCACGGTTTGTGAGTGACCTTGCAACCGATGCTAGGTGTCGAGGATGATGGTGTGAAGTGCCATGTAGGTATCTATCCGTGTGAGTAAGTTTCCGGTATACTGCATGACTAAATGTACCATCTGGGCGAGTGTTTAATGCAACATCCAAGAATGCCAGCCTCCCGTTGACTTCCATTTCATAAGTAAATTTAATATTAGTGTGTACCGAGTTCAAGTGACATAAATACGTTTCGACTTGTCCCCTTCCTCCCTTCAATATGGCAAAAACATCATCCACGTATCTTCTCCAAATTTTAATACAATTAGGGCCAGTAGTGATGGCTTTTTTCTCAAAATACTCCATCCATATGTTAGCAACTACTGGGGCAACCGGACTACCCATCGCCACACCATTAATTTGAAGAAAATATTGACCATTATATAGAAAGTAACCAGAACGGAGACAGTGTTCTAACAATTTAACGTAATCTAAGTGGATATTATTATCAACAAGAACATCAGTAACTACTTTTAAACATTCGGTGATAGGGACGTTAGTAAATAAAGATTCTACGTCAAAACTTACCATACAATCACCGTCTTGTAACTGAACGTCTTTTATAATACTAATGAAATGTCGGGAGTCCTTTATGTAAGATGTTGTCCTACCTACCAGGGGCTGTAATACTCCGGCTACATGTTTAGCTAATTCATAAGTTGGTGAATCAATTTGACTAACTATAGGTCTTAACGGAACCCCTTGTTTGTGTACTTTAGGTAGGCCATAAAGTTTCGGTGGTTGTATAATACGGGGTTTAAGTAAGTATTTGTAGGTTTCTTCCCCTATTGTGGCTTGACATTCTTGAATAATTTTGTGTGTCTGACGTGTCACTCTTGCAGTCGGGTCATAATTGACTGCCTTGTAGGTGGAGGTATCACTTAAAAGTGTTGTAATCTTATTTTCGTAATCTGTGACGTCCAAAACAACCGTTGCATTGCCCTTATCTGACTTTAAAATTATTATGTTCTTATTATCCCGCAAATCCCTAATCACAGACCGCTCTTCAGGTGTAATGTTGGATAAAGGTGGTTTCGACTTCCTTAATATGATGGAAACATCTTGCCTGAGAGACTCGGCGTCATTTGGTGGTATTTTATTTCTACTAATAGTCTCCTCAATATTTCCAATAATCTTTTCATACGGTATGTGTTTAGGTGTCGGTGCGAAATTGAGCCCTTTGCTTAATACATTTAAAGCGTCGGTAGATAAAACTTCGTGTGACAAGTTAATAACATTCTTATTAATGTCAACTTTTTCGCGGGTACTATAATCTTGGTGTTTACAAAGTACCTTCAACTTATGATTATGTTTTTGTTGACATAATTCTGCGGTACGTTTAGCTTGTAGAAATGTTATACGATCTATCAGGTCGAACACATCCTTGTCAAACACTGCACTGCAATCCAAATGTACGCGGAACAACTCACACTGAACACGGTCTAACACGTAACGATTATTTCGGATTTGTTTCCGTAACAGTTTCTCACTCGCGGTGCGTAGAATGGATTCGGAACCCCGTATATCATTACGCGGCTTTATTCTAACACATTTCGGTATAACATTTAAGTCCCGACACTTTGTTAAGAACGTTATAGACGCGCACGTAACTTCACGTTTTTTCCGAATACGTTCAAGATCTCGTATTTTATTTACAAATTCCGGCCCGTACCGGTTTGCAATATATGATTTTAGACTAGTATTATCGCGGAATTGATACATTATAATACTTAACGGGTACTCACGATATGCGGTTTATGAATTCTTATAGAATTCTTTTTGCCGATATTTCGACCCAGTTGCATGGATCGTGGTCACGGCCAAACTGCGGTAGCGGGGAGAAACCGTTGACAAGCACTAGTGGTAAATTAACCTATCTACCCTACGTCTAGTTCGTTTTTCTTTTTTAGGTTCCATATCACGACACACAACACTAACTGTATCCTTACGCACCACACTTTGCACTATTTGCGATTTACATAAACTAACCACCGGATTCCACGCTTGTGCAAGTTTAATACCATCTTCTCTGTTAAAATTCTTAGGATGTTTTTTGATCTCTATAGCTTCTCTTACTAAACGTGGGAAGTAATGACGCTCAGCGGAGATCACCTGAGGTTTATGCAGTTCGATCCAGTGGTTAGAGCCGGAATTAAGGATGTGTTCAGCTACCGCAGATTTTTTCGGGTCATTCTTTTTGACTGCGCTAATGTGTTCTTTAATCCGTTGGGATATGGCTCGTTTAGTCTGTCCAATGTAGGAGTTGCCACAGCTACAGTCAACCTTATAAACCCCGGGACATTGGTACGGGATGATGTCTTTAGGTGTACGTAGGTAGGCCGCAAGTTTTTTAAAGGGCGTAAATACAGATTTTATATTAAATCTTCTATCCAAAATTCTACCTATCTTATCCGTTACACCTTTTACATATGGGAAGTATGCGCAATGTCGCTCAACTCTACTGGTAGTGTAATGTTTTCTGTCCTTTTGTGTGGTCCTAGGTATGTGGCCATTACGGCGCAGGACATCATCTATGTGTTTTAATTCCTGTGGCAGGTGTTCATCGTCACATAATGCGTGTGCACGGTTTGTGAGTGACCTTGCAACCGATGCTAGGTGTCGAGGATGATGGTGTGAAGTGCCATGTAGGTATCTATCCGTGTGAGTAAGTTTCCGGTATACTGCATGACTAAATGTACCATCTGGGCGAGTGTTTAATGCAACATCCAAGAATGCCAGCCTCCCGTTGACTTCCATTTCATAAGTAAATTTAATATTAGTGTGTACCGAGTTCAAGTGACATAAATACGTTTCGACTTGTCCCCTTCCTCCCTTCAATATGGCAAAAACATCATCCACGTATCTTCTCCAAATTTTAATACAATTAGGGCCAGTAGTGATGGCTTTTTTCTCAAAATACTCCATCCATATGTTAGCAACTACTGGGGCAACCGGACTACCCATCGCCACACCATTAATTTGAAGAAAATATTGACCATTATATAGAAAGTAACCAGAACGGAGACAGTGTTCTAACAATTTAACGTAATCTAAGTGGATATTATTATCAACAAGAACATCAGTAACTACTTTTAAACATTCGGTGATAGGGACGTTAGTAAATAAAGATTCTACGTCAAAACTTACCATACAATCACCGTCTTGTAACTGAACGTCTTTTATAATACTAATGAAATGTCGGGAGTCCTTTATGTAAGATGTTGTCCTACCTACCAGGGGCTGTAATACTCCGGCTACATGTTTAGCTAATTCATAAGTTGGTGAATCAATTTGACTAACTATAGGTCTTAACGGAACCCCTTGTTTGTGTACTTTAGGTAGGCCATAAAGTTTCGGTGGTTGTATAATACGGGGTTTAAGTAAGTATTTGTAGGTTTCTTCCCCTATTGTGGCTTGACATTCTTGAATAATTTTGTGTGTCTGACGTGTCACTCTTGCAGTCGGGTCATAATTGACTGCCTTGTAGGTGGAGGTATCACTTAAAAGTGTTGTAATCTTATTTTCGTAATCTGTGACGTCCAAAACAACCGTTGCATTGCCCTTATCTGACTTTAAAATTATTATGTTCTTATTATCCCGCAAATCCCTAATCACAGACCGCTCTTCAGGTGTAATGTTGGATAAAGGTGGTTTCGACTTCCTTAATATGATGGAAACATCTTGCCTGAGAGACTCGGCGTCATTTGGTGGTATTTTATTTCTACTAATAGTCTCCTCAATATTTCCAATAATCTTTTCATACGGTATGTGTTTAGGTGTCGGTGCGAAATTGAGCCCTTTGCTTAATACATTTAAAGCGTCGATAGATAAAACTTCGTGTGACAAGTTAATAACATTCTTATTAATGTCAACTTTTTCGCGGGTACTATAATCTTGGTGTTTACAAAGTACCTTCAACTTATGATTATGTTTTTGTTGACATAATTCTGCGGTACGTTTAGCTTGTAGAAATGTTATACGATCTATCAGGTCGAACACATCCTTGTCAAACACTGCACTGCAATCCAAATGTACGCGGAACAACTCACACTGAACACGGTCTAACACGTAACGATTATTTCGGATTTGTTTCCGTAACAGTTTCTCACTCGCGGTGCGTAGAATGGATTCGGAACCCCGTATATCATTACGCGGCTTTATTCTAACACATTTCGGTATAACATTTAAGTCCCGACACTTTGTTAAGAACGTTATAGACGCGCACGTAACTTCACGTTTTTTCCGAATACGTTCAAGATCTCGTATTTTATTTACAAATTCCGGCCCGTACCGGTTTGCAATATATGATTTTAGACTAGTATTATCGCGGAATTGATACATTATAATACTTAACGGGTACTCACGATATGCGGTTTATGAATTCTTATAGAATTCTTTTTGCCGATATTTCGACCCAGTTGCATGGATCGTGGTCACGGCCAAACTGCGGTAGCGGGGAGAAACCGTTGACAAGCACTAGTGGTAAATTAACCTATCTACCCTACGTCTAGTTCGTTTTTCTTTTTTAGGTTCCATATCACGACACACAACAGTGTTGTGTGTCGTAGATTTTCCCTACACTACCACCGGATCGGAAGACGACCTCAACTGAGAAGATCCGGCAAGAAACTCAGCGGGTTTGTCTTCTTTCTTATTTATACCCATTTTTTTTAAATATAATTACAATCATGTTCTTTTTACATGGTAATGAAAGTTAGCACCACTGCACCAGTATCTTGCCTTACAGTTCCGTATAAGAGAGTCCTGTTTGGCAAGATACGCTACACTTTGATGCATGCAAATCAGCGAGATGTCGATCTTTAAGATGTTTCTGACCGTTTGCTGATTCAATCACTACATTGTACTACATACTTTTTTAATAGATAAAGTGATTCGAGAGGAAAGTTTTTATGTATAATTCATGCATAATATAGTGGAAGAATACTGATAATTTTAATTTTTTTAATTTTAGGCGAAACGAAGTTTGCCGGGAAATAAAGGATAGGAAAAATAATATGCAGTAACATTTCTTATGTCATGTGTACTATGGATACATAAAGATGACTACACAAGCACTCACAACCATGGCCGGGGATCGAATCCATCGCTATGGCGGATTGATGTCAACCAGCATATCATTCGAGTGGAATTTCGCTGTTGTGAAATAAATAAACATTTGGCAATATAACATATTATATCAAGGACACAAAACAGGTTCATATCAAATTTTGATTAAATAGTTCTGATAAAGCACCAATTGTATTTTAATTGAATAGGTATGTTGGGTTTAATTAAAGTTATTTTTAACTAGCGGAAGTGTTTTGAGGCGCGTAGAATAGTTAAGTGGTTATTGCCAACAAAGTGAACTTATAAAAAATATAAACACCTACAAAGATCTTAATTGCTGCTTAAATTCACATTAGTTTTTTACTAAATAAAATAAGTTAGCAGGCCATTTATAGTTCGTAGTCCGATCGTTCTGCCTAATTACAGGAGTTTTGCCTTGTTCTGTCATGGTCTTTTTATCTGATTGAAGTGGCAAACAACCATGCAGTCCACCTGATGGTAAGTGGTCTCTGCCGCCCATGGACATCTGTAATCAACTACATACAGAACATGGGTTCCATCTGAAGTCAATTACAGATGCGTTGCTACTCCCGAGCAATATGCGTATGCTCTTTTTACTTCAATGTTACAAAATGAAGTAGAAAAAATACAGAAAACGTAGTTTTATGTTATTATAGAGGTTGTAGAACTTGTTGTGGTTTCAAACACTTACAATTTCAGATAACGGTAAGATTAAGTAGAATAATACTATAACATTTCAAATAAACACTCACGGGCTACTTAACTTTGAAGATGGTAGTATTCATTTACCGATGAAATTAATTATAACATAATGTTTAAATACTAACTGAATAAAGTATTCATTAGAAAATCTTTATTTTTACTGCAACTAAAAAGGTGTAACTAAACCTATGTTAGCCTAATGGTTGACACTTGCCCTCTCGATCGGGAGGTCCGAGGTTCAAAACTACGCACTTACGCACATAATTTTGAGTAAAATCAGTGGATTTTAATGGAATTATGTGCGTATTATTAATTAATTATCACTGCTTTTCGGTGAGGGAAAACGTGACGGAACCTACACACCCGAGAACTTTTTTTTTTAAAGTAAGTTCTTCTTTTTTTTTTAAAGTAAGTCCGAGAAGGTGTGTGAAGTCCACCAATTCGCACTTGGCCAGCGCGGTGGACTATGGCCTATAACTCTTTCATTCTGAAAGAAGACCCGTGCCCAGCAGTGGGACAATAATAGGTTGACGAGAGAGAGACCTATGTTATAATTGAGGTCAACTAGTTTTAATATGAAGCGACGATTTTACTTCCGGAAGTATTAATGCACCTGTATATATTATTATTGGTACTATATTATTATTGTGTCTATAAACTGTATGAGTGTGTACGCATTACGAATAAACGATTTCTTTCTTTATATTACTTAAGGTACAAGTATCATTTAATCATTTTTGATTAAAGACTATTCGACTAAATATCTGTGTACCCATGGACCATGAACTGTATGAGTCAACTGACAGTCAAGTAAACATTAATAGGGGTTATAGTTTTTAATGCAACACGCATAATAACTAAGTTCAGTACAAACTATATTTAACACACTTTCTGCATCTTTACTAACTCCTAATCCTTGGTTCAGTCACGGCAGCCTTGCACTGTCCTCTACTTGACTGTCATGCTGACTTGTTAATTTATTATATTTTTTTATGACTTCATGGAACATTCGGGTGCTTTCAGAGACTACCAGTAATCCAGGAACCACCGGTTAAGAACCACTGTATATATTTTGAGTACGTTGAGTAAGTTGCTTACATATGTATATTTTCGAAGGTGGTAGAATCAGTGTAGTTCGACCGGGGAAGGACCGCCGCCATGCCTATTTCTAGCGTGAAGCATTTCTTGCGTTTCGATGGAAGGGTGTGGTTGCCGGCACACTTTTATATGAGGCGACCATCATAGTTCTCGGGAGTAGCAACGCATCTGAGATTGACTTCAAATAGAACCCATGTTTTGTATGAAGTTGATTACAGATGTCCATGAGCGGCAGTGACCAGTTACCATCAGGTGGACTGCATGCTCGTTTGCTACTTCAGTCAGATAAAAAAAAGATCGCCAGTGAGCAGTTACCGTCACGTGCTTGTTTGTTACGTCTAAGCTATAAAAAAAGCGTTAGTGCTTATACGATGAAACGATAAACAATTCCACGGTAAATACATATCGTACCGACCAAAATCAAATTCATCAGCGTAAATCCTATTCGACAAGATTCCGCTGACAATAATGGTCGATTGAGAATGCAGTGAACTCTTGCTAGCGACAGAATCAATATTTATATGGCCGATGCGAGCTTGTACAGTTAAGCATCCAATAAATTTCACCGTACTTAGTTTATTACTTTTTCCTCAAAATCATCGTCGTTTATACATTCACCCATACATAGCAATGCACATTGAAATAGAAATATATTTTATTCAGGTTTATCATACAGCATACAACAAACATAGGGAAGCAAAAGAAGTAAAAAAAAAAACAAAAACATATAAAAATGAAACAAAAATACATTGCACGTTCACGTTTACATTCTGAGCCATACATCGCAAGATACTTTCCAAAGACGGATGATTATGTATACAATGATCGTTCTGAAACCCAAGAAATTCGTACTAAGGACGCTGATAATTATTACGCCCTTACAAAGTCTTCGTTATTTACCCTCATATTGAGTTCTTAGAGAAATTAAGGTTCTTAAAAACAATATTTCATTTTTCATTATGAGCCATTCATCGCATGTGTTTTGCATTGACGAGCGAAAACCTTAACCATGATTGTTTTGAACCCCAGTATAGGCACACTGAAGTATGGGCACACCTCCTTACTATTTCTGTTAAAAAAATAAACGTGCGGCTCATTTTCATTTTCATTCCGATTTCCAGCAGCTCGTCTCGATCAATGCGAGCTTCGTACTGTCGTACCTATACTCGTACATATACGTTAAGCAAACGGCCGCGTTAAATGCTAGGCAGAGTTGGTGAGTGTTAGGTTTTTTTCGTTACGGAATATCTAGATTAGGTCGCCGCGCTGAATGCCCGCGATAAAAGCTATGCAATAGCTTAAAATATAGACAAACCTTCTCTGTTTTTGAATGTTAACACAAATACAACTATGCAAAACTCGTTAACATTTAACAGCCAAGAGCTCCACAATCACTACATCGTTACATTCGTGCGTAAAATATACTTGACTATCAAGCGAGCTCCATTTAGGCATCTGTACGACAAAATAAGATAAATTTCTAGTTTTTAAAATTAAATTAAATTTATAGATTTAAAAAAATGCGTGCGTGTACTAGCGTACACTCGTAAGAAGTGAAACTTCTTTATGACGTTATTTTTCAAAAAATAATTTACTATATGCAACTTTACAGAAATTGGTTAAATAAAGTTAAATTAAATAAAATAAAATTAAATAAATAAAACTTTATCTAATAATCTAATCTATAATAATCTATCTGATATCACGCGCGGTAGGGATAAGAAAAAGATGGCGCGTAACGGAAAAAAAAGATGGCGCGTAACAGAAAAAGATGGCGCGTAACGAAAAAAAAAAGATGGCGCGTAACGAGAAAATGTTATACTAATTTTTTTTCCAATCCTGATAAAGAAGTTTCACTTCAATAAAAACTATAAATAGGAGCAATATTTAATTTTTTGCAGGTGGTAAAACCAGTGTAGGTCGACCGGGAGAGTACCACCGCCACACCTATTTCCAGCGTGAAGCAGTTCTTGCGTTTCGATGTAAGGGTGTGGTTGCCGGCACACTTTTATATGAGACGACCATCATAGTCCTCAGGAGTAGCAACGCATCTGTGATTGACTTCAGATGGAACCCATGTTCTGTATGAAGTTCAATGCCTCTAAGATCAACTTCAGATAGAACCTGTGTTATAGGTATATGAAGTTGCTTCTCTCTTCAGTCGTTCACCCTTACCGGAGTGGCCGTGATTTTACGATGGTGTTTCCTTAGATGGTGCAAATGCGATGCGCCTTCTTTTGCTACGATCTTCAGCATCCCGTGCTATGCAACAAAACGTGCAACAATGGACGCTTGTGTCGCCGATTTAATAAGGTCTGCCTAACGCGTAGGTGATCGACCGTGTGACAGCTTGCCTTACATTTGCCCTTGTTTATTGAAATTGCTTTCAGATGTATAAATAATATCGTAATTTGCTTATTAAAACACAGCATTAGTCATTATACGAGTCTGACAAAGAGTTTCAATTTCGATACCGACTAAATTGTATGATACTTATCTGGTATGGGAGCCCAGGATATTTACGACAGAATGAATCCTAATGGAGTGATGCCTGTTATTTATAGTTCATTCGCTTGGGATGAAACAGGTGATTTAAGTGAACGAAAAAACGAAGTTAGGCACATAAAATGAGATTTCAATTTCAGATCAATGCTTTAGCACCTCTTCAGTCTTCCCCACGGCTTCATTTGTAAAGCGGAACTCTTAAATTCCTTTATGTAAGTTTCTAAATGAATATGTATTTGCGTAGTATTTAATGATGACAGAAAGTATTTCTTTAATGTTTCTACCCAAATGCCTGACGCAACAGGATAATGTTCTATGAGTGCATGTTGGCATTTGTGTAGGTAACCTTTCATGAGGCTATCTTAACGTAAAAACATAGAGGTAAAAATTAAAATAATTGCAAAAACCGATTTTTTATTTATTAAAATTAAATGAAATCTATGTTAAAATACTTATATGTAAAGGTGGTAGAACCAGCGTAGTTTGACCGGGGAAGTACCACCGCTACACCTACTTCTAGTGTGAAGCATTTCTTGCGTTTCGATAGAAGGGCGTGGTTTCCGGCACACTTTCACATGAAGCGACCATCATAGTCCACGGGAGCAGCAACGCATCTGTGCTAAACTTCAGATGGAACCCATATTCTGTATGAAGTTGATTACTGATGTCCATGGGCGGCAGTGACCACTTACAATCAGGTAGACTGCATGCTCGTTTGCTACTTCAGTCAGATAAAAAAAGAAATATTTCTTATTCTGTGAAAGATCTCACAAAAACGATAGAAACCACTTCAGAGAACTTAATTTGGAATCAAACATACATACCTACTTATATTGTCAAAAATAACTGGATACTTATTTACGTATTAAAATATACAAAAAAGTTTCAAAAGGGTACAATTAAAACGATAAGATCTTTCATTTTAATAAGAAATATTTATCTTAATCTTTCCTGTTCGTAAAATAATGTTTTTGCAACATATACTGGACAAATAAGTTGGATAAGGAAAATATCCTGAATAAAGGTGTTCGGAAAAGACATTTGTAACAATGATTGATGGATCCATAATTACAAAATCACGCAGAACTAATGGTAGATATGAACCAATTCTTGAACCGACTTGTTTGTACTACTCGACCAAAACAATTAGGCGCATGTCAGTTGAAACGTCATTAGAACTAGGGATTTCCCATCCCGATACGAAGTATATTTTATTACTAAATACCAAGAGTATGTAGGTATACCATTATTAAAACATACGCCATAGTGGTATATGTTCAATAGTCGTGTATTTATTAAAACACTTTCATGTGTTTAATATATTCGCACTTTTTCCTACCCATTGTGAGGTTTATTGACGAATAATCAACTAATTTAACAATAACTTTAGAAATTCAACATTCACTCATTAAACTAACATTATAACGAAATAACATTAAACACGTGCTGGCTAACGAAAATACCTAGACGATACACGACTGCACGTCACTAGGGGATTTGCGGGGACAGAAGCGAGGTGCGGGGTACGGAACCGCTTTTGTTTTATGCGCCTAATTGTTGTGGTCGAGTAGTAATAATATTTACTCGATAGACAATGTAAACAAATCGACGACAATTTTTGAAGACTTGCAAACATCACAATGGCCATGTATTATAGAAAAACTAATCATAATAGTAAGGAAAGCAGCAATAGCCTAATGGTTGAAACTTGCCCTCTTAATCGGGAGGTCCGAGGTTCAAACCCAGGCACGCACCACTGATTTATGTGCGTATTAGGAATTAATTATCACTGCTTATTGGTGAAGAAAAATCGTGAGGAAACCTGAGGAAAACACACCCGAGAGTTGTTTAAAAAAAAAGTTCTCGGAGGTGTGTGAAGTCCACCAATTCGCACTTGGACGATGGCCTTAATCTCTCTCATTCTGAGAGAAGACCCGTGCCCAGCAGTGGCCCAATAATGGGTTGACGAAATATATAAGGAAGTTAGAAACCGTATAATAGAACACAATAGTTGTGCAGCTCCTTGATTCAATAATACTTAGCAGGATTTCAATTGAAGTTTTTAAATAGCCATATTTCAGCTTTTTTCCTCTAGAATTACTCTACTCATCGCAACGGACGAAATTCGGCCGTAATTTAAATTAAAAAAACTTCATATTGTCCAATATTTCTCTAATTTAAATAAATTGTAATAATTTGCAAGTTATTTTAACGCAACCGTTAAAGATAAAAAGAGGTTTATTGACTAAGCTGCATGTAAAAGCAATAGCGAGTATCTTGACAAAGACACCTGTCATTTTTGACGTTATATATTTTCATAGTAAGACATTGAATGTTTATTTTGTTTATTATGTATGTGTCCGTGTCAAATGCAAGGTAGTGAGTGTAATGTGTTTTTAGTCAATTTTATGTATGTTTTGTGCATTATTTGAAAAAATATTAGCATTGCGAAATCTTTCTCTACATCAACTATAACCGTGCGTAATTTCATACTCCTCCGCCTGCGGCAAGTATCTTAAAAACGAATCACAATTTTTTGCTTCACGTATTAATATATAAAGGAAGATACTATGTTTGATTATACAATAAATCATTTATCTCTCAATCAACTAAAAATTAAAATGATAATAGGTTCATCACTGATCAAATCGAAAGTTGTCCACGGCCGGCCATATCACATTTACAGACATACCTTTGAATGTACTTTGCATTTTGTGTAAACATAAACAATGATTGTTTGAGAAATATCATACAGAGGATAGTCATAAAATGGTACACTCGATCATAGAAGATTATGCTATATCACGTTTTTACCGATTTGAATGTGTCTTATCGCGGTAACTGCGTCACACACTTAATACACTCAAAACACGATAAGGCATGGCAAATTGTGTTTACTTGCTAGTTTTTTATTATGTAAATTCACAATTGCACAGGAAAATATTTGCAATACTAACTTGTGAAGCTAGGTCATTCCCGCGGGTTTGCCCGCATCGGTCGTGACCTCGGTCGGAGTCCTCTTTATAGCCACAGGGGGGGTTTTAGTGCGGCTAAAATCCGACATAACCCGACGTTGCTCCCACAGCGTCGGGTACCCTTTGAAGGTTTTCCCCAAAACAAAAAAAGGGTACAGTACCTCTTGAAATTTGGTACGGGAATTCCTTTTACGATGTAAATGAGCACTAAGAAAGGATTTTTGGAAATTCGCCCCCTAAGGGGATCACAAATAGGGGTAAAGTTTGTAACAGACGTGATTTCTTCAAATCTTTGTTAAAAATTCTTTAACTGAACTGGTTGAAACGTGTTTCATATTTTACTGAACCTCGTCAACTAACAGCGTAGAAAATTATTTTGGGGATTTTTTCATTTCGATACTCCTTAGCGCTTTTGAGTTAAATTATATTACTTTTTTAACACATTTGATTTCAATGAAAACCTTTTTCACTGTTTGTCTGTTGACTGAACGGAGAGGAGGCGGTTGTCCAGCAGTTAATATCCTTAAAAGTCTATTGGATAGATTATGGTTCGCGCGATCGAAGTCGCGGGTTCTGCTAGTAATACACACACTTTCACATGAGGCGACCATCATAGTCCTCAGGAGTGGGGACGCATCTGTGATTGACTTCACCCATATTCTGTATGTAGTTGTTTACAGATGTCCATGGGCGGCGGTGACCACTTACCATCAGATGGACTGCATGCTCGTTTGCTACTTTAGTCAAAAAAAATACATATTATAATAAGAGTTCTGAGTGGCATCTTTAAGGTTTTATTACTTTTCAGGGTTTCTGTGCCGAAAGGGTAAAAACGTGATCCTACTGCTGCAAATACACTGTCTGTCTGGCCCTCTGTCTGTCTATCACCAGCCTGTATCTCTTGAGCTGTGATAGCTGGCCACTTAAAATTTTCACAAATGATGGCTTTCTATCGAAGCTATATAAAAAAAAGGACTCCCATACAACAAAGGCGATTTAGTTTGTCACTTTAACAAATAAAGGTACAGAATCCTTCATGCGAGAGTTCGACTCGTACTTGGCCATTTTTTTTTATAATACCATTAGTATACAGAATACAATTGTTTTGCCCTGCCGCAATTTAACTATAGTATTTCTATAATGGATGTCGTTAAAAAATAACTAAGCAATACCTATTGTGCAAAAAGCCAACTAAGCGAATATTTGAAGGCCAATAGCTGTAGTGAGACGAGCAAAAACAAGATTATAAACATCTTTTTGAATGAATAGAATTAGCAGTGATAGCCTAGTGGTTGAAACTTGCCCTCTCGATCGGGAGGTCCGAAGTTTAAATCCAGGCACGCACCACTGATTCATGTGCGTATTAGAAATTAATTATCACTGCTTTTTAGTGAAGTAAAATATCGTGAGGAAATCTAAACACCCGAGAATTCTTTAAAAAAAGAAAAGTTCTCGGAGGTGTATGAAGTCCATCAATTCGCACTTGGCCAGCGCAGTGGACCGTGGCCTAATCTCTCTCATTCTGAGAGAAGACCCTTGCCCAGCAGTGGGACAATAATGAGTTGACGAGAGAGAGAGAGAGAGAGAGAATTAGCAAACAAGCATTATTTTCAAAATAAGGTCATAAACCTATTTGTCGTTTCATTCGAAGGCACCATCGCTACACTGCCTAATAACAGCCCTCTAATGTCAATACATAGTATAAAACAAAGTCGCTTCCGGCTGTCTATCTCTATGTACCTATGTATTTAGATCTTTAAAACTACGCTATGGATTTTAATGCAGTTTTTTTAATAGATAGTACAATGTTGTCTTTTTTTTTCTCTAGGGGGAGACCTACCAAAAGGTAACCGACGCCTTAAGAGCGACGCAAGGTTATGTGGGATTTTTACCGCACTAAAACTCGCCCGGTGGCCGCCCTCGGTGCTACAAAGAGGAATCCGGGATTTTCAAAGGAACGCGACCGGTATCCTCTGAGCGCATTGCCCCATCGGGCTCCTTCCAGATGAGCGGCTGCGCCCACCGCTCCGTCTTTACGACGGTATGCGACACATATCGCCGTCCTTCCCGGGATCGCCTGGCTGAATGGTTCGAGCTCCATTCTAGCCACCCGCAACACCGGATCCCCCTTTTACTCGCCCCTTACGACAGCTAGGGGATACCGTAGCCCTACTCTGATCCCGGAACTACAGGGCCGGTGACTGTGGTACCTACCCGTCCGAGCCATATACTTTCTACCATATAGTATACCTTCTAACATAATATGTAAGAAACTTTTCCAGTCGTGACTCGATACAGCTGCACGCTATTTTGGGTTAAACAACTGCATAAATATTCATTTCACATTATCTTTTACAAATTTCATTACAAATAACCTGGTTCTGCCGATAAAATAAACTAGTTGGTTTCTGCGTCTTTGTACTCGCACAGCAGAAAAATATTGAAATGAAATGTTTGTATCACAACATAGCATAAAAAAATTTTAAACAAAAAATACAACCGACTTCCATGCCAATTAAAAGTAAAAAATAATTTAAATACATGTTCGTTTAGAGCATACACAGTAATTAGTACATAGTCCCGAAGTCGGCGCTCACCATATTTCGCTGGATCACGACGAAACTACATGTGTCCTATATGAGCGCCGACTTCGGAACTATGTACTAAGTACTGTGTATGCTCTACAAGACAGTAAAAAGCTTATGTTTAATCCAGAGTATTAGCTAACTCCCTACACAATTTAATGAAAATCGCTCCAGCCGTTAAGACGTGAAAAAGTAACAAACATACACACTCACAAACTTACGCCTTTATAATATTAGTATGATCTAAATAACTTAAGTCTATATTTTTTTAGAAAGGTAGTAATACGGTTTCTTGCGTCGATATACGTATATATATATGTCGGATTCGGTTATTTTGAATCGAAGCGGAAAGGCGCGTCGAGCGGTGCTAACTTCACATCGTCGCGTCTTGGCAGAGTCGTGAAGTCAGCCGAGGGTGGCAGACACATTATTGTGAACGTCACTCAAAAGCGACAACACGGAACTGTCTCTCCGTTTCGGTCTTTTATAAAATTAATTACTATGGAATGTATTCGGTGCTGTATTTGTGATAAAAGTCTTTGTTATAATTATATCAAGAGAATTGACACCAAGATTTGTTATTTTGCACGAGACCCATAGTCGCCCACACCATATATGAAGATATTGATGTCGCATATAAAACAAATGCCGACATCAGAAGCGGGATCAAATCGTGCAAAAAATTCGAGAAATAATGAAGCAGAAAACAATAAGTGATTTGTCTCAAAACTTCGGAAGCTGTACGCATAAATTTAAACAACGATGGACCGAAACATAATAAGACACATGCCAGTACAGGATCGTTGATGAACCGCTAGAAAGAAAAGCGTGTTTCCCATTTACCAGAAATTGATACCCATTTGCAACGACGTGCATTTACGATGGAAACATAAAAAAAAGATTATTTAAAATGTCTTCAATTACAGCAAGAGTTCCAGGTTTTCTCCTATCTAAAGTGCAAACACCCAACGACATACGTAATGATTCCTAAATTTTCAGATTCCCACAAGTCGTCTTCTTCAGCTACTACATCGAGATCAAGACAACGGTAACCCGTGAACAGCAACGCGGTGGTGTGCCAGTGCTACGCATCGGGCCACATCGCCAGTCAGTGTACTACGAGCGGCGGTCTAATGGAGCAGTGGCACCAGAGGCGGTGCGTCGTGTCGACCTACGTGCGGAGGAGGCTCCATTAGGAATATTGTAACAACCGGGTACTCGTTACATATTCTATTATGATTTTGACGGAGGTAGATCTTACGCATTTTATTGATATGGTGTATATGGCTTGATAATTTAAGAGCTAAATAAGCAGCCAGGTGCACTCTGAGTTTCGTGATCGTGTCAGGACATTGCCTGAGAATCAAGCAACACTAGACTTTGATATTAAGATAATTAAACGAACTCTAGTAACTTTTAGTAGCTTTTGTAGTTTCGCTGGGTCGGAGACTGCACCGGAGTGTGTTGTATCTGTAGCCCGTTAGAAATCGGCGTCTGCTCTTTGGAGTAGTCCGTGGGTAGGCAGTGAGCAGCAACTCTGGGTAGTGTAGTCGGGTCTAGCCTTGTAGCGAAGACCATAGAGTCATGGGATGACTTGGCATTCCTTAGTGGAAGTGCATCAAAAGCAACGAGCTTGCTTGACCACGAAATATAAAAGTTGCTGTTACTGTGGTTGAAAAATCCGATGATTAAGTGCTTGATGATAAGCAGAATCTGTCATTGTTGCTTGATCTCGGACATGCTTCAGACATGTTTTAAAAAAAGTTAGAGTAGTCAAATCCTAAATTGGTATTTCCAGTATTCTTAGATTTCGTAAAGATTATTAGTCAATGTAAAAGTTTATGTTGGTACGAATTGCAGACTTGTTAAGAGAGAATATTTTATTTTGAAAATTTTGATCTCTAAGATGAGGATTAGTTCCCAAATAGTTGTATGAGGGAGGGCCGAGCGCAGTTTTGCTTTCGTGGTTATTATTGTTGCAGATTAACTCAACACACGAGGACGTGTGTCAGCGCAGGATGGCCGTGTCGGATTCGGTTATTTTGAATCGAAGCGGAAAGGCGCGTCGAGCGGTGCTAACTTCACATCGTCGCGTCTTGGCAGAGTCGTGAAGTCAGCCGAGGGTGGCAGACACATTATTGTGAACGTCACTCAAAAGCGACAACACGGAACTGTCTCTCCGTTTCGGTCTTTTATAAAATTAATTACTATGGAATGTATTCGGTGCTGTATTTGTGATAAAAGTCTTTGTTATAATTATATCAAGAGAATTGACACCAAGATTTGTTATTTTGCACGAGACCCATAGTCGCCCACACCATATATGAAGATATTGATGTCGCATATAAAACAAATGCCGACATATATTTATTTTCGATCGCATGCTCTTATAAATATCTACAAAGCCATAACATACAAGATCCAATACATACCTACCCGCTTTATATTAATTCAACTGGGTGTATGACTCAGTACGTTTTTAAAATTAAAATTATAATAACATGATAACCTATATAACAAGCAATTTCATTTATTAACTGTTTATTACACATAGTGAGGCCTTTTAAATTTAATTATTTTAGCAAGGCTGATTTTAGCAAGACAACTTCTGTCTAGGTTATGTTTAAGACCTAAAGTTGGAAACTACGCGTACTTACTGTTCTGTACTCTTAGAACGAGTTTACTATGTTTTTTTTTTGTCTTTTAGCTATTGCATAGCTTTTATGCTTTTTTTTTGTTTTCGAGGGGGAAACCTTCAAAAGGTACCCGACGCCGTGGGAGCGATGCAGGGTTATGTGGGATTTTTACCGCACTAAAACCCCCCCGGTGGCCGTCTTCGGCGCTGAAATGGAGGACTCCGGGATCTCGAAACGACTTCAACCGGAATCCTCCGAGCGCGCTGCCCCATCGGGCTCCTCCCAGATGGGCAGCTGGGCCTACCGCTCCGTCTAGTCTTTACGACGGTATGCGACCACACGTACCGCCGTCCTTCCCGGGATTGCCTGACCGAACGGTTCGAGCTCCCACTCTAGCCGTCTGCAACCCCGGAAGCCCATTTTAGTCGCCCCTATTATTTGTGTTTTAACCTATATATTGAAAAGTATATTACAAGCTTTAATTATATACCATAGCATTGCGGAATTCTGCGCTACATCAAATATAACCGTACGTAATTTCATACTCCTCCGTCAGCGGCAAGTATCTTAAAAACGGATCCTAAGTATTCGCTTCACGTATAAGTATATAGATAAAACTAAACCAGATTAGCACGAAGTCCTTACACCGTCCTCGCAACACATCGCTTCTCTCTGACCGGTGCTTTATGTGCGATTTGTTATATATATATATATATATATATATATATATATATATATATATATACATGTTCTTATGAATATCTACAAAGCCACAACATACAAGATCCAATACATACCTACCCGCTATATTAATTCAATTGGATGTATGACTCAGTACGTTTATAAAATTAAAATAATAATAACATGATAACCTATATAACAAGCAATTTCATTTATTAACTGTTTACTACACATAGTGAGGCCTTTCAAATTTAATTATTTTAGCAAGGCTGATTTTAGCAAGACAAGTTAATTCAAATAAGTTATATTAAGTTATTTTAACCTCTTTTACCTTTAATGGGTATACCATTAAAGGTAAGAAGAGGTTTAATTAACAAGGCTGCATTTAAAAACAGTGGCGGATATTTTCGTAAACACATCTGATATTTTTGACGTTATATATTTTCATAGTTAGACATTGAATATTTAATTTCGTTTACTATATAAGTGCTTGTGTCAAAACCACGGTAGTGTGTGTAATGTGTTTTTAGTTGATTTTATGCATGTTTTATGCATTATTTGAAAAAAATATTAGCATTGTGGAATCCTTCTCTACATCAACTATAATCGTGCGTAATTTCACACTAATCCGTCTGCAGCAAGTATCTTAAAAACGGATCACAAGTTTTCGCTTCACGTATAAATATATAGATAAAACTAAAGCAGATTAGCACGAAGTCCTTACACCGTCCTCGCAACACATCGCTTCTATCTGGACGGTGCTATGTGCGATTTGTCAGAACATTTCCGCAACATTGACATTCGCACATACTTAAGGAAAACCGTACACAAAACCAGTTTTAAGATAGCTTAACAATTAGAAAAACAGTTGAGAACTACTGAGCACTGCATTTGGTTATCAGCTAAATTGTTATTTATTACCTTCGTGCGTGGTACAGTCAGTCGATTATGGTTTTAAGGATAAACTAGAAAATAACATGTGATTTTACGACATTAAGCACACGTGACCACTTACTGTCATGTGGACTGCATGCTCGGTTGCTACTTCATTTCATCCCTACTGATATTATAAATAAGAGTGATAGCCTAATGGTCGAAACTTGCCCTCTCAATCGGGAGGTCCGAGGTTCAAACCCAGGCACGCACGCCTGATTTATGTGCGTATTAGAAATTAATTATCATTGCTTTCCGGTAAAGGCAGTGATATTTAATTTCTAATACGCACATATACGCATACACGCATATAACATCGCGAGGAAACCTACAGACCCGAGAGTTCTATTAAAAAAACGTTCTCGGAGGTGTGTGAAGTCCACCAATTCGCTCTTGGCCGGCGCGGTGGACTATGGCCTAAAACTCTCTGATTCCGAGAGAAGAACCGTGCCCAGCAGTGGGACAATAATGGGTTTACGACGACGTTTTTATCTGCTTTCAATTTCTGTCCATGAGCGGCAGCGGCAAGCTATCATCAAGTGGACTGCATGCTTGTTTTCTTCTTCCATAAAACAAAACATAACTTGTAACTGAAGTCTGTCACAGATAGGCTGAATGCTATCTATGATATGCTATGATATGCTGAGTATTAACTTATTAGTAACGCATCATTTAAGTGTTTCCGCCTTGCCTCATGTTTCAAATCGAAACAATGTTTAGATTTTGTTTGACGACCCGCGTGCTGGAGCGGGTATCACAACGGCCTGACGCGTAATCGGTCCCGGGTTCGATTCCCGGCCAGACAGGTATCATGTTCAGGTATTCATGTTCTGGTTCTGGGTGCTTGTGTATTGTCGTCTTGTTTGTGTCCATGGTACCCACGACACAGGAGACTATCATAGTGTGGGGCTACGAGTGTGGGGCTACGAGTGTTGAAAGCGTGTATTTTTGCCCATATATTGCAATGTAATTCGAAACATTGGGCGAAAACGTATACAATGGATATTTTGAGGAAAGTCAACTTGTGCTAAAGGCACACCACAAACTCTTTGACTTGACGACCCGCGTGGCGCAGCGGTTACCATACCGGTCTAACGCGCAATGGGTCCCGGGTTCGATTCCCGGCCAGACAGGTATCTGAATGATGAGTTTAGATTTCTGTTATGGGTCTGGGCGTTTGTGTATTCGTCTTGTGTGTCCATGGTACCCACGACACAGGAGAAAATCCTACTTTGGGGCTATGAGTGTAGAAAGCGTGTACTTTGACTGTAATGTTAAAAGGCGCAAATATTAATAGATGATACGAGCTTTCATCCCTGTAGTCCCGGCATCAGAATAGGGCTACGGTATCCTCTTTCTGCCTGTACGGTTAGAGGCGACTAAAAGGGGCTTCCGGGGTTGCGGGCGGCTAGAGTGGGAGATCGAACCATCCAGTCAGGCGATCCCGGGAAGGACGGTGGTATGTGTGACGCATATCGTCGTAAAGACTAGACGGAGCGCTGGGCCCAGCTGCCCATCTGGGAGGAACCCGATGGGCAATGCGCTCAGGAGATTCCGGTTGCGTTCCTTTGGAGATCCCGAAGTCCTCTTTGTAGCGCCGAGGACGGCCCCTTGGGGGGTTTTAGTGCGGTAAAAATCACACCTAACCCAGCGTCGCTCCCACAACGTTGGGTACCTTTTGAAGGTATCCCCCTCGAGAGCAAACAAAAAGGTGATACGAGGTCTAGAATTGCTTTAAAAATACATATCTATACAAATATTGATTTATCTTTATTAATGTAATTATAATTAAAACTTACTTGGTTTGATATCCATAGCAACTTCAGTAGTCATTTTCAAATACAACACACACTTAGTCCTTAGAACCAAAGCGAAAATATAATAACCGGTTGAACAAAATTATAATTAATTTTAAATAAGTTTATGTAAATATTATACACTTCTTATCATGTTAACAATTCGTTTTTAAAATAAATTAAAAATTTTAAACTTTAAACAATAAATTGAAATTAATATAATTTAAATGTATGGCACTGAATTAATCCAGTGTTTATTTTTCTTATAATATTTATTAGTTTTTTTTTATGGAATATAATTTCGTATTTAGATATAAATTGTATTGTTTAAACACGGTGCGCGTGCGCACTTGACCAGCGCGCTGCGTCGAACAGAATTGTTTTTTGCACGATGACATTGACGCAGCGAGCTGTCAAAGTCACGGCTATTCGCTGTAACTATTAGTTTAGGTTTGGGTTTGTTTGTTCTTAGTTAAGTTTTAGTATATTATTTAAAATTAAGAAATTTTTGCATAATAAAACTAAAAGTATGAGGTCGATTAGAACATAAAATAATAACGAGCTTATACTCTAAATAAATAGAACTGTATTGATTTTAGCAACAAGGTCTAAATTGTTTTTTTTTCTGTGGGTTCTCATAATAATGTAGAAAGTTAAAGATTGAAAAATTTAAAATAAATAAATAAATATATATATATTTTTTACTTGTGGAAATAATATTTGATGTATGTATAAATAAATTTTAATAGGTAAAAAAAATCGCACTTGGCCAGCTCGGTGGACCTATAACTCTCTCATTCGGAGGTAAGGCTCGTGCCCAGCAGTGGGACAATAATGTATTGACGAGAAAAAAAAGGATATTTATTGAATATGAGTTATAGATATCATTTCTCGTATTGTCAATGAAATAGTTATGGCGGATTACTTTTTGCTAGTATCTTACGGTACTTTACTGATCGACAAAGGGTGACGCTTTGTAGACTATGAAAACCCTTAAGTATTTTTTGGGTTCTCGATGCTATCACAACCCATTTTTAAAGATATCTCCCTAATATTTGTCCAAGTAATGTGTTTATTGCAATCTATACTAATATATAAAGCTGAAGAGTTTGTTTGTTTGAACGCGCTAATCTCAGGAACTACTGGTTCGAATTTAAAAATTATTTTTGTATTGAATAGACCATTTATCGAGGAAGGCTTTAGGCTATATAACATCACGCTGCAACTATAAGGAGCGAAGAAATAATGGAAAATGTGAAAAAAAACGGGTTTATAAAGCTGAGAAGGTTGTTTTCAAAAATAAATTATGCCCAAAATAACTATTCCACGCGGACAAAGTCGCGGGCACAGCTAGTAATTAATAATATTTAAGTCCAATTGATGTAGTTATGACATTAATTAATAATAAATTAATCAATTTGTTTGTTTGTTGGATTAATCTTTCACGTTAATGATAAAAATAGTCCATTTTTTTATTGATTTAGTTTTCCGTAATAAGTATCTTTTAACAATAATAACGGATTAATAATGAAGGTTGATGACAGCAAGACTTACTTCGCTATTGCTATAATTACGCTTAGAAAACTAGGTTCGATTAAGCAATTAGTATTACGAGGTCGCAGTATGACTCAATTTTACAGTTATCTAGTTATTTAATTTAAAATTTATGAATGAGTGAAGTGGGTTAGGTTGGAACTGTAGCGAAACTATCAACAGATGCGGTAAGTACCAAATGAGTGGCTCATCCCCAATTCCAATCCTAAAGTCAGTCGATATCAGACCTTTACCCGGCGTTATGGTGGTAGAAAAGTGTTACACGAACTTCGGAGTGGGTCTCACAGACCCAACCCCGCCGACGCCGGGTTAAAAAAAAAACAGTTTTGTTAAATTTATTCACGCTTTCTATCCCACCACTCACTGCCTGTCAGACAGGTAAGGTTCTGCTAAGCTGGTCGTTAAATTGAAAATTTTATGTTAAATTAAATGAAATAATTAAATTTCGGTCATATGTACGTGTATATATTTTTGTAATTGCCGGTGAAACCGCAATAACAGCTAGTCGCACTTTGTAATATAAGAAATCATGAGATCACTATAAAGTTGTTGTATTAGGTACAGCATGGTTAGGAGCATACTAGAAAATAATGCAACTAACTGGAGTCCACATGAAGCATAAAAACTTTTTAACAAAAAATGTCTACCGACTTCCATGTCACAAAAAGCGAAAAATAATTTTAATTTATTTTGGTTTACTTAGTAGATAGTCCCCAAGTCGGCGCTCAACATATTTCGCTGGGTGACGGTGACTTAATAGTGTCCTATATGAGCGCCGACTTCAGCGCTTTCAGCTGCCACATCGCAGGCTCATCCTCGCGAAGGAGTCACCCCTGACGCGAGCATCGACCTTGCTCAATGGCTTAGTGGAGTGGAGTCTAAATATTGACATGTTTTACACAACATTGCAAGCCTATAACGAAATTATTTTCTGGAATATTTATAGTTTAATTTTAATAAATTTAAATTTAATAAATAAATTAATTAAATTTTAATTAATTTAACATTTTAATTTTAATAAATAAATAAATAAAAGTTTTTTTTTTATCAGGAAATTGCAAATTTGAGATTGACATTGTGGTATTTCAAAATAATGTAGTCAAACCACCACCTTCATTTCGAAAGTCAGTTCACAAAATAAAACGTCTCTTTTACACAAAGACATCTTGGTGTAAAATGGGACTATAGTATGATTTTAGACTAGTATTGTCGCAGAATTGATACAATATAATACTTAACGGGTACTCACGATATGCGGTTTATGAATTCTTATAGAATTCTTTTTGCCGATATTTAGACCCAGTTGCATGGATCGTGGTCACGGCCAAACTGCGGTAGCGGGGAGAAACCGAAAATTTCTCAAAAAGAATTCTATAAGACCGCATATCGTGAGTACCCGTTAAGTATTATAATGGGACTATAGTGTCAATGAATAAGGAAGAAAAATGTGATGAGATGATGCTACTACAGCCCCAACAGTGTTAATAGCCCATTGTCTGAAAACACATGACAAGACTTATAATGGCATAATTTTAACGAACGTGTATTAAGTGATTTATAAAACTTGACACGTAAACAGAGATTTTTGTTATAATATAGAAATAGTAAACCATCAGTCCACTACAAACTGTTCATTGTGGCCCATGATCTTCTGCACGCAAATACTCGAGGATTAACATTGTTACCTCATTCAAAAGTTAGCAAAGAGCACACCTTGTCACAGAAAAACAAGAATTAATTAAAGCTAGAAATAAGCATGAAATGAAATGAAATGTCTTTATTTAGCATAGGCCTTCGGGGGCGCTTACAAATTGTCAGTTACATTTTTCTTTTTTTACACTATCAACGGATCGGAACACGACCTCACCTGAGAAGATCCGGCAAGAAACTCAGTGGATTTGTCTTTTTTCTTTGTATATCTTTTTTTTTATTTTTTTATTTGCTTATTATACTTATTACTATAATACATTTATTGGTGTGATTAAAAAGCACTTAGCACTTGGGCGGTAGTAGCTTCTCGACCTAACTACTCTGACTCTACCATCTGTTACATACAAAACTTCGCATTTCCATACTTCGGAAAACATCAATTCGTTGGTCCATGTTATTATCGTATAAATAATAGAGTTAATTGATAATAAAGTGTTACATAAACAAAAAACCCGACAGTTACAAATAAAATACATTACATTAGCGTGGCGGAGTACGGCCCAGACATTTCCCATTTCATTACTTGAATTGAATAACAACCCAAAAACTCAATTACGGAAAACCAGGTAAATAATAAACAATGTTTTAGTTTTTATATTTTTAATTAATGAAATTAAAAAAAATAAAGAAAAGCCATTTATTACCACAAAGTTAGAGCACCACACACGCACACGTACGCTTTCTACATTCATAGCCCCACACTAGGATTTTCTCCTGTGTTGTGGGTACCATGGGCACACACAAGACGAATACACGAACACCCAGACCCAGAATATGAATCTAAACTCATCATTCAGATACCTGTCTGGCCGGGAATCAAACTCGGGACCCATTACGCGTCAGACCGATATGGTAACCGCTCCGCCACGCCTTTTCAGTTTTAGCTTTTGTGTTAAAACTCTATCTTTAACTTAAATTTGATAAGTTGCGAATTATTCATTTACAGCAGTGATTGTGGAGAAATGTTTTATGGGACATTAAAATAATTGCAACTCAGAACAATTGGAGTAAATCCGACAACAAATAATTTTATATTAATTCAGTACAAAAACGCCTGATAAAATATATTAGCAATATAGCGAAATGGATTTTTTTGTGATTTTGAAATTTTTACGCGATATAATATCATAGTGTTGGTTTAATAGCTACTTTATAATTATTAAAACAGAAATAGTATCTTAAGTTACCTTAACGAATTATCATAGATGATGATGTCATGGGCGTAGCCATGGGAACATTTTTGGGGATTCAAACCAACCGAAATGTAAAAAATATGAATATCATAATAAATAATATTTATAAATATAGACGACCCGCGTGGCGTAGCGGTTACCATACCGATCTGACGCGCAGTGGGTCCCAGGTTCGATTCCCGACCAAACAGGTATCTGAATGATGAGTTTAGATTCATGTTCTGGGTCTGGGTGTTTGTGTATTCGTCTTGTGTGTGTCCATAGTACCCACGACACAGGAGAAAATCCTAGTGTGGGGCTATGAGTGTAGAAAGCGTGTTTATTTAATGCACGAATAACTAGCAGTACCCACGACTTCGTTTGCGTAGGCTATAATAAAATTAATCCATCCAGCAAACTTGAAACCTCTTGGACCTAGAGGAAACCTAGATACAACATTATGGGTATGGGAGTTTTACCAATAGTCACCGTTCCTGGCACAATTATTGGTGACCACAGTGGGTGTTGATGTTAGACAAAAGACTCTTCTGCCCGTTGGAAATTTACCCTTTATTTTCTCTCTCTTTCTCTCTGATCAACCCATTATTGGCCCACTGCTGGACACGGGTCTTCTCTCAGAATGAGAGAGTTTAGGCCATAGTCTACCGCGCTGGCCAAGTGCGAATTGGTGGACTTCACACACCTCCGAGAACTTTTTTTTTTTTTAAAGAACTCTCGGGTGTGTAGGTTTCCTCACGATGTTTTCCTTCACCGAAAAGCAGTGACAATTAATTTCTAATACGCACATAAATCAGTGGTGCGTGCCTGGGTTTGAACCTCGGACCTCCCGATCGAGAGGGCAAGTTTCAACCATTAGGCTATCACTGCTCTTTCACCTCACCCTTTATTTTACTTCTACAGAAACAAAGATTTTAAATTAAAAAAAAAAAAACATATTTAACTGTTTCTTTAACCAGTGGCCGATTTGACTCACGTTTAATTTGCTGTGGGGATATGATGTTCATTAATGACCGTCTGACCCCCGTGACATAAGGGAGCCACGGGGCTCACACGGTCATTCTAGAATTCTAATTTTCTCTGTATGCTAAGTGATGGAGCCACGGGCATGCTTTAACGTTGTAACGCGGCCTGGCTGTTGTTTGACATTTTTGAGGTAGTATCCTATGAGATAGACCTGAAATTCCTGAATCAGTACTTTTTTGACATGCGTGGATTCTTACGGCTAATAAGAACGTGGCGTTGAAAGACCCCGTACCGACCGCCTAGGCTATGTTCTTGGCAGTCGAATGTATCGTGGTCTTCTCCAGAGGAGAAGAATCAATCCTCCCCTGCCTAACACTTTCGCTGCTGATCAGTAGATAGTTGTTACTTCTTTTCTTTTTGATGAGCCGCGTGGCGCAGCGGTTACCATACCGGTCTGACACCCAGTGGGTCCCGGGTTCGATTCCCGGCCAGACAGGTATCTGAATGATGAATTTGGATTCTGTTCTGTTCTGGGTCTGGGTATTCGTCTTTGTGTGTGTCCATGGCACCCACGACACAGGACAATCCTACTGTAGGGCTATGAGTGTACTTTCTACACGTTTGTATTTTTTTTCTCTTTCTTACCCTGCGAGTTTCATTTGGGCCATTGACACCCGTGCTGACAGAGTTTTAATTCCTTCAGTGAAAAGTTTCCAATAAGTCTTTCTTAGTCTTTGCTCCGCATATAAGAAACACCCATGTCAAGATAGTATCAAATAAAGAAAATTATTTTTAACCCTTATGTGAGTGACAAATAAAACACCTTTATCAGAGTGACGAGGTACCCGGGTACCTTCATACAGTTTAAACGTAATGTAAGCAATGAAAGTCTGTTTTAACGTTACCCACACTTTGAATACTATTATTTTAGCTAAGCTAAACAGTTAACGATCTGTAGTGATCGAAATAGGAGGAGGGGGAGGGGTTATCGGCGCGCAAGAAACACTGAATGCGTTTAATACATCGTGCTTGATATTGATACTTGACTATTTAGTTTGTTTGTATTGTTCGCGCTTATTTATATTTTGTGGGTTTATTATTTTTTTTATGAATATTGGAGGGAGTTTTTCTAAACATAGAGCACTTGTTCGAAGATATAATTCAACAGCAAGCGATATAGCAACAAGCGATATTAGCAAAATCTTCTAGTGACGAAGGTCAGTTTGTTGCTTCGGATAATGAACAAGATTACCTATATCTTGGTCGAAGAGGGTGGATTGGAAATTTCGGATGTTGAACCAGAAGCTGAAGTCCAAAATGAGATTTACCATACAACGCAGAACAAATCTTTAGTATTTACTACTTCTTTACAATATCGACGATGTAACAGCTTTGGTAGCATAATTATATCATTTATATGGAACGTAACCCACAATATGTCTCAAGAAAGAAATATAGAAAGTTTTTGAATTCATTCAGTCTACGACTGTGTGTTAAGAAATAGGAGAAATATCAAAAAAATGCATTGTGACATCAAAAACACATGGGAGATTTGCAATGCAGGACGTTCTTGGCCGAGAACTAGGGCTTTCGATTCCTTCTGGATCTACAGCCTCTGTAAGTCTGACTAGACGAGATTCTACAGGGCGTGTTGCAGTCGTCGATAGTTGCTGCATATGCAGAGAACTCAAACGCAAGCAGAGAAAAACACGAAAAGCTTGCACTAACTGCAAAAAAACAGTTTGTGATTGACATGCAGTACCTCGCCCAACATGTAACACCTGCTTTGGGAGCTGTGCTAATACGGCATAAACAAAGAAATTGTAATTCTTATACAGATAAAACATCACAACAAATGTTTATTATTTCATTTATGCACAAAATTATATGTACTTTTTTCATTGACATACTGGATACAAAGAGGTACCCGGGTACCTTGTCACTCAATTGTGATTTAAAAAATTGATTTGACTAACACGAAACATTGTAAATAGTTGACTGGGTGAAAACATTAAAAATATATAATTTATAAATAGTTAAGAGCTCTCAGGAAGTTACAGCTACCTGCACAGCGTAAAACATACTTTTGTTTAAATTTCAAAACGCTAAAGGTACCCAGGTACCTCGTCACTCACATAAGGGTTAATACACTTTCCAAAAAAAGATGAATAAGCATTTTACCATTTTTACCAAAAAAGACTGTTATGAGTGTGCTTGTATACAAACAGAAAATAGACAGTAGTGAAAAAGTTGTATTTCGGTTGAAATACAAATAAAATATCGCGAGCGTCCGCCTACGCCCGGCTACCGTTAGCCGAGTGCCACCGAGAGGGGCCACCGACCGCGAGAAGCGACGCCCGTCGTTCGCGCGCCTATCGCCGACAAAATTCCGTCCTTCTTCGAGATCACCGTATTTTAGAATTCCATTTAATTAACTACTAAACTCTTTATTTTACCATTTTCATGTTAGACCTTTTAAGGTAATAAATATTTTTCTAAGAATAGTAAAATGCATATTTCGTTTAGTTTTTTGCACTGTCTAAACTTAGCATACACGAGTAAATGATAATCATTTACAAAAATTTTGTCTTGTAGGATTTCCAAAATATCTTATCAACGTGAAGCAGCAAAATTTGCACCATGTTATTTGGTATGCTGCAATTGACCTATTTGTTATCGTATGAGACGAATTACAAATAGTGAAATATACAAATAAAAAGCACGGAGATAGCGTGGTACGCCAAAATTAAAAAACGAATGCAAAGGTTCAAATTACATTTATTTTTTATTTGGTGAAATTTTCAAAAAAAAAACATGCTTTCTACACTCATAGCCCCACACTAGGATTTTCTCCTGTGTCGTGAGTACCATGGACACACACAAGACGAATACACACACCCAGACCCAGAACATGAATCTAAACTCATCATTCAGATACCTGTCTGGCCGGGAATTGAACCCGGGACCCATTGCGCGTCAGACCCGTATGGTAACCGCTCCGCCACGTGGGTCGTCAAAACGACTAAACCTATTAACTTTTGTTCCTAAACTAAGTATCTGATAGGATATTTTGGTTGCCTAATTTTGACTTCGGACTTCCATGCAATCTTACCTTCAGTCGATCTACACTCACTTTGTCCCATACAAACTTTGCCCCCGTTTTGCACCCATTTAGGGATAGAATTTCGGAAAACCCCTACGATTCTTTTTTTATCTAACTGTTATCTTTTATCAACTACATACAGAACATGGGTTCCATCTGAAATCAATCACAGATGCGTTGCTACTCCCGAGGATTTTGATCGCCTCATGTGAAAGTGTGCCGGCAACCACACCCTTCTATCGAAATGCAAGAAATGCTTCACGCTAGAAATAGGTGTGGCGGTGGTACTTCCCCGGTCGAACTACACTGGTTCTACCATCTTGAAAACAAAACAAAACGTCATACCATAAAAATGTACCCTCGAAGTTTCAAACCTCTATGATCGATAGACCGTGCGTTGATCAGTCAGTCAATCAGGACAAAGCATTTTATATGTACAGGTTACACTATAATATGTGATTTGTATTGACTCACATTAATTAGCTTGCATGGTCTAAAGGTAGTAGAAAGTATATGACACTCCTTGGGAGTTATCACTAATTCCCCAAAAACCAAAACCTGAATACACCCGTGAATATGTCATAGCAGTTAGATAGGGCATAGGTGTGTTGTTTTAACTAACGGCCCTGTCAACTAAATTAGAAAATTTCACTGTGAAAACTAGAATCGAAATAAATAAATTCGGATGAAGATCAAAGTTATCGACATAACTTAAAATGATATGGCAGTGGGTACGTCAAAACTGCCGTGTATCTGACAATCGCTGGAAACTGTTATTAGAGCGCTGACCGAATCTGGCTGGGGCTTAGTGGCCCGCCTTGAAAGAGACCTTTGTTCAGCAGTGGAATAATGCGAGCTCATGATGTTATTGAATATAAAATCTAAATCTTTATTAGAAATCTGTCTATCGCGAAAGAGATACACCTAAGCTGGATGAAACCATATTGGGTTTGACTTAAAATAATTCTACAATTACGTCGCTGTTTCTCGTTATTTTAGTTTCGAGTTAATTTCTAGATCAACTCTCCTCTCTCTTGAGGAATCTCTTGGTCTTCTCTTGCCAAGGATTGGTTGCCGCCCTTGAGTGACAACCTCTTCTTAACAAAGAGAGATCATTTCTTCCCATCGGTGGTTAATTCTCCGAGTTCCAATCACTTAACCTCTTTTTGGGTGCTTAGATTGTTGGTTATCTACGAATTGCAATGTTTCAGATTTTAACACGTAATTTTTACTTTTATGTATTTCCTCAAAGCATGATCAATAACTCTCGAGTTGCTGCATATTGAAATCACTAAGGAAATTTTCCACGTGTTAATTACAAAACAAATAGTTACTTTAATGAAAAATATGGCAGTGTAACTTAACTAAGCTGTTTAAGAATAACCTTACATTTGTCGTTTGCTATTTTCTTTGTCGCTTTTTTACACTGAAAAACATCTTCAGAAGTAATAGAGACTAGTAGACGTTGAAGATTATTCGACACTTGAAATATTATAAATGTAACATCTTGATGAAATCGTGATGTAATTTTACAAAATCATTCAAAGCAACAAATTGCGTCATAATTTCGGTTAATTATGCTTATTCTGAGGAAACAAATATAAATACATTTGATATATAATTATAATCGATAGACGCCGAGGACTATGAATGCAAACATGATAAAATTATTTGATTTAGATTGTAGCACGTCATAGAACAATGAGAATTAAGCGCAGAAAAGAATCTTCTCAGAATACGAAAACGATACTTATAAAAAATATTGGAACTTATGGATGGAAAACTGTATTTCGCAGCATTAAATTAGATATAATATTTGTTTAAATGGGATTACAGTAACAGCGTAATTAAATCAAATAAAAGGACATAAGACTTAAATTATATATTCTCAGTAGGGATATATTTTGTCGGGGTTGCAGACGGCTAGAGTGGGAGCTCGAACCGTTCGGTCAGGCAATCCCGGGAAGGACGGCGGTATGTGTGGTCGCATACCGTCATAAAGACTAGACGGATCGGTGGGCCCAGCCGCCCTGGGAGGAGCCCGATGGGGCAGCGCGCTCGGAGGATTCCGGTTGAAGTCGTTTCGAGATCCCGGAATCCTCCTTTTCAGCGTCGAGGACGGCCACCGGGGGGGGGGGGGGGTCAAACAAAAAAAAAGGAATATATTTTGTAAAAATAGACTTTCTATCACCTAGCCGTGATTTTGTACACCATCATCGGCAAATAATGCAGCATTCTAAACTACGCGGTAAACTAACACCTGCAGATGATAATCATGAAGATTATTCATTGTTGTATTTTTTAATCTTTACAACATAGACCAATTTTCTTGTACATTTGTCATAAGATGCCTATTTATTTAAATAGAAATGGAAGTAGATTGATATCCTTCACAACGGTTTTTGTTTTTATCGTATTAATAATAATTAACTGACGTTAAAATAATAAAAATATGAAAATTAAAAGAAAACCATAACGTAGTTAGAGAACCGAGTTTTTAATTATAGATCATTTTTGGTTCTGTATCTTTAAATGAAAATCAATAATTATTTTAATTGTCCGGTTATTTCTACAAAGCAATTAGTTATTTCATAAACAATCGCCCTTCTGCAAAATATACAAAGTCTATGAACATTATAAAAGCGAAGACAAATGAACAAATTTTACTTTTCCGTACGCGTAACCTATACTATAATGTAGGTAGTGTAAATAATACTTTTAGGCGGTTAATATATAAACTTTGAGCTAAATTACCTAAATTTACTAAATTTGAGCTTGGCTTGCGTAATTAAACGAAATAATAATGACAGAGACACAATATACAAAAGTCCCTATAAAGGAGAATATATCAGGTGAGTTAAGTAATTCTCATTGATTTATACCATGTACATCTCAAATGATCAACAAAGTGCTAGGTGCTACATGTCCTATGTTAATCTGCATTTATATAGCTCCATGAATACGTTCTCCCCAATGGTAGAACTCCTACAAAGCCATTAGGGTTGTAGCCACTTATAAGACTATTTCCGCTGCCGGACTATACTAAGTTAAAGGCCAGACCTCTTCAAGGCCAGAGCGAATAAGCTGTTTCTAGGCAGGCATGCTAGATCTTCGACCGCATAATCACTTACCATCAGTTGCGATCAAATGTCTACCTATAAATTATTAAAAAAAAATTATAATTAAAATGCAAGGTGGTACAATGTATATGGTTCTGCCACTAAGGTACCACCGCCACACCTGTCTCTAGCGTGCAGCAGTTCTTGCATTTCGGTGGAGCGGTTGTTGGCTCATTTTAGTATAAAAATGAGCCCATTTGTCCGAGGCGACCATCTTAGTTCTCGGGACTAAGAATCTGTGAGCCACTTCAGAATGAATCCTTGTTCTATATGAAGTTACAAATATTCATCAGTGAAGGACCATTTACCAGCAGATGGTCTGCTTGTCTGTTTCATACTTCAATGTTTAAAATAACAGTAACAATTAAATTATGGATTTTATTACGTTTCTAAAGCCAATTAGTGGAGATGGATAAAATATTATGCCATCTATTATAGAGATTTTCCTGTTCTACAAATACGTTATAAATAAACACATTATAGCTATCCATTATTTTCTATTTCAATTCACCTTAACAATATTCCTGCATTACAGACAATTTTGCACGTGTAGCTATGTGAGGCATGTCCCTAAAAATGCCTTCCCTTTTTATGACTTTTTAAGCATGATGAATTATTTTGGATTTTCAATCATATTTTTAATATGTTTTATATTTATTTATAGAGAAAACTGTAGAAATAAACGAATATGGATATGGAGTTCGTCACGTGCAATCATTTATATTCTTTATGTGCTTATCCTTAGGATACATTGCCCGAGCACATTTAGGTGTTACTATAGTAGCAATGGTAAATATAAACAAGGAAAGTAATAACAGTTTAGTTAATTACAATGAAACTGTAGAAAATTATAATATGTCAGGTACGAATAGTAGTGGATTCAAATTGAATGAAATGGAAAATTATGACCAAATAAATGTGAACAAAAGTCTACTGTCTAATATGCTTGAAGATGGAATAGAAAACCTAAGTACAAATATGACTGAAAAAGAAATGAATTTCGACCACGAAACAATCACATGGGATATCTACAGAGTAAGTGAATTGATAGCATTATTTTTAACATAAACTAATATAGTAAGGTAAATTTGATAACAAACCGTATCAAACATACGAGTAGACTTTAATTTAAAAGTAGTATTTCTGCAGTAAATTTGACAACAGTACATACTTACTATGTAAATTGTAATTTATTAAACGTTGAATAATTTAGAACTACACACATATTTGATCACTTATATTGTTCTTATCATACTGCAGATATTAATATTAAAAATAATTAACTACCAATACCAATATTTATCATAGTTAACTAATTAGCTGTCAAAGTGTAGCATGTCATGTCAACAAGCCTAATGTAATGCGAGATACTGGAGTTACCTATTATTTGTATTAAAGTCTAGATTGTTAAAAAAAAGAAAAATTAATATATCTAAAAAAACCTTGCCAGATTTTAAAAGTTAAACGCATGTTTCGATCCCGTTATAGTGTAAAAAATATGTGTAGTGACATTGTGTGAGCACCCCTTATGCTTATAAAAAAATAATCCCAACCAACAGTATCGTTTGTTTTTTTCGTCAACCCATTGTTGTCCCGCTGCTGGACACGGGTCTTCTCTCGGAATGAGAGAGTTTTAGGCCATAGTCCATCGCGCTGGCCAAGTGCGAATTGGTGGACTTCAGACACCTTCGAGAACTTTTTTTTAAAGAGATCTCGGGTGTATAGCTTTCCTCCCGATGTTTTCCTTCACCGAAAAGCAGTGACAATTAATTTCTAATACACACATAAATCAGTGATGCGTGCCTGGGTTTGAACCTCGGACCTCCCGATTGAGAGGGCAAGTTTCAAACAATAGGCCATCACTGCTCGCGTTCATCGTATCATCATATCATTTGTTGCGTGCCATAATTGCCATTTATTGAATTTATAGGAAACATTTGTATAAAAAAATATCATTACTGTACCTACGACAAAGAATTTATCTAATATCCATAGTTATTACATCCTGACATCTTCGAATCGTCGTCCCACGTCAAAGGAAATTCATTTTCTCTCTATACCTCCATCTACAGTATATCAATGTTATCTCATATTAAATCGTGCTTCGGAACTCTATTAACTCATGTTAATTGCCTATAGCCATAACTTCTGAATAAGTTATGATACATTTGACATCTCCTTTGTCAAATGACTTACGAAGCTCCAATGGAATATCTTCCGTGACTAACGCTAGGAGATTTGGTTTTATTATTACAGGTTATTTCCTAGATAATCTATTGTGCTTATATTATGAAATTAATGTTGCCTTTTCAGATTTACGATTGGCCCAAGCCTACCCAAGAGATGGTGTTGGGCTCTTTCTTCTTAGGTTACTTCATCATGATGTTTCCGATGGGATTGGTATGTCAGCGTTGGGGTGGCAAGCTTCCTTTGCAGATCTGTTTGTTTCTTAACGGAATTCTTTCTGTCGCTGTACCGTGGTTGTTAGCGTGGGTAAGAAAATTATTTATTATTACTTTTTCAATTGTAACTTCGCCACCATAATTGACTATTCACCAAAATAATAAGCTCAACTGGGCTTAAGATAAGTAAGCTCACAAACATAATATTCTCACAAACGTTTGCCTCCATAATAAATATAAGTAATATTACTTACTTATTATGTTTACTACTGTCTCGTGCAAAAAACACAGGTTGAATTTCGCTAAAATTTGTTACACACATAGTTTATGATCTGATCAACACATAAAATACTCATTACTGTGGTAAACGTGACCGAAGTGGGCGGAAATACAGGAATAACCTGGTACTATTATAAAAATCATGTCTCGTAGCGCTACGAGACATGATGCCCAACGATGAAATCCCTAGACGAACGAAGTTTACCGACATAGCTCTCAAAATTAGCAGGCTGAAGTGGCAATGCGCCGGCCACATCGCTCGTAAGACGATAACCGATGGGGAAGTAAGGTCCTCGAGTGACGACCATGTTAAGGCTAAAGGAGTACAGGTCGCCCCCCTACCAGGTGGACCAATGACCTGAAGAAGACAGCGCGAAATCGCCATTTAAGGGAGGCCTATGTTCAGCAGCGGACATCAAAAAGCTGATGGATGGATGGATGATAAAATTAAACTTCTTCTTGCAGGGTGGATGGAAAGTTTTATGCGCATGCCGTGTTATTCAAGGACTAGCCCAAGCAGGACTATACCCGAGCGTACACACTCTATTGGCTAATTGGGTGCCAGTGAATGAGCGTGGTAGCCTCAGCAGTTATGTATATACAGGTAAGATGAAGAGAATACGCTTATTACGCAGCATACATAGATCCATTGTTCTTCAATGTGATTCATATATGTTCTTTTTGATGTAGTAAAGTATTGATTATTTTTTTTATTGACACAAATTTATACTAGAACTTGCTTTTTTGGAAACACTGGTCAACTAACTTTTTTATAGTTATGTTTGCTTTTATCAATATATTTATAGGAATTTAAGAAGGAGTTAATTTAATATGTAACGTTAATATTGTTTCCCGTTTTAAATTCTATAACCATTTATCCAATAGGGTCTGGTGTTGGCACCATCATAGCGTTCCAGCTGGGTGGTGTTTTAGCTGATAGCCGCTGGGGTTGGCCTTCTACCTTTTGGACAGCTGGAGTTATGTGTCTTATAGGATTTACAGTTCTTACTATATTCGGAGCCAACAAACCTGATGAACATAAAAGTATCTCTCAGGCAGAAAAACATTACATTTCTGGTCATACGGGAGAAGATAATAAGAAAGTGAGTGAACATTCTTTATTTTTATTTTTAATTTATACTATAATACTAACTTCATGTCATAATTTTATGGCTCTATGATTCAATCAAACAAAACATCTCACACAATCTGCTTATTTCACCATAGATGAAATGAACTACCCAAATGAAACCTCATATAATTTCCTAGATTTGTTTACTAATTTTATCGTAGAAACCCAAGTATATTTTAAAAAAGCAAAAGACGTAAAAATGTCTTTGTTAATAGTAATCTTAATATCGTTACCTTAATCTACTTATAATATTATATTACAAATGATACTAATAAAATCTTTTACTCCCCAGAAAGCCAAAACGCCCTGGAAGAAACTTTTAAGGTCACGTCACGTATGGGCTTGTTTTAGCGGCCACGTCGGTAGCGGTGTCAGCTACGTTTTTTTCTTCACCCAGGTTCCTACTTACATGCACGGCATCCTTGATTTTGATATTAAGAATGTAAGTATTCTAACTTTTAGAACAGTCTTGTAGTTCGACCGGGGAAGTACCACCGTCACCCCTATTTCTAGCGTCAAGGTGGTAGAACCAGTGCAGTTCGACTGGGGAAGTACCATCGTCACACCTATTTCTAGCGTGAAGCATTTCTTGCGTTTCGATAGAAGGGTGTGGTTGCCGGCACACTTTCACATGAGGCGACCATCATAGTTCCGGGAGTAGCAACGCATCTGTGTTGGACTTCAGATGGAACCCATATTCTGTATGAAGTTGATTACAGATGTCCATGGGCGGCAGTGAGCACTTACCATCAGGTGGACTACTTGCTCGTTTGCTACTTCAGTCAGATAAAAAAAGTCATTTTTATCATTAGAAGTGTGACTGTAGATGTATCGACCGTTATTTTTGTGTCAATTTGAGTGTAATATTCCATTATTTAAATAATGATAGAGCTCATTTAAGTCCAATTAGATAATAGTATTTAAAAAAATGCCGTCGTCATCGTCGTCGTCGCTTGGCCGTATTATGTTTGCTATGATAGGATTGTTAAACAGTAATAGCTCTTGAATTTGGATTTTTCTCAAACAAGTGAGTCTCATGATAAATTTAATAATTGTATGTTTGCTTTTTGCAAAGCAAACATACAATTATTACGAATTAAGGGCACGTCGAGAGTATGCACTTATCACTTAGTCAAATTACTGCGTGGTATATCTCATAATCCGAGTGTTTTGTATCGTCTTGAACTCTGTGTCCCAGATGGGTACATATGGAGACGTCGGCGCCCTCCGCTGCTGGTCGTACCGACAGCAAGGACAAACCTTTTAGCTAAGGCACCTTTCACCCAAGCTCTCTGTACACTCAATCAGGTACATGAAAAACTAGATGTCAATTCATGTAGCTTGAGTGAATTAGCAAAAGTTGTTTTTTTTAATATATTATCTTACAATAATATGTAGTTATATATAATAATAATAGAAAAAAATGTTAACCTTTAAAAAAATGAATAATAGTCTACGTTATCGTATTGGGTATTTACCTGTAATGATAGACGTAAGTCTATATAAATAAATAAATAAATAAATATACAATATAAAGCTAAAATCAATACTTCATATAACTGACAATCAAACTTTTAAAAATAAATTACATGAGTATCTCGTTGACAAATCCGATTGTCACATTAACGATTTTTTTTAATGACATTGAATAAACCCATTATTCCTATTGTCTTCTCTGTTTTGAATAGAGACCGTTAAATAGACCGTATAATGAAATATTTTAATAGTACTGACATATCATTTCAATTTAATTTTATAATTATCAACTGAGTAACATGATTTCATTTTATTATTCTCTCTATTGTCCAATTTTAAATCATATTAATTTAATTTATGTTAATTTTAATAAGAATCTATTTTATTACGTATGACATATTTGCATACTCTTTGGGTTAGGATAGGAGCACAGAATTAATGTATCTCACATATTTATTCCACCTTATCCTTTTTTTTTTTTTGTTTTCGAGGGAGAAACCTTCCAAAGGTACCCGACGCCGTGGGAGCGACGCAGGGTTATGTGGGATTTTTACCGCACTAAAACCCCCCCGGTGGCCGTCCTCGGCGCTGAAAAGGAGGACTCCGGGATCTCGAAACGACTTCAACCGGAATCCTCGAGCGCGCTGCCCCATCGGGCTCCTCCCAGATGGGCGGCTGGGCCCACCGCTCCGTCTAATCTTTACTACGGTATGCGACCACACATACCGCCGTCCTTCCCGGGATTGCCTGACCGAACGGTTCGAGCTCCCACTCTAGCCGTCTGCAACCCCGGAAGCCCCTTTTAGTCGCCTCTTACGACAGGCAGGGGATACCGTAGCCCTATTCTGACCCCGAGGCTACAGGGACTTATCCTACAATAAATGAATTGAATTTGAATTCGATATGACGTGATGTGACATAAGTAGTGAATACGTCGCATCATACATGCGAAACAACAGATACTTTAGCTAGAACTAGAGTAAGGTGATAAAATAAAACCGTATTTGCGTGAACAAATATTTAAATTGTGGCCGTTATCAAGAGAGCTACTGTACGTTTAAACTGCGTAGTTTGATACTTTTTAGCTCTGCAGGGGTTAATTACCTCGGCTTAGTATTTATTTAACTAAATACAGGTGTTATAAGTATTTTGGATATGTGAGATGAGGATAACGAATCGACGCAGGTTGCGTCTCATACTGACTCAACCCCTTTTGTCGATAGATAATTCATAGTACTAAAAAGATCACATCTGGTGCCTTAGCATCGAATCGAAAAGCATATCTATTAGATCAGATATAGCAGGAATAAAATGGTAGCAAGAACTCGACAAACAAAATTATTACCAGAGCGGTGGGCCCAGCCACCCATCTGAGAGGAGCCCGATGAGGCAACGCCCTCAGAGGATTCCGGCTGAAGTCCTTTGGAGGTCCCGGAGTCCTCTTCATGGCGCCGAGGACGGCCACTGGGGGGGTTTTAGTGCGGTAAAAATCCCACATAACCCTGCGTCGCTCCCACGGCGTCGGGTACCTTGTGAAAGTTTCCCCCTCGAAAAAAAATAAAAAAAAAATACACATAAATAAATAAATATATTTGTCATGTATCTTACAAGTGCGTATACTGCTCACAACGATGGCGTAATGACGTTTCATGAATCAAAATGTATGGTAACGACCCTGTATAGTTAGACCATAGACCAATCGAAGATAAAAATAATAACGTGTGGCACTCGGGGACTGCCGTAGCAAAACTGGTAAATTGCATAGCATTTCATCAAGATAAATTAAAATAAAGAAAAAGAATATAATTGAATAACAAGTATATTTTTTTTTCTTTGATATTAATTGTAAGTTTTTTCTTTGATACAGAATTATATTTCTCACAAATACCTGCTTACATATTCGTCCGATTTCCAAGGAGCTTGTCTCGATCCATGTGAGCTTACTTACATGAAAACTTACGATAAGACGGAACACTGTCTAATCGCAAGTTCGCCGACTGTAACACTAATTGCAATCGTTTTGATATTCCAGAGTGGTCTTCTGTCATCTCTACCGTACATCACAGCATTTTTTGCGACTATATTGGTCGGATATCTTTCGGACTACTTTACTAACCGAAAAATTATTACTCTGAAGAATGCAAGGATTATTTCAAATACCATAGGTAAAGTAATAATGTTTTTACAAATTTTATTCGGGCTGTAAAATCTTGTCTGATGGTTTGTCTGATTGTAGAATCCTTAACGAAAATAATTAAAAAATGCCATAAGTAAGATTTGTTTTTTACATTGATTTACTAGCAAACGAGCATGCAGTCCTCCTGATGGTAAGTGGTCACTTTTGCCCATGGACATCTGGAAGAACCATAAGTCAATAACAGATGCACTGCCACTTCCGAGAACTAAGATAGTTGCCTCATATTACAGAGTGCTGGCAACCGCACACTTCCACCGAAACGCAAAAACTACTTCACGCTAGAAATAAGTGTGGTGATAGTACCTTCCCGGTAGAACTACACTGGTTCTACCACCAGGAGAAGATATTATACGTGTTGTCAATTGATATAAATAGAACTAAATCCTAATTTAGAGTATAAAATCCCTGTATAAATTTCCCTGTATAAATTTTGTGATTATATATATGTCGGCGGGACACCGCGTATTTATGAAAAACACGTCGCCGAAAATAATTATTTTAGTTTAAAGATCGAAAATTGATTGTTTATTAATATAATGAAACGACTTTGAATGCTGTACGAAATCAACTGACTTTTGTTCAATTGACAAATAGGTAGCTACATAGTATATCAACAGATGGCAGCACAAGTATATTAAAGTTATTGTTTTAAGATATTATTTCAACACCGCCACTATATCTAGACAATAACTTTCTTAATTACACAATTTTAATACCTAGTTTATCTAAAAACTTATAATGTTTTACTGCACATAGAGCTTTTGTTAACAAATCAGCAGGCATTTCAGCAGTTGACATATACTTTAAATTAACAACTTTATTCATTACACAATCTCTACAAAAGTGATACCTAATATCTATATGTTTAGTTCTTTTGTGGAAAACAGGGTTAAATGCCAGCTTTTGTGCACTTTGATTATCATTAAAGAGCTTAATACTGTACATAGTTTTTGTTATCTCAAATTGTAAATTCCTTAAATAAATAGACTCCTTACAGGCTTCAGCCATGGCCATGTATTCGGCCTCACTACTCGACAATGCTACAGTTTGCTGTTTCTTACATTCCCATGAAATTATACAGCCTGAAAGAGTGAAACAGAAACCAGTATAAGACCGTCTATCAATGATGTTAGCCCCCCAATCAGCATCAACATAACCTTCTAACATTGAATTTCCATTAGCAGAATACAGTAAACCAAAATCTCTAGTTCTTTTTAAATATTTCAGTATTCGCTTAAGATATGCACAATGTTCCTTTTTGTAACAATTATTAAATTGGCTTAAGTATCCTACTGCAAATGCAATATCAGGCCTAGTGAGTACTGCCAGATACATTAGACAACCTATTATCTGCTGATAGGGAAAATTACCAACAATATTATCATTATCAGATACATGTAATTTAGTTTCCATTGGAGTCTGAACAGTTTTACAATGACTCATATTAAATTTATGTAAAATTCTGTCTACATAATCTTTCTGATCAAGTGATATAGTTTTGTTACATTTATCAATATTTACATTTACACCGAGACACTTCTTTATTGTTCCCAAATCTTTTATTTTAAAATTTGTAGCTAAAGTATTTTTCAAGGACTGTGTCTCTTTACAATCATTAGAAAAAATAAAAAAATCGTCCACATACAATGTGACTATGGTAATATTCTTATTAAACCTTTTTAAATACATACATGGTTCATAATTCGATTTAATATAACCAATTTTTAACAAACATTCATCAACTTTTTTGTACCATGCTCTTGATGATTGTTTCAGGCCATAAATTGCCTTTTTTAATTTAAGAACTTGACCACTGTGGGTTGAATCAGAAAACCCTACTGGTATCTGCATAAAAATTGTTTCTTCAAGATTACCATTCAGAAAAGCGGTTGTTACATCAAGATGCACAGTATCTAGGCTTAGCTGAACAGAGAGAGCAAATAAAAATCTTAATGTGGTATGCCTTACTACAGGAGAAAAAGTATCTGTATAGTCTACACCTTCTATCTGTGAAAAACCTTTTGCTACTAAACGTGCACGATAACGTACTTTATTCTCACTATCATATTTTTTACGCAACACCCACTTGCACTGCACAACTCTACTGTCTTTTGGAGCATCGCACAATTCCCATGCATCATTTTCTTTGAAACACTGTAGTTCTTCCCGCATAGCTAACCTCCATTGTTCCTCTTCAGGACCCTTCAATGCTTCACACAAAGATAAACCAGCAGCATCATCATAGGTTTGCTCGTTCATGCAGAGATTAGAGAACCCATACCGTTCCGGCTTTGTCCTCACTCGCTCTGGTCTAGGAGTGTGATATGTGTCTGCATCCTCTAGTGTACTGTCAGCATCTGTATCATCACTGGGAATATATGTTTCATCATGAATCCCTTCATGTGTGATATCTAGGAAATCTGTGTTATCTTGACCAGACGTCACATTGCTGATATTCTGCTCAGATTCCTCCAACTTGACTGGATCTGAAACCTGTGAGCCATCCGCCACTGAATCAAAACTCTGAACTTGTACTTCAATTTCATATTCTGATTTTGATTCCGGCTCAACTACTTTAACGTCTCTGCTGGTTAACACTTTCCGTGTTTCTGGATTGTAAAGTCTATATCCTTTGACATTTTCTGGATATCCAATTAATATGCATTTTTCTGACTTTTTATCCCATTTCTTTCTCTTTTCTTTGGCTATGTGAACCATCACTAAACTACCAAAGATTCTTAAGTGACTAATATCTGGTTTAGTGCCGTGCCATACCTCATATGGTGTTTTGTAATCTAACGCTGCTGCCACCGTACGATTCTGCAAGTACACTGCTGTACCTGTGGCTTCTGCCCAGAACTCTTTGCCCATACTGGCATCGAAAAGCATACATCTCGCTTTTTCTACAATTGTGCGATTAAATCTTTCACACAAACCGTTCTGTTCTGGCGTATACGGGTTGGTTCTCTGATGTAGTATTCCACATTTACTGAGATATATATCAAATTCTTTGTTGCAATACTCTAACCCATTGTCGCTTCGCAATATCTTGGCTTTTTTTTGTGTTTGATTTTCTACTTCTGCTTTAAACTGTTTAAAAAACTTCAAAGCTTCATTTTTCTGTTTCAAAAAATAAACAAAAGTCATGCGACTGTGGTCATCAATGAATAATAAGAAATATCTGGAGCCGCCAATCGATTTATTTTCCATGGGTCCACAAATGTCTGTGTGCACTATCTCCAGTATGTCACTGCTTCTTCGGCCAGTACTAGGAAATGGTAACCGGCTTTGTTTACCTTCGCAGCACGTAACACACAAGGGCTTGCCAATATTTTCAATTTTATTGGTGATGGACATGCCGAGCACTGCACTGTTCATTTGTTTTAAGTAGTCCTTGTTGACATGACCCAATCTGCGGTGCCATGTAACTGCCGACACTGCTGTTGCAACTAGATTTACTTCGTTTGACAAGTTCACTTTGTAGACTCCATTGACTAACGACGCTGTAGCCACAAGCACGTTCTTTCGATTATAAACCATACAGCCGGTTGTGGAGAACGTAACTTTGTTACCCTTATTTATTAATTGGCTGACAGATAACAAGTTCGTTGTCAAACTTGGTACACAAAGTATGTCTTCTACTACGATATCATATTCGCAATCATTTGTTTTTGTCGTAATTCTGGCGTTTCCCGTACACAATACTGGTACTTTTTCATTGTTTGCAACAATAATTTCTTTTCGTTGTTCGTATTTAGCATTCATAATGTAACTTTCATTTGGTGTTAAATGAACACTTGCGCCTGAGTCAATATACCACTCGTATTTATTGAAATTACCGCTCAAAAACACTGCACTGAACGCATTCGATTGTGTTTTATTGGTTTTCTTAGAATTATACGAGTTATTAGCATTTAATGGGCATTGATTTCGATAGTGGCCGGTCTGTTTACATTTATAACATGTCACCGCCATCTTGACGTTTGATCTGTTTGATTCAGTGCTGCCAACATTACCACCATTTTTGACCATAGACAAACTCGTGTTTTTCTTTCCATTTATTTTGGAACGAGTCACGAATGCACCATTGACTTCATTCTCCTCATGTTCCGGTGACGACATATCCAGCAATTTGGTTTTGATGGAATCCGCCGTTATCACCATTCCCGAATGTTCGATGGCCATTATCATTGGCGCAAAACGTTCCGGCAAACCCGCCAACAGCAACGATCCGGTCCATTGATCATTAATCTCAAATCCAGTCCCACTTAGTTTCTGCGATGTATCGATGATTTGAGTAACATAAGATGTCATCGAACTGCAGTTTTCCAGCCGAATTGATATTAGATTCCGTAGTAAACTTATTCGCCGCGAAAAACCACTATCATCGAATAATTGTTTCAGTTTTTCCCATAGTTCTTTCGATGATTGCACTGTCTTTATATGAACGTATAAAGACGGGTCAATTGTCATGATTAACTTCGCTTTGGTTTTTTCATCATCTGCGGCATCCACTACTTTATTAGACACAGGAACAATACAATGCTTCATGCCCTCTAATATTAAGAAGTTCTCTGCAGCGAAGCACCATTCACAATAATTTTCTCGTCCTCTCAATTTCGGCACGTTAACAATATAATTAGACGCCATTGTTCACACCAATCAACGGTTTCACTTTGTAATAAAATTGTCCTTTTTTTTATACAATCCGTTTGTTATTGATTAATCGCACTTAGTAACTGTCTTTAACACTTGTAAACGTCCAAAAAACTTGTTAAAAACTACTAAAAACCGCGATATTTGAGCGTATTGAAGGCCCATAACCTATAATGAAACGACTTTGAATGCTGTACGAAATCAACTGACTTTTATTCAATTGACAAATAGGTAGGTACATAGTATATCAACAGATGGCAGCGCAAGTATATTAAAGTTATTGTTTTAAGATATTATTTCAACAATTAAATTAGCAATATTTAGTGATTTTTAGAATTGTAATTTAGTTTACCCTCCATAAATTTGTTATTGTCACCTCACCAAACATTGTTATAAAAAAGCGAGCGCCTGCCAGTAGAAAAAGATTCTTGTTTCACCGTAAAAGCGATCAGACCTCCTCAACTGTGAATAAATCGAAGAAGAATATCGCCTGCGTTTTACTCTAAATCTTCAAGAATAGACAGTAATGAAGAGTCCTGACGTCACATCTACTTTGATATATATAATATTATGTAATTTAATTACCCGACTGCAGAAGGATGATAATATTTTTCATATATTTAATTTTAGGTACCTTTTTGGCAGCACTGTGTTTAGCAGGTGTTTCATATACAAGAAATTCCACACTAGCTGTTGTCCTGTTCATTATGACTCTATCTTGTCATACAGCGTGTCATAGTGGATGGATGGTGAGTGATATCTTGAGACGGACATTCACGTTAGGACGGTCCCACGGACTGTCGAATGAACTACGGTCGTATGCGACAAGTTCGATCGTGAATGGCTTGGTTCTAAGGCGGACTGTACAACCAAGGTCATGTCGCAGGTCCGTTGAAGTATTCAACTTGAACTGTCGTTACGACAGTCCGTTCGACAGTCCGAGCGACCGTTGTAACGTGGATGCCCACCTTTACACTTTTAATTTAATAAATCAGAGAAATTGGGATCTAAGACGCGTACAAGAATCAATTTGTTAATTAGAACTTGCGATTATTATTGAAATTATTTTATTAATTTTGACGCGCTTCCCAAATTTTACACCACTTTGTTGCCCATTTTAATAGCACTTATCTTGATTTCTATTTCTATTCTTTTTTTTCTATTTCTATACATTTATGTTGAATGAAATTAAAACTGACAGAATATTTTAAATTTATTTTAATTATGCAATTATCGGTAACTATCTTTCTATGTAAATGGTATTACTCTTGATTAAAAAAAAACTTAAAACGCTTTCTACACTCATAGCCCCACAGTAGGATTTTCTTCTGTGTCGTGGGTGCCATAGACACACAAAGACGAATACACAAACACCCAGACTCAGAATAAGAATCTAAACTCATCATTCAGATACCTGTCTGGCCGGGAATCGAAACCGGGACCCACTGCGTGTCAGACCGGTAGTTATAGTAACCGATGCGCCACACGGGTTGTCAATTGATTGATTTTTTTTTTCATCTTTCAGGTCAACTACATAGATCTGGCCCCGAACTACAGCGGTGCGCAGATGGCCTTTGGGAACACTCTCTGCAACAGCGTCGTCTTGCTCCTGCCTGTGATCGTCTCCAGTATCGTCACTGACGTGGTAAGCTGAGCCAAGTTATTTGAATTCTTTACACTTACATGTAGCAATAATTATATTTCATAGAAATGAAATGCCATGAGGATGATGCATGTGTGTGTTTTTATTATTCACGCAAATTTCGCTGAATTTGGCATACACAAAGTTTATGAGACAGAATCTAGGTCCTAGATTAATAGATGAAGTATCATAAACACGTTAGACGTGAATTAAACGGGCACATCCGCAGGAATAAGTCTTATATCATTTACATTTTATAAAGATAAACAAAAGCTGTAGTATGTTGCAGCTAATTTGTAAGATGATTTTGAGTTTGACTAGGTAGATTTCCTAAAACCATAACACAATGTAAGATTTTCCTACTCTTGATGCCACATGACTGTAAATCATTAAAAGAATATTATGAACAAAAACATATAAATATTTCATCATAATTCTAAACAAGTACTTATTTTCAGTTAAACCCCTTTCAATGGCGGATTACATTTCTACTAATCGCCGCTCTGTTGGTGACGGCGAATATATTTTACGTGCTCTTCATGTCCGCAGACGTCCAGAGTTGGAATGACAGCGAGGAAACGAATGGTACTAGAATAATTGTTATATGCAACATATCTATATAAACTATATCTTTACATCAGCCGTCTAAAATCTTGTAAAAAGAGATAGGTCTTTACTATAACAGGTGGTAGAACCAGTGTAGTTCGACCGACGAAGTACCACCGCCACACCGATTTTTACTGTGAAGCATTTCTTGCGTTTCGATGGAAGGGTGTGGTTGCCGGCACACTTTCACATGAGACGACCATCATAGTCCTCGGGAGTAGTAACGCACCTGTGATCGACTGCATGGACTGCATGCTACTTCAGTGAGATAAAAAAAGAAATGCTATATTTACCAGTATTTAGGATGCTTCTGAAAGAGATCAGCCGACCCGATCACCGACCAAATCAGCCATTTCTACCAAAATCGTAACCGAACATCGGCCTTACTCTCAATTTCTGGACAAAATTGAAACCATAATAAAGACCGAATTTAGATTTTTTGACCAAAACTGGTCGAAACTGAAACTGAACTTTCGATCCACTGGCCCAATACAGTTTATTTTTATATAACTGAAGTAGCAAACGAGCATACAGTCCACCTGATGGTAAGTGGTGACTGCCGCCCATGGACACCTGTAAGCAACTTCATATAGAACATTGGTTCTATCTGAAGTCAATCAAAGATGCGTCGCTACTCCCGAGGACTATGATGGTCGCCTCATATAAAAGTAGGCCGGCAACGACACCATTCCATCGCAAGAAATGCTTCACGCTAGAAATAAGTGTAGCGGTGGTACTTCCCCGGTCGAACTACATAGGTGATAGTACATCACCTACAGTTACTCGACATTTATTTAATGTGACTGATTGTGTAGTCAGTGGTGGGATTAGTTAGTAAATAGCAAGCAAAATTTATTCTTACTTTTAAGACATTGAAAAATCAACAACCTCGTACTTTCAGAATTTTTTGGAACTTGCTCCAAGAAATGTTAACTTTTTTTTCTTATTTACAGAGCCAGATGACGTTAAACTAGATGAAAATCTGAAGAAGTAATCATAACACTTGTATGTAGTAAATAAAATGTTAAGATAATGTAACATTATTTATTGCAATAACCAAATATATGAACATATTAAAAGTTTCTTCTTTAATTCTTGTATGTCCTTAAATTAATGATTCTAAACAAACTTACGCTTAACCAACAGAACGTTACCAAAATATTTAGTATTAATACAAAAGGTTCGGTTCGGCGAAGGAAAATATCGTGAGGAAACCTACACATCCGAGAGTACACAGGACAGTAGGTGTTGCGCCATACTGTAGTGTCACTTATAAGGATCAAACTGAGGCAATTAATGACTACTTAGTATAAAACAAAGTCGCTCGTCTGTTCCCATGTATGCTTAGATCTTTAAAAGTACGCTACGGATTTCAATGCAGTTTTTTAATAGATAGTGATCCAAGAGTAAGGTTTTTAGGTATAACACATTTATAATATAGTGGAGAAATATATGTATGGTATAGAAGATGAACACTGATAATTTTAGATTTTATACCTTTAGGCAGAACAACGTTCGCCAGGTCAACTAGTTATAAATAATTAACTGCCGGTTAAGGGAAACCATTTCTTTAATACATTTTTTATATTATAAATAACTTATGTTTGTCACTTCCAATACATTAATATTATTATTTTTACATTACCTAATATAACTATAATCAATAATTTTAATTATCTAAAACAACCTGGAATAATTAAAAAAATGTCATTAACGTCCTAGAAACTTCCTAAGAAAGAGTAATAGGAAGGTAATATAATATTCTTTTCATAAAAATATTTTTAAGGGCTATAAATAACCCCTTAGGCTTAATGAAATTCCGACGGTCGAGAAAATTAATCTTACCCTATATTTGGTTGACCTTATAACCTGGCTACCATTTATCTGAGGGTTTGTCTATTTTTGGAGACGAAACTTAGTTACAAAGATTTGTAGAAGGAATAAATGAAATTTATGCAAGAATAACATGAAAAGTTTAACGCTTATCTCTTACTATGGTTTGGTTCACTGTTAAAGTTGTAATTACTTAGCGGCCGCGCAGGCTGTATTACAAGAATTTAACCTTGTTAGAGTCGAAACACAAAAAAATCTTAGTTGGTGTCTACAACATACAATAAAAGGATTGTCCAAATTTATAGGGTCTTTGATACTTAATTGAAACTGATTATGCCTTTAAAATTGTAAGAGAACCTGAAATTGAAGGCTCACTTCCTGGTTAGAATTTGTTTGTATGCAAAATAAGGTTGTGGAGCGTTATACAATTAATAATAATTTATTAGTTTATAATTTCCTGTGCTAAAACTTCATAGAATATATGTTCAACATGTATGCATGATGAATAATAATAATAAAATAATTATAATAATCATTTATCTATGATAGAAGGGTATGGTTGCCGGCACACTTTCACATGAGGCGACCATCATAGTCCTCGGGAGTAGCAACGCATCTATGATTGACTTCAGATGGAACCCATGTTCTGTATGTAGTTGATTACAGATGTCCATGGGTGGCAGTGACCACTTACCATCAGGTGGACTGCATGCTCGCTTGCTACTTCAGTCAGATAAAAAAAAATTGTAATACAAAATAAAATATTGTATTTTTACGCTTAAATAACACACATTAATTTACATCATTTTCGATAAATTAAGGTTACATTTGATTGTTAATTTGTTTCTAATATATATTGAATTCGAATAGGATAATTGTTGCCATAATTTATACGTTTTATATTTATATATATTTTTATTTATCTTATATTAGTTTTTTCCTACTAACTACACTATCTTATTATTTACTAACTACAACTACAATTGAATGTTAATTTGTTATGAATATTTATTGAATTTAAATTAGATAATTGTTAGCTTACTTTATATTTATTTATATTTTTATTTATCATATATTAGTTTTTTTCCTACTAACTACACTATCTAATTATTTACTAACTATACTATCTAGCTAAACTATCTACTAACTATACTATTTTAATGTTTATATTGAAGTGTCTAACACACAGTATATCCTCCTATAATGGTAATGTGAAAACTTCTGTCCATAACAAGTTGAATTCTAAAATGGATTGCAGATCTAACTAAAATCACTCATCTAACAAAAACTATACATATACAAAATTGTGCTAATTAGTTTTAGTTGCGTCATCGTATTAAAGAAAGCAGTAATCGTCATTTTTGCAAATAATATCTTTTTTTGCCGTAATTACACCAGTAGAATGAAGAATCTACGCGTGAGTAAAAGAAAAAAAGTATTGTGTTACAAACCAACAAGTAGCTTGCCTGGGGACACTACTGTTAAACTCATGTCTACATTAGTTATAAACATCAATAAGAATCTATATAATGATTGTATTTAAATTGATCGTGCCATGTTATTATAAATATCATAAATCAATAGAAGTCACAGTATAAATAAATGTAAATGGTTATATAAATAAATATTATAAATGAATTTTATATAATATAATAGATTAATAGTAATGTTTTTGTCTCTGTGACGGTTTCCTTAACGCCTGCCATTTTTAGTATAAAAGGGAGGGTATTATCGTAATATGGATCATTCTAATAATTCACAAGTGTAAGACGTTACTCTGTCCGAATGTATTCTAAAATTGTATACGTGTAAAATCGCGAAAATATACCAGTGTTGTACATAATGTGTCTTTTACTTTGGCCATCAAATCCTACTTCTGGAACAATTGTGCGGCTTCCCCCGCACTGTCAAAGGGAATTAACATGAGCATTTGATAGCGTGATTCAGACCTTGAAAGTGAATTTTAATAACGCCATCTAGTAACAACGTCTGGAACTACTATATGTATATGTATCAACTAACAAAACATCGAGGTTATCATGGGAATGAGAGTGCGCGGTAAAAAGTAGCCTATGTCACTCTCCGTCCATATCGTCCAACTATCTCCCAACATAAAAACCATATCATAATTATAATAGCTATGAGGCGACGTGAAAGAGGAACCAAAAACACACTTTCATAATATTAGTATAGATTATTTGCTAAGACTTGACACTAAATTCAGTACTTGCGCTAAATTATGTGATCATTGTTGGTCTAAATTAATTAAATCCAATTCATAAGAATGAAATACAGCATTTTTTACAAAAAATATATATCTAAGTACTAAACCTCTATTTTCACAACACACTTATACGCGCTTATCTTGAAAGTGTTATTTTGCATATACTGCATTTTCTATTAGGATGGCAAATTGTATATTAATTGGGGAAAATAAATGATCCTATTGTATTCTAATGTTACGCCTACTCCTTGCTATCTATAATATAATCAACGAAATTAAATTAGTGTTTCGTCTAAAATTGATCACTGGTGCATTATGACACCAAGAGAAACAGTAACGCTTCATGTAATTGTATCTGCTTTATCACTCCGTTCATACCAAAAGACAATCAACACGGCTGTCACATTCAGATTTGGTAGCGCCTTCGCAACAAAGTCAAGAAAGGTTTCACAGTGACCATATCTATTGTTTTAGCATCGGTTTTAGGGCTTCGTCTTGTTTCTTGTCCTCTATATCATCTTCGGGATCATCCCAGTCAGCCTTCGTTGCTGTGCCGAAGGTCACGTACACCAGGTTTGTGAATAAGTAAAGACCGGCCGCCACGAAAAACACCTTTCTCCAGAGAACTTCGTCTGACTGGAAAGACATCAATGTTAAAGTTCTTTAAATAATTACGAATAGGTACTAAACTCATTGATTGGTTTCAGGTTTCTAAAATTACTGATTAAGAAAAGTACATCGGTAGGTACCCAGTAATCCCTTTTTTTGTTCTCGAGGGGGAAACCTTCAAAAGGTACCCGACGCCGTGGGGGCAACGCAAGGTTATGTGGGATTTTCACCGCACTAAACCCCTCTGGTGGCCGTCTTCGGCACTATAAAGAGAACTCCGGGATCTCCAAAGGAACGCAACCGAAATCCTCTGAGCGCGTTGCCCCATTGGGCTTCTCCCACATGAGCGGCTGGGTCTACCGCTCCATCTAGTGTTTACGATGGTATGCGACCACACATACAGTCGTCTTTCGCGGGGTCGCCTGACGGAATGGTTCGAGCTCTCACTCCAGCCGCCAGCAACCCCAGAAGCAACTTTTAGTCCTATTCTGATCCCGGAACTGCAAGGACCACCCAATAATACTTATATAATGTATTTTATCGTTTATTTAACAAAATCAGAAAGCAAAACTAATCCAAATTACCACGAACATGGAGGTAATGTGGTAATCTTCTTGACGTACTTTTGACAGGAAGTGGAATAAAAATGACAGTGACGACTTTCATGGGATTCAAAAATTCATTAAGAAAGAATCTAAGTTACACTTTTTTCCAAATTAAAATGTATACAATACTTTCTTGGCACACTTACCACATCAGTTAAGATAAAACCAGCGATCAACGGCGCTAAAGATCCACAAGCGTTTGATGCAAAGTTACTCAAACTCATCAACGTTCCTGAATAGTTAGGCGTTATGTCAATGTGGTTTATCTGTGAATTTAAAAAAATATGAAGTAACTGGTTTGAAAGACTGTGAAAGAACAATGATAGCCTAATGGTTGAATCTTGCTCTCTCGATTGGGAGGTCTGAGGTTCAAACCCAGGCACGCATCACTGATTTGTCTAAAATTATATGCGTATTAGAAATTAACTATCACCGCTTTTCGGTGAAGGAAAACATCGTGAGGAAACCTATATACCCGAGAGTTCTTAAAAAAAGTTCTCAGAGGTATGTGACGTCCACCAATGTGCACTTGGCCAGCGCGATGGACTATGGCTTAAACTCTCTCATTCTGAGAGAAGACTCGTGCCCAGCAGTGGGACAATAATGGGTCAAGCTGCTCGACTTTTGGTTTTGACTGTCCATTAATCCAAATCAATCCAATAATTACATACAAAGTTTACAATAAGTGTATTTTTCATTGAGAAAGTCGAAATTTGCAATCACATCTCTAGATCTCCTTGTTTTTCAAAAAGTACAAAAGTCTTCTGATTTCAACACCACATATTTATGTAAATCTAGTCTTATATTATGAACTATTTAAGCTTACTCGTAAATATTTTATTTGATAAAATATTTTTATTTGATAAATATTTTATTTGATAAAATATTTTAGGAGGAAATTTAGTTTCGTAGCTAACCACTTACTTGAAAGCCAACCTGTGTTGCAATCTTAAAACAACAAATTATTATTAAAATCGTTTCCACGACGTAAATTTCCTTTGGAGCGTATGCTAGAGCAATGAGACCGATTGCTGCCGGTACACTTCCTAAAATAACAAACAATAACAAACATGTAAAACAAAATATATGGACTTGACTAAAAAAATATAAAAACTAAAACTTGTTTTTGGTTTTTAATTGTAATTCATCAGTGGCCACCACTGCCGTCCATGCCCTCAGTCATTTGTAGTCAATCCCAGATAAGTTCAAAGTTACATAAGGTTAGCCACAGATGATTTGCTACCCCAGAAAATGATTTTAGAACGGCTGAAGACTAAGTTATATATATGTGTCTTCCTTCCTATCCATTCATCAGCCCTTTGAGGTCCACTGCTGGACACAGGCCTCCCCTAAATGACGCCTCTCCAACCGGTCCTGTGCCTTCTGAATCCACCGGTTTCCCGCTGTCTTCTTCAGGTCATCGGTCCACCTGGTGGGGGGCGACCTGTGCTCCTTTTCCTTCTCCTTTGCCTGTCTTCCTTATATATCCTCTGAACACATAGAAGACTGCTGTCTTTAGGCTGCTGCTGCAGAAATAGGTATAGCGGATGTGCTGGCAGAAACGGACCAGAAAAAGTTCTGTCATCTGTAAACTGTTCCGGCTTCATAGTTCAACTTACCTAAGGTATTAGCGAACTTTCTGGTGTGGCTCACGCTAAGAATCTTTTTAACTATTAACATGTCGACGAGCCAACTGAAGAAGAAATTGCTGAACCACATCAAAAGAAAAGGCAGAGCCGTTAACAATCCATTCTGAAAGAGGAATTAATAATAATACTAAATCATTTACTTTTAATGATGTTCTCTACTGAGGGTTTTACCAATAATCACCGATCTGATATTCGTATTTGTGACCGCTATTAATATTACACGGAGTGATTCTGCTAACCATCCCCTGGCATTTGGCCCTTAGATACCAGACATCCACGGTGTATAAAGATGTATGTTTTTTAACAATGAACTATTTGAAGTATCTAGATTTTACATTACAAGACATGGAACAATATACCATAAAAAGAAGGATAGGTACTAAAATACGATTGTATTTGCAGAATTTAAATGGGCTTTAATAAAGTAGTTCTCAATTTTGTGATTGAATGTCGCGATTTCTTTATTATTTTTGATTATCATAAACGCAGACATTGTTGGATATGTTGTACATGGTTATTAAAAAAAAACTATTATTATATTTGCTCCCATAACTCTACTCGTATTAAATATCGGATACGTCAATCTTCTAAGTATTGTCAAATTTAAAATAAATATGAACGTAATAAAACTTACTGCTTTAATATTAACGCCCATGACTTTATCCATGAAAGCGGGGACTTCAGAGTACAGAGTTAGCTGGCCCCACGTGGTCCCAATATGAGCGACGATGATTGCATAAACTCCACGACAACGTAATATCTTACCCCAGGGAACTGGCCGTTGTTTCTAAATGGTGATGAGAATATGGTAAATTATAAATTACCTCATGGATACAATTTTACTTTCAATAGATAACAGATGCGTGAAGGTCATCATCAGCATCATAATATGCAATAAAAAAGAAATGTTATAAAGATGCACAATAATTGAGGAATTGGTTAGTAAACTCCATCAATAAATATCAAGTGTTTTATATTTACGCAACACGTGTTTTAGATACTGAGAGATAATTTATTATCTATACTTTAACTATTGCAATAAGAATAAAATTCCTTACTTTACCAGGTTTCTGTCCTAGCTGTTCTTCAATGTAATTCCTTTCGGCAGCCGAAATACTTTTATGTTTAGCCGGAGTATCAGCGCATAACCACCAAATGAAACTTCCTACGATACCAGAAAGGACTCCATAGAAGCGGAAGACGCCAGGCCAGCCCAGAGACGACGAAGCAATAAAACCGGTTATTGGAAGGCCGAGGACTGTACCTATAGCTTGACCTGAACGAAGAAAAAAAAGGTTGAAATTGATGTCCAAGGTATTTAAAATCGATTTCAGTTTTTCAAAAGCAGTGGTAGAAACAGTGTAGTTTGATCGGGGAAATACCACCGCCACCCCTATTTCTAGCGTGAAGCATTTCTTGCGTTTCGATAGAAAGGTGTGAGTTCACATGAGGCGACCATTATTGACCTCGGGAGTAGCAACGGATCTGTGATTGACTTCAGATGGAACCCATGTTCTGTATGAAGTTGATTACAGATGTCCATGGGTGGCAGTGGCCACTTACCATCAGGTGGACTGCATGCTCGTTTGCTACTTCAGTCAGATAAAAAAAGCAATACATTGTGCCGTTGTAATCCTTATGAAATGGTGACTTGAGTCAGAAACAAATCCAGAATGCGTTTCAACTTAAAGTTCAGAGAGGACTGCATCAAAGGATTGAAGTCCAGTCTTTAATCTTTTGAAGTAGATTACAGGTGTCAGCCTAAGATACTGAATTGATACTACTTAAAAAATGTCTTAATCATATAATATTTAAGTAGCAAACGAGCATGCAATCCACCTAATAGTAATTGACTACTCTCACCCGTGAATATCTGTTAGCAACTTTAAATAAAACAAACGTTCTTCTCTAAATCAAATAAAGATGCATTGTTTCGCCCGTAGACTAAGACGTTTGCCTCATATAACTAGTCGGTAAACAAGCCTTTCCACTAACCGCTTTCCGATAATCGCTACACGCTAGAAATAGGTGAGGTGTATGTTCTGTCCTCTTGCAAAAATCTGGGACATTCATGATCAAACAGCATCCCAGCTGTGCCTTTTTACTGGGACTTAGATTCTTTTAAGTAAATTATGGGTATCAATTAAGGTATATTTAATTAACGTTTTATTGATATTACTTTTAAAAATATCTAATGAAGCTCAAAGGATTCAAAATGGTTACGCAACAATATGTGCTCGTTTTCACATAACGAATACGCTGCTGACGCTACCGTTTCAATAAACGTGAGAAACAGCAATTTATTTGCAAACTCCGCGTAATTGCGACAAACCCTTCGTTTCGTTTAAAATGAAAATTTTGTGAGAACTTTTTTAATATCCAACAAAATATTCCGTTATCGAGGTTTTCATTGTAAAATTGCACTTTTGTGGTTTTTATTTTAATTGTAAATTTTAATTAAAATTTGCTTTTATCGCCACATGTCTAAGTGAAATATTTTCAGATTTCATAAAGCAATTTTTAATTCTAATTTGCAAAGTAACATTTGTCACATTTAAGGTTCTGTATGTTTAATTAAAAACTACCAAATTCTCAATGTTCTTTGAATATGTCAGCACAACCGCATTAATTGGCGGTAATATGATTGTAATGTAATTTATTTTGATATCAAGATCTATAATTCACTACATAGTATAAAACAAAGTCGCTTCGCGCTGTCTGTCCCTATGTATGTTTAGATCTTTAAAACTACGCTACGGATTTTAGTGCAGTTGTTTTAATAGATAGAGTGACTCAAGAGGAAGGTTTTTATGTATTATACATGCATAATGTAGAGGAGGAACACTGATAATTTTAGATTTTAGACTTCTAGGCGGAACGAAGTTAGCCAGGTCAACTAGTTGTGTGTAAAGTTTATATATTTTACCTCCGAATATGAATGCTGATAGTCTTCCCCGTTCCTCCAAAGGCGCCCATTTTCCAAGAAAAGTATGTATTCCAGGCAAAATACAAGCCTGGGATAAACCTTGCGCAACCCTAGCAATGGATGCTAGTACCCAACCACCCTGCAAAAGAATGTAATTGATGTTATTAAATAAGTATTACTATGTTAAACGATTTTATTTAAAAAACAGGGATGATATTATTGTAAATAATGTGTATGTGTCACAATCTCCTTTAAAGAACATAGGGCCTTTATTATCTGACTGAAGTAGCAAACGAGCATGCAGTCCACCTGATGGTAAGTGGCCACTGCCGCCTATGGACATCTGTAATCAAGTACACACAGAACGTGGGTTCCATCTGAAGCCAATCACAAATGCGTTGCTCCCGAGGACTATGATGGTCGCCTCATGTGAAAATGTGCCGGCAACCACACCCTTCTATCGAAACGCAAGAAATGCTTCACGCTAGAAATTGGTGTGGCGGTGGTACTTCCCTGGGCGAACTACACTGGTTCTACCACCTTGAAGGGCCCTATCAATGTAGGACGAAAAAACAATGTTAAGCAGTTCTGTGGTATACAGGTTAATTCCAGTATAATTCTATTTTCTTAAGATGAATTAGACAGCCATTATTACAACCAGCACCTTAAAATATTATAAATGCACAATTAGAACAAACTCGTACTTACATAGTAAGCAGCCCAAGGCAACAATATGGACAACACGCAGTTAAAAAGAAGAGCTCCAGACAGAAGATAGCGAGCTCCAAAGTGATGGACGAGTTGACCGGCGGGGATCTGCAGGGTCATGTAGCCCCAAAAGAAAGAAGATTGGATCGTGTCTTGGGTCTTTTTGTCCCATTTAAATTTTGGATACTGGAAATGGAATAGGATTACTTGAATATAGTTTTTACAATTAAAGTACATCGTAACTTTGACGTAATCCATACTAATATTATAAATGTGAAAGTGTGTTTGTTTGTTTCTCTTTGACATCGCCATATAGCTATTATATAATATGGTTTATATACTGGGAGATAGGAGGGTGGAGAGTGACGTAGGCTACTTTTTACCGCGCTCTCTCATTCCCATGAGAATATCGATGTTTTGTTAGTTGATACTTATTTAGAACTTCCAGACGTTGTTACTAGATGGCGTTATTAAAATTCACTTTCAAGTTCTGAATCACGCTATCATACGCTAATATTAATTTCCTTTGACCGTGCAGGCGTAGACGCAGGTAAGAGCTAGTTCTTTATGATATTTATAATCTACTAAATTATTATATAACAATAAATTGATGTTTCTAATGGTTCCAATACCCCTTAAAGATAGTCTTAGGTTTAAGCTCAAGTTAATGAATACTTCAAGAAGTATTCATTATTTTACAAGCAAGACCAGACTCCGTTATTCTAGATGTTTTTTGTTAAAACTCTTACTTGTCTGTATTTCAATTACAGACGAGTTTCATATAATTTGTTAAAAATTAGCCAAATAAAATTGTCCAGACGTTAAGATGATGGGTTACAATTTTTTTTTTAAACGATAGTATTATATTTGTGATCTCGATATTTTAATTAATATGTTTGAAGATAAATTAGTGGAGTTCGGAAGAAATATGAGAAATAATTACCAAATATTAATAATCCACGACGGAAAATTTACTTTACGGAAGTTCAAAAATTCAGAAATTTGTTCTTAATATTAGTTTTGATGACAATAGCTTAAATGTTATCAGACAATCTTATTTGTTTTAAGTATGATAACACTGCACAATTTTTAATCATACTAGCATATTTACGCAGCTCCGCCCATTTGGCGAACATTATCATAAATCGTCACAATCGTGGTAAAGAGCATTTAGGTCATAAATTATTATCGGTATACCAAATTTCATCCAGATCTGACTAATAGATGTCGAGTAAAATAATAACAAACATGCATCTGGCCTTATAAACATTCAATTTTATTTCAAATCAATGTAGTACGTTTACCCTTTTACGACAGATGTTTTTTGGCACGTATGTAAAAAAATAATTATAATTAGTTACAAAATGACATGAAATGAAATGAAATAAAATGTCTATATTTTGTATAGGCCTGCGGGGACAGTTACATATTATTGTCAGTTACACATTTATTTTTTACACTACCTCCGGATCGGAACACGACCTAAACTGAGAAGATTGGGCAAAAAACTCAGCGGGTTTGTCTTTTTTGTTATGATGTATTATTTTTTTTTTCTCAATATTTTTTTTACATTGTAATGAAAGTTACAGACAACTCTTCATAATTCTTCTACGAAGAAAAATTGACATTTATAAAGAAATATTATGAGTTTGATATCGACAAAAAGCACAAAATCTATCTTAATGGCAGCGATTTGAACGTGTTTTTTGATAATTATAAAAAAGAGGACTTACAGGAGGCACTAAGAGCCATCCACCGGCGACTTCTTCTCCGTAAAAATTTGCATTAGTATCATTAACAGTATCACTAAGATTACCATACGATGATGCGTTGGCGATACTATAGTTCGTTGCACTACTTTCGTGTCCATCAGTGAGGTTTCCATGACCGCTACCTGTCATGGCTACAAGAGACACGCCCATGCAAGCTCGCATACTGTACCCTGTTGTTAGACAACAGAAAAGCAAAAAACATTGTTGGTGCCTGTATCCCCATCCTGGAATAAAAAAAATCAATCAGAGCTTATACCATACATAGTTTATACTCATAATTGGTATAATTTAATAAAGGCAGACGAGTCCTAGAATGGAGACCACGTCTCGGCATAAGGAGTGCTGGCCGTCTCCCGACCAGGTGGACTGATGACCTGAAGAAGACGGCAGGTAACCGCTGGATTCAGATGGCTCAGGATCGGTCGAAGAGGCGCAGATTAGGGGAGGCCTATGTCCAGCAATGGACTTTCAAAGGCTGATGCATGGAATAAAGGTTAAATTTCTTCACTCTGTATTACCGAACAATATTAAATGCATTCGTCTAAAAATTTTGTGTTAAGACAATTCGAGCCTTTCGAGTCTTTCTTAATGAATCGCTAATAATAATTATTGTCATAATTTTAGTATTGTAGTTACTTATTGTTATAAGTCACTACCAATGTAACATGCAATCATTACGTAAGTATACATCTAGGTGCTAAGATAGCTATGCGTTATAAATTCTTTCAACAAACTAACGAGAGACTATTATTATCTAACAAGATTACCTTTATGTTTAGTTCCTTCAGAAACTTGAAGTGTTTCAACTTTAGCTCCGTCAGATGTCATCTTTACTTTAACACATTTAACTAAATCAGTGCTCTCTGTAATAGAGTCAATCAGATCTTTTGGCTACAATGCTATCGTTCAAATGACGTCTGTTTAAATGTGACAATTTTATCTTGGACAAATACTACATCGCTTCTGGTAAGCTTTTTTCTATTATCACATTTATTTCAAGGAGATAAAACTTTATTCGTTGATTGGAAACTAATGTTACTTCATTTTTTATTTTTACTAAAACTTACGTCTTTATCTAAAATTTTGTTCGCAGACTGCAAAATTTATTCTTCCATCTAAAAGTGAAGTAATTATAATATGATTAATTGTTATAGTAGTATGCTTAAGTTATTTGTTTAATAATGATAAATGTTAGTATGTATACTTTCTGTATTAATATAAATTTGTAGAAAAAATAATAAAGAATATTTTTCAATTTTTTGAGAGTTTTTATTTGACTGCATCTTAGAAAAGGAGGTCCGTGTTTACATTAAAAAAAAGGAGTTTCAAGCTCCAAGTTCCTACATCTACCTAATATTTTTTAAAAAATCAATGCTACATGATTGGCAGAATTTTCAAATACCGTGAGCAAAAAAATGCATTTTTTTTTCAAGTCTACCGGCTGGAAGTTTCTTTTTCTAGCTAAGCCATGATGTATACCGGATACTTTGTTTATTCAACTTAATTTGTTATTTTTTAATATCAGCACAACTATTTTTGCACAAGATTGCAACCACGGGTGGCACAAAAGATTAAAAACAATTCTGAAAATTAACAACAATATTCTTACAAGGCTCTGTTACGATCTTGAGATTTTTTTTTTGTACTTGACATAAATATAATTAATCAAAAGTACCAAAAAATTACAGCTCAATTTTAAATTTTCATACAATAAGTAATGTTGAGCATACATTTTAAAGGTCAATACACCTCTAAAAACCATGGTTCCGTGCATTAATCTATTGAACCATTTCCATGACACAAACGGTCTATTGAATTAGCGGATCATTTTTGAGCATTGACATGCTCTAATTGTGGTCAAAATGAAAAAAGGGATTTCAAGGTTTTCCTCAATTTTTTTTCTAAATACCGTTGAAATTTGAATTTTGAATCTAACTTTTTTATGATTTTTCAAAACTTTTCACGCTAATAAACTCAAAATCTCAAGCTGTAAAAAATTTTTGAAAAAAAAATTTTTCTTAAAATTTTTAAACACCCTGAAACGGATATTCGAGAGTTATCATATCCCACCGTCACACTTTTTTCTAGCTCAAAGCAATTCTTGCAATTCGGTATAAGTGTCGAAGTATGAGTATAAGTATGAGTGAAAAAAAAACTAGAAATACAAAAAAAAACCTGACTGCTTAAAAACTATCGACTGAAATTAAAGGCTATCGATAGATTCCAAGCAATCGTGTTGTTTTAATTATTTACTAGTATTAGAAAATTATTGTGTACACTGTTTAAATAAAGATAGTATAGTTACACATGCGTGTGTAACTTGAGACCATAAAATTGTTTAAATATACAATGGCGATTCTTGATAACGGCTATGAATGATTTAAATATTTGTACACGCCAGACGTTATCAATGATTTTATTTAATAACGTATACTTATATAAATTCGCACGTTACGTCATCTATGATTCCTACAAGTACATGATAATTCATAGATAATCATAGTCACCCTGGACCGAAAAGTTTATCATCCAGGATATGGCCCTTGAACTAGTATTTAGATTGAAAATACACTTACAAGTGTCAAAATATTTTAATATATGTAGCATTAATTTTTACCTTACTGATGATAAAAAATAATTTTTAATCAAAATTGTATAAACTACAACAGAATCAAATTCTATGTAGATAAAAAAAACATTATTTTACCTATAGAGTGGACCACGATTAGCCAATGGAGACAATATTATAAAAAATATAAATCTGTAAAGAGATCTTGACGTTCCAAGACCGGCAAACTAGGATTATTTGGAACATCATAAAAAAATAAAATATAAGGAACACAGAGTATCATGTCGCGAGTAGATTTCGACCAGTCATAAGCGTGAAAGCGAACAAAAATGGAATGAAATAAAACGAAAAGTTTTTATGACGTTCAGATCTTTTTTTCTAGGGGACACCTATAAAAGGCACTCGACACCGTAGGAGCAACGCCTTGATATGTAGAACTTATACCGCACTAAAATCCCTCTGGTAGCCGTCTTCGGCGCTGCAGAGAGGATTTAGGAACGATTAGGAGCCCCTATCGAGCTCCATCCATGTGAGAGACTGGGCTCATCGCACCATCTGGTCTTTACGACGATTGGCCACACATGCCGCCATCTTTCTCAGGGTCGCCTGGATGGACGGTTCGAGCTCCTACTCTTACAACCCGCAACTCTGGAACCCGTTTAGTCGCTTCTTTTTTTATTTTATTTACATACATTACACACAAATCTTAAACATAGGATTCATAGCACTAATACATAAAAAAACTATGTGTGCATGCCAATTATAGGCATGAACATCATTTACAAATTTACCACTCTTCTACAGTCGTATTGAACAAATTGACGTAATAAATTGATTAAAATAAATTAAATAAACTTAAATAAAAATCAAGGAAGAAGAATATTTAAAGATATATATACTGACATAATGGTAGAACTTACACTGAAAACAAAAGTGTAAAGAGAGGTGCTTATTAAAGTAATCTGAGATGTTGAATTGTTTTACCTTTAAGAGTTGATATCAAATCGTGATGAATATCAAGATCTGCTGATTCACAGATGATTATACACGGCACATATACGAGGAAGTGGAATTTTAGAATGTTAGTTCTGCACAAAGATATGTGGAATACTTTAGTGATAGCTCGTGGGGGATATCGGGATAGGACTCCAATGTTCACTTCACTGAGCACACTGCTGGTGTCATAATCATAAGTAGGTCTGTGAGAGATTCCCGAAGAATGGTAAGCTATGTGTAAAAGACCGTTGTACGCTCTCTATATGTTGGAATGGGTGGTGTACTGGGAGTTCCAAATTACTTACGCAAATTCGAGATGAGTTCGTACTCGTACCAGTGAGTTCAGATTTTTTAACAACAGCATGATCTATATGAGGTGTGAATTTAAGTTTGGTATCTAAAGCAAATCTGTTTCATCTCGTCCAGGTGATCGCCATTATAGTGGTACGAAGAATTGTGGACTTTGCGTTTCCGAGTATATTTAATGTGGAGGCATTTCTATACCGTCTTTGCACCACGTATAGATACTGTCAAGATCGTTTTGAATGAGTTGTGCATCATTCGCTTTTTTATTGTCCGATAGATTTATAGGTCGTCGGCAAATAGTGAGTATTCGCAGTTTTTTATTAACGACACCACATCAGTCGATGAGGTGTCGTTAATAAAAGCGGAAAGTGATATTGGACTAAATGAGATCCCTGTGGGACTCCAGATTCGGCATAGTATGCCTTGGACTCGCGCCCGTTAACAACCATTACACGAAGTCTTTTCGAGTAAGAACTAAACCAGTCCAGCAGCGAATTTCCTATTTCGTGTGTTCTGTTTAATTTGCTTGTTAGAAGGGAATGGTTACCTTTCTCAAACGCACTGAAGAAGTCTGTAAAAATTGCGTCTATCTGTACAACTTTGTTGTGTTTCTTGGAGGGATGTGTTATGAAAGCAGTTTAATATGTTTGTACGGACCGCTTATTACGACAAACAGAAGATACTGTAATCCTATTTTGATCCCGGAACTACAGGGACGCGGCGCCGTTAAGGACGCCCGTAGTGACTCCTCCGAGCGGGTTCAGTGCGCTTTCTGGCACGCTCAATGTCTTCCGTCGAGGACGTCCTCGCAGAAGGATTTTAAATAGGCCTACAGGGGAACTTACTAATTATTAATTACAATATTTTTACGGATACTTACTATATTACTATAGGATAAAATCATGACCACAACTAAGAAGATCAGACAAGAAACTCAGCGAGTTTAGTTTTATCTTTTTAATATATTGCTTTTTTATTTAAAAATAATGTTTTTTACAGTAACAGATGAAAAAATCCAATTAAACTTTTACTAAAGCAAAAACCTACGCATTACAAACTATTGGATAAAAGAGATGACAATATTGTAAGTTACGGAGGTTACGGAGATTACAGGCAATTAATATAAATTAATGTCTGTCCGAGGTGCGATTTAATACAGATAATGTTGATATAGTGGAAACGGAACGGACAGAAACTAATCTGTTCTATGTAATAAATACAATGAATGATACTATCAGATAAGCGTTTTACCAAAAAAAAAAAACATTAATTTTATCTTAATGAACTTTGTTTCATGAATTATGTTTTCAACTTTTTATCTTAAACTGTATGATAGTTGCTGTATCCATGTTAGATTTTTCTTTTTTTATGTCTTTTGCCGTGTATTTACCAGGAATGCCCCTTTTCCAGGAATCGAATGAGATTTTTGTTTTTCAGAGCAGTAAGAGTCTAATGGTAGAAACTTGCCCTCTCGATCGGGAGGTCTGAGGTTCAAACCCAGGCACGCACCACTGATTCATTTGCGTATTAGAAATTAATTATCACTGCTTTTCATACCATTTTTCATACCATGCATACACGGTAAAGGAAAACATCGTAAGGAAACCTACTCCCCTAGAGTTCTTTAAAAAAAAAAAGTTCTCGGAGGTGTGTGAAGTCCAACAATTCGCACTTGGCTAGTGCGGTGGACTATGGCCTAAAATACTCTCATTCAGAGAGAAGACCCGTGCCCAGCAGTGGGACAGTAATGGATTGAACATGCTTTTGTGTCAAAAGGACAGTTTTATCGAGCGTATTTACCTAATCTGACTGTCATGCTGCGCAATCTTAACACTTCTACAGTTTTTTTCCAGGTGCCCTTGAATTAGTCTGTTATTTTAATCGTATGAAAATTGGTATGTATCAAAGTTCAACAAATTGAGGTCCACAGCTGACCTCTGGCCTCCTGCCTATATATTACTAGTCATAGGCAGAAGGCCTAAGTTCAACTGACCTCGAAAAGCTAATAGAAGTGTACATAGATATATTATATGGGTCTACTGTATATTTAGGATTCAATCGTGTTTATTTAGAAGCAGATAAAGTGCGTATTAGGTATTTAAGATATAAAACCAATTTTACTTATATCGAAGAATCATGGTGAGCGGTCATCAAACTGCTCGAATATCTAGAGTTTTCTGAGTTTGATTCCCAGCCTGTATAACATCTGAATAAAGAATTTAGATCTGACCAGGCCTTTGTCAAGAACCCTTATTGTGTGCCAGACTTTTAGTACAGACCGATTATTTTGCGTTTATCTGCCGAGTCTTGCTGTTCCCATTATTATTGTAACTGAATTGCTTACTCTTTATTATAGAAATGATCAATTTCAATAAATAAATTACTCATGTCGAGAGCCATCACTGTTGGTCGCAAGTTGTCGTCAACGAAGACATACCTTAATTTCACCTTTTCGAGAGGCAAAAGTCAATCAAGAGACAACAGTCTGCCATCGGCATGGGCCCACATAATGTGAAATTTAACAGAATGAATGAAATATTAATGATGATTTCCTTGATACATCTTCTACGCTACGACTCATTGTATGATTATCTAAATTATCTTAGTATGTTTACCGACATTTTTCTACATTTATCTTTGTTTTTCAAAATAAATATTAGTTTACATAATTCGACGTAATTTACAAGATGGTAGAGTAATTTTTCGACCGTGGAGGTATACCCGCTACACCTGTTTTTAGCGTGAAGTGCCTGAGTTTCGGTGGAAGGGCGGGTTGGCAGCTGACTTTTAAGTGAGGCGACATTCTTAGGTGTAGGGAATGTACAGAGTAATGTAATCAATGTACCAGGAATCGATTTGACACAAAATCTCTTTTTTATGTGAAGTTGATTATAAATGTCCATGGCCGCAGATACCACTTATCATAAGGTTCCATGCTGATTTCTACGTAAAAATATTAATTTAAAAAAATTGTGAAGCGTTTTCTCTTGTCGGTAGCTGGATCCGATTTACCTGACCTATTTGCTCTGTTATGATATTGTAAATATTTTAGAAGAAAATAAAGAAAACTGAGATATAATTATATCATTATATTTTAGGTAACTGTAATCATGATGTATAAATTTTAGACACACATTTACTTAGATATTGATTGCTGAATCATTAATCACAATTGCTAGTTGGAAAATAATGTTTATCACCTATTTTCTACTATTGCCCTCAGGACAGAATCAGAATGAATTAGTCACTGGTCGCAACGGCCGAAATTCGGTCATAATCAAATTAAAAAATTAAATCAAAAAACTAAATTTCATATTGTCCAATGTAGCACTAATATTTCTGTAATTTAATTAAATTGTAATAATTTTAAAGTTATTTTGAACGCACCCGTTAAAGGTAAAAAGGGGTTTAATTAAACCAAGCTGCATTTAAAGCAATAGCGGGTACTTTGACGAAGACATCTGACACTTTGGACGTTATGTGTTTTCATAGTAAGACATAGAATGTTTTATTTCGTTTATTATGTATGTGTTTTGTCAAATGCAAGGTAGTGTGTGTAATGTGTTTTTAGTTGATTTTATGTATGTTTTATTCATTATTTGAAAAAAATACTAGCATTGCGCAATGCTACATGAACTATAACCGTGGGTAATTTAATACTCTTTCGTGGCAAGCATCTTAGAAACGCGTCACAAATTTATGCTTCATGTATTAATATATAGAAGATGCCTTCGTGCCAAAATTGCGACTGGTGAATAGTAGTAATATCCACATAACGTGAACTTAATATAAATAGTTAGAACGTATTTACAACTTGTACTAAAATTTCATCACAACGGAATGATTGATTATTCTCAATTTAGAACACACATCAGCAACAAAAAATGAAGTATTAACTTGTATTTACATAGCTTATCCATTTAAATAAATGTAGTATACCAATATGATGTATATGATGTAGACAAATTGATGTTCGTCCCTGTAGCCTCGGGGTCAGAATAGGGCTACGGTATCCCCTGCCTGTCGTAAGAGGCGACTAAAAGGGGCTTCCGGGGTTGCAGACGACTAGAGTGGGAGCTCGAACAGTTCGGTCAGGCAATCCCGGGAAGGACGACGGTACGTGTGGTCGCATACCGTCGTAAAGACTAGACGGAACGGTGGGCCCAGCCGCCCATCTGGGAGGAGCCCGATGGGGCAACGCGCTCGGAGGATTCCGGTTGAAGTCGTTTCGAGATCCCGGAAACCTCCTTTTCAGCGCCGAGGACGGCCACCGGGGGGGTTTTAGTGCGGTAAAAATCCCACATAACCCTGCTCCCACGGCGTCGGGTACCTTTTGAAGTTTTCCCCTTCGGAAACAAAAAAAAAAGACAAGTTGATGTTATCGTTGAAAATAAACTAGTATCTAACCTCTTTTATGTATGAATATTTTGTAGAGAACACTTAGAAGTTACTTGAATTTGACTACCTAGTAGAATATGGCCACCGGATCTGCATATTTATTGTTACCAACTATGAGAAGATTCCTCAACGCCTTTTTTATCTGATTGAAGTAGCAAGCGAACATGCAATCCACCTGATGGTAAGTGGACACTGCCGCCCATTGACATTTGTAACCAACTTCATATAGAACATGGATCTGTCTGAAATAATCACAGATGCGTTGCTACTCCCGAGGATTACGATGGTCGTTTCATATAAAAGTGTGCTAGCAACCACACCCTTCCATCGAAACGCAAGAAATGCTTCACGCTAGAAATAAGTGTGGCGGTGGTACTTCCCCGGTCGAACTACAGCGTAGTTCGACCGGGGAAGTCTTACCACCGCCAAAAACTTTCTCTACTTGAAAATATATTAAGACCTCACTATCTAGGGCATTATAAGGAAAAATAAAATACTTGTTTAAAAATTATAAATTTACTTAGAAAATATAATTGTATTTCACTAATATTATAAAAAATAATTTTATTGTGTAATAATATACCTAACCTAAAACTAATTAAGTGCACTTAAATTTAAAGAATAATTATAAATACAAATTTAAATTTAAGACAGAACAAATATTTGCCGATCCAATACATAAAACTCAGCTGAGCAGCATTACTTTCCAAGTTTAGTAAGAGAAGCATCGGAGATTAAGCACATCCCGAAATTTAACAATCAGAATTGTTTTAAGGTAGCGTGAAAGTGGAATACGATGGTTAGTTTACCTAATACACATAGAGTACAAAGTTTGATGCGTAAGAATACAGTTATGCTGGGGCCACACTATCGCGATAACGCGAAGGTTTGCGTTGTCGCGACACGTCTGGCCAAAGTTTTCGCCCTATCGCGAATCATCTTCGCGAATACGAATGCCCTTCGCGCCGCTGTAGGTAAATTGCAACACATCAAATAGTTTTGTCGCGACAAAGTTCGTGCGGTTGGCTATACGTCGCGCGCATTAGAATTCATACAAAATTATGAATGAATTAATTATCGCGACGTTCTTGACTATCGCGACGCAGTGAAGTTTATTTTTTAATGTGGCCAAGCACTTCGTCATAGATCGAACACGAACTTTTATCGTGACAACACGAACACGAATCTTCGCTATCAAGTCTGGCCGTACCATTAGAATTGTATATGTGATCACGTGAACCCATTATTGTCCGACTGTTGGGTACAGGTCTTCTCTCAGAATGAGAGTTTAGGCCATAATTGACCAGTGGGACATTAATGGGTTGGCACCAGTGGTTTCTCCTCGTCACCGCAGTTTCGCCGTGATCACGATTTATGTAACTGAGTCGAAATATTGCCAAAAAGCATTTTTATAAGGCGCATACCTATTGTGAATTCCTTTTACATATTAAAGTTTGGGCCGATCCGATATAGCACACAATAAATGAAAGCACATAATTTATAAAATATATCATTAAGTACTAATTAAGCGTAAATCTATTACCATAATTATGTTGTGACACCTTTTTTTTCTCGAGGGTAAATCTTCATAAGGTACCCGACGCCGTGGGAGCGACGCAAAGTTATGTGGGATTTTTACCGCACTAAAACCCCCCGGTGGCCGTCCTCGGCGCTACAGAGAAGAATCCGGGATCTCCAATGGAACGCAACCGGAGTCCTATGAGCGCGTTGCCCCTTCGGGCTCCCCACAGATGGGTGCCTAGGCCCACCGCTCCGTCTAATCTTTACGACGGTATGCGGCCACACATACCGCCGTCATTCCCGAGATCGCCTGACAGAACGATTCGAGCTCTCACTCTAGCCGCGTGCAACACCGGAAGCCCCTTTTAGTTGCCTCTTATGACAGGCAGGGGATGCCGTAGCCCTATACTGATCCCGGAACTACAGGGACGAACCCAATTACATGCCTTGTGGACATCTCTTTGTCAAAAATATACAGCTCTATTACATATAATATTAGCTTTACCAATTATTCCATCATCAACGATGCCAATTTTCGTTGGCAAACATCCGCCTTAATCATTATATACGTAAAAGAGTTAATAAAGGATCCATTATCTTTCGATTTGTTTATATAGGCCGTTGTGAATCGGCTTCTGGCTATAGATTTATGCTTGCATTCAACTTTTGGTCACTTGATAAATATTTACATGTAATGTATAAGTGTTGCCATCATAACGATAAATTTATATGAAAGTAATAATTATTTTTGTGTGTAATATTACATTATAAATATTTGTCCTTCTACTGCTTATAAATATTTAACCTAACGATAAGGCAGACGGGCGACCTGATGGAAAGTAGTCACCGTCGCCTATGGACATTTGTAACACCAGGAGTTGCTAATGCATCGCCTGCTTCACCGTTACTGGATATATAGTATTATTTCAAATTAATCTTCTTGAAATTATATCTTCTCTAATATAATCTCATCTGATTTTGTAATCACTACGGTGTCTCCTTTGATAACACACATTTCTTCTTTCTGGTCATCTGTAACAAGACACATATTGTATTAACTCTCTTAAGCAATAAATTAGTAATTGTGTAAAGAGCTTGGCTGGAAAAATATCTTTTTAAGTACTTTATTACTAAATTATAAACTTTTTTTTTCTGGGTTTCATCAGTAAGTAATTAAGTAAGGCTAAGCTATTCGTGTGGCTTCGCCCGGTACGGTCCCGTATAACATGGTAATGTTAATCCTGTGTGTTAATATACATAGGACATAAATATACATCGGATTATATGCATTTGCATATTTTCATATTCATATTGCATATTTTGGGACTTTTTCATTAGTATTGGGCAAAATAGTTCGCAGTTTCTTCTTTTAGTTGGGTAATTCCTATCATAGTTCAAGCTTGACGATTAAAAAACAAGGTCGTCAAATGTATACCGATTGTAAGTTGACGACAAAAAAAAATCTGTACCGATTTCAGTTTCACAATCAAAAATGGTGTTTTTATAATGTATATTTTCTGGTATATTTACCATTTTTGTGCATATTTGCATGCATAGTTTGGCATTTTGTGCATATAATCCGATGCCTAGTCATAAGCAATGTGTTTGCCACACTTCAGCGAAATCCGACTTAGTAGTTCTTATGTAAAAGAGTAGCAAACGCTATTAAAATAATATTATATACAAATAATATTAATAAAATCATATCAATACGTTTCCAGTAATACTAACCATGCGATTCTTCTCCATAGAAATTCCAGACTTGAACAGTACCCTTCACGAAAATGACAAATATCGTGTTAGCGACAATTTGTATCACCACCACTATGAGAAACACTATTTGCCACCTGCTCTGATTCCCCTGTAATGAAGAAAAAATCTTTAAAATAACACGTAATTTAACGAATACCGTAACTCAGGTGAAACCTTCAAATTACTTGTGTCTAAAATGGATTTGGCTGATTAAAGATTTATTAAACAAACAATAAAAACTTTATAATATTAATACTATGTATTTCTTTAAGTAACTAGCCTAGTAATTTCATTTAGCTCATGTACACTGTTTTATCATATGAACGCTTATACATTTACTTATTTAGCTTATTTATTATTTACTAGTGACCCGTCACATCGGTCGAAATTCGACCGTAATTTAAATTAAAATACTAAACTTCATAGTGTCCAAAGTAGTACGAATATTTCTCAAATTCAAATAAAGTGTAGTAATTTTCAAGTAATTTTAAACGCACCCGTTAAACTCTTCTTACCTTTAACGGGTGTGTTCAAAATAACTTGATAATTATTGCAATTTATTCTATATTCAAATATTTGTGCTACTTCGGACAATATGAAGTTAGTTTTTTTTTATTTAAATCACGGACTAGTATTAATTACAATATAAACTTGATAACAATAAAACGATTATGTATCTACCACATCATCTCTAACAATGTTGGACACGAGGAACGGCACTGAGAGGCCGGACAGGTTGCCCAACATGTTGCCCAGCGCCATTACCGGACCGGCGAAGTTCGGTGCTAAATCTATTTGGTTGATCTGAAACAAATTTTCTATTCTAAGACTTTCTTTAACTACTACACAATTATTTACAATCATTTTAAGAGGTTGAACATCGGTTCGACCGGGGAGGTACCACCGCCACACCTATTTCTAGCGTTTCTCAGAACGAGACAGCTTTTTAGGCCATGGACCACCGCGCTGGCCAAGTGCGGATTGGTGGACTTCACACACCACCGATAACTTTTTTTAAAGAACTCTCTTTTCCTTTACCGATAAGCAGTAATAATTAATTTCTAATACGCATATAAATCAGTGGCCGGAGTTTGAACCTCGGACCTCCCGATTGAGAGGGCAAGTTTCAAACATTAGGCTATCACTGTTCTATCAATTGCATTCATATAAGAAAACAAAAATGGCTTTAAACGTACTTTTTCCAAATTTCGATACTCATTAAAAAAACAAAGTATTTAATAGGCAAAAAAATATTTTTAGACTAGGCAGCTTACATGAAATCCAACATGTATTCCAGAATGTGTCGCCAGAGAGCCTATTAGCATGATTACGGCGAGAGTTGTGTCGTTTATATAACTAAAAGCTAAGAGCATCAGTCCTGATACCGCTAGACCTGAAAAGGAAAAAATGTAAAGATACAGTACCTACTTAAATTAAAATTATTCGGGTTAAGATAATTTCATAACTACTAATGAAAGATTATTTTAGCTAATGTAATTAAAACTGCTGGAATAACTATAGACTGATTGACCAAGTGAGTGTTTGTTTTTTATTATATAAATTAAATACAAAATAATAAAATCAATATTAAAAAAAAAAGAAAAATTGTGCTAAGTGCTGCAATATTTAATTTAAATAATGCCATCGTGAGAATATCTTTAATTACATATTTAGAAAAAGAAACATATTTCATTAAAAAAAAAACACGCTTTTTACACTCATACCCCAAAGTAGGATTTTCTCCTGTGTCGTGGGTACAATAGATACACATAAGATGAATACAAAAACTCCCAGACCCAGAACAGGAATCTAAACTCATCATTCAGATACCTGTCTGGCCGGGAATCGAACCGAGTGCGCATCAGACCAGAATGGTAACCGATCCGCCACGCGGATCGTCATTTCATGGTAATTCTCACGGTAATGGATAGTGTACATTTAAATTTTATTTTTATAACTTTTATGCGCATTTTATGAAGTTATTAATAAAACGTTATAATATTTGAGATTAGTCTATATCGTGTCTTAATAAAATTTATTCAAAAAAAATACAGACGAATTGATAACCTCCTCCTTTTTGGAAGTCGGTTAAAAATTCAAGTGCATAAATGTGAGGCTATTTGAAAAGAATTCGATATAAACTCAAAGTGTTCTTACTAAATTACAATCTTATATGTAATTTTATATACCAATACTGTTAGCAGTTCTTCTGATATTAACCACAGACATAATTTTCCTGTTCACCGCAAAGTCAGACAAGAAGCCAAAGAGCAGGCCAGTGGCGTACATTGCTATGTATGGCAGTGATGAGTAAAGGCCGTTCTGAAAGAAAAACATAATGATAATAAGTATATTACTTAACGTTTTACTCTAAAGAGAGCTTAACTTGTACTATTAAATTTTGCTTTTCAAGTCCTCTGTTAGTCGGCCTCCACTAATTTGTGCAACTCCAATCGGGCCTATACTTTTTAAACTCAGCGGTTTCCCGCTGTCACCTTCTAGAAATTAGAAGATACTAGATGATAATGACATTAATGGTCGATTAGGAGACGCTTTCTATTCTTCTTGAATTTAACTACGAATGTCTATGGAACACACTGTGCACTTAAAGTCAAAACACAAAATTCTTTTACATTCTAGTTGTTACAAGGCTGTTGCCTAATAATATGCTTTGTTCATAAAAAATAAAGTGGTTGTGGTTGACACATAAAACTATATATATAGGAAGGCAGATTTTAATCTAGTAGTTTACTTTTCTTGATGAATAAGGAATACTTATTAGCCTGTCTGTAGCATAGTTTTGATACAAACTCACCTTTTTAATATCCAGCCCCAGCACTTTATTCATATACAAAGGTATTTGTGTCAAAACTAACAGGTAACCAACGTTGCTGCCGATCTGAGCCGTCACCAGCCCCCAAACCGGTCGGGAGGTGAGAATATGTCTCCAGGGCGTTCTACGTTTCTGTTGATTTTAATAATAATAATTGAGAATTATAGTAAAACTAAACATATAAATTTAGATAACAGTTTCCATTATAATAAACCAGCTTATTACGGCTTCTTTTTTATTTTTTTCTCGAGGGGGAAACTTTCAAAAGGTGCCCGATGCCGTGCGACCGAGCGACGCAGGGTTATGTGGGATTTTTACCGCCCCGGTTACCGTCCTCGGCGCTACATAAAGGACGATCTCCAAAGAAACGCAACTGGTGTCCTCTGAGCGCGTTGCCACATCGGGATCCTCACAGATTGGCGGCTGGGCCCACCACATTCTATGCGACCACACATACCGCCGTCCTTCGCGGAGTCGTCTGAACGAACGGTTCGAGCATCCCACTCTAGCCGGTCGCAACCCCGGAAGCCCTTTTTAGTCGCGTCCTACGACAGGCGGGAGATATCGTAGCCCTATTCAAATCCCGGAACTACGGCAGCTTCGCTATTCGCTTTGATCATGTCTACCACAGTGTGTGTGGTACACATGATGTGGTAAATTACAACATATACCATAGTATATGTTTTAATTTAGATCTATTATTACCTATCATTAAGATCAAGATTAAACTATGTGTGTGGTAAATTTAAGCGAAATACAACCGGTAGTTTTTGCGCGAGGGCGTAATAAACAAGCTTACATTTACATTTATAAGATTAGTAGAGATCGAGATAAGACAAGAAAAATATTTGCGATACTTAAAATTGTTCAACAAACAAAACGTTAAAGGGAAAAATTTAACTATCTCTAAATATATTTAGCCAATTATTTGTCATTTTCCAAGGTTATTCCAGACTATGTCGTATCACTACATAGTATAAAATAACTTCTCCCTGTCTGTCCATATGTACGCTTAGATCTTTAAAACTATGCTACGGATTTTAATACAGTTTTTTTTATAATAAATAGAGTGATTCATAAGGAAGGTTTTTATGTATAATACATATATAATGTAGTAGAGAAACACTGATAGTTTTAAATTTTTGAATTTTCAGCGGAACGAAGTTCGCCGGGTCAACTAGTCTATTATAAACTTAATATAGATACCACGAAACTCTCTAAGGAACTTACCTTAGGAACCAAATCAACCGTGCCATCTTTGGTGATAAATGCAAACTCCTCAGCGCTGATACCTGGATGATCATGAGGAGACGCTGCTCCTAGCCAGCTGAAGAGACAGAAGCAGACCAGACTCGCAAGACCCAAACACCAGAATGTGGCTGGCCATCTAAACACAGCATTGCCCGCAAACACACCGGCTAATTGAAACGCTAATATGGTGCCAAATTGAGAACCTGAAAATGATAAATTTCTACGTAAATGTACAATAAATGTATTAAGAAACAAATATCCATTATAAAAATAATTTTGCTGGTTTTAAGTATCTGTAAAAATATACATTCAGACAAACAAGTAAAACTCATCGAAGGAATATTAACATAAAGATGACACAACATTAATTTATTTCAAATAAATAGCAAAAGGAGCACAGGTCCCCCCCCACCAGGTGGACCGATGCCCTGAAGAGGACTGCGGGAAATCGTTGGATTCAGAGGGTACAGGACTAGTTGGAGTGGCGCCGTTTAGGGGAAGCCTATGTTTTGCAGTGGACATCAAAAGGCTGATGGATGAAATATCAAAAAATAATCCATACTAGTCCTCTTTCACGTCACCACATAGCTATTATATGATATGGTTTATATGCTGGGAGATAGTTAGGAGGGCGGAGAGTGACGTAGGCTACTTTTTACCGAACTATCTCATTCCCATGAAAATATCGATGTTTTGTTATGTACATATTTGGTAATTCCAGACGATGTTATTAGATAGCGTTAGTAAAATTCATTTGCAAGTTCCGAATCACGCTATTAAATGCTAATGTTAATTCCCTTTGACCGTGCGGGCAAAGCCGCGGATAAGAGCTAGTTTTGTATAAAGTAAAAAAAGTTGTAACTCTAGGTTTAGTGCATTCGTCTTTATGGGTAGTCTTAAGTGACTAGTTCAACTTAAGACAAGAAAAATTCAATATCATAAACGCTAACGAACCACAACCTTCACTTTAATCGCATTAATAGAAACCGGTACTTATCTACTTCGAAGCAGGAAGCCAAAGGAATAGCAAAGCTAACCAGAACGAGAAAGTTTCATTCAGCGTGAACCTTAATACAATTGCTCTGTGCTTTTAAGCTTCCTAAATTATAATAGTATTGTCATAGAAACGGTTAATATCAACTTAAGTTTCGATTAACTAACATATCAACATTTAATCTAATATTACAATATTTTGTGCGTCTTATATATTAATAAGTGAAGCAAAAACATGGGATCCGTTTTTAAGATACTTGCCGCAGACGAAGGAGTGTGAAATTATCCCCAGCTATCGTTGATGTGCTAATATTTTTTTCAAATAATGCATAAAACATACATAAAATCAACTAAACACATTACACACACTTCCTTGCATTTGACACAAATACATATATATTTGACGACCCGCGTGGCGCAGCGGTTACCATACCGGTCTGACACGCAGTGGGTCCTGGGTTCGATTCCCTGCCAGACAGGTAGGTATCTGAATGATGAGTTTAGATTCTGTTCTGTTCTGGGTCTGGGTGTTTGTGTATTCGTCTTTGTATGTGTCCATGGCACCCACGACACAGGAGAAAATCCTACTGTGGGGCTATGAGTGTAGAAAGCGTTTTTTTTTTTATATGTATAATAAACGAAATAAAACATTCAATGTCTTACTACGAAAACACAACGTCATAAATGACTAATATCTTTGTCGAAATACCCACTATTGCTTTTAAATGCAGCTTAATTAAACCTCTTTTATTTATCTTTAAACTAACTTACATTTTATACAGTTTAATTGAATTTGAGAAATATTTGTGCTACTTTGGATAATATGAAGTTTAGTTTTTGAGTTTAATTTCGACCGTTGCAACCGGTGACTAGTATTTAATATTGTATGATTATTATTCCAATAATAGTTTTCTTTTTTACGCCTACCACAAATTATCGCTATCGCTCAAGGTTGACTAACAAAAAATTTCATTAGGCATTAATTTTACGCTTGTAACCCTTAGGTTATATTCAGCGAACCGATCCGATATTGCTATCAAATGCCAATCCGTATCGGAATCCGAATCCGGGTCAGGTTGAATAATACGCGGTAAACCAACGGAATTTTCCAGTTATTATGCACAATGCATTTCTGCAATATCGATTCTATGGTGTGTGTACCTGTAAATTTTAACTAGGATTCATCAATAGGAGAGATCTTTCAACTTTTTGTCATCAACTGTTTTGTCTACCGCTTTCACTGCCATTTCAGATATTTTTATTGACTATGATATCAAACGTATGTTCATAAAACATCAGATCTAGTGCCATGGTTACATGTGTTTTCATGGCAATAGTTGAGTCTCGTCCATTTCACGATGCTATTATGTCACAACACGAATCACGAAATACTAAATTGTATTGTTCCTTTATTATTGTAGACGTTGTTTTGCTTTTTTTATGCATAAAAACTATACATAACTACTACTACTACTATACTACTACTGAATTTATTGTAAATCACATTCATCGTGAATAATTAAATACGATTTCTTTCTTTCTTCTTTGTAAATATAAAACAATTCAATAATGAAATGGTATAGCTAGAAGTTTCCTTCAGTGTAATCGATTACTAATTATGTTATCTACTAGCATCCGATATCAGGTATCGGTCCGAAATCGGATAATGTGTAGCACTCGAAATGTTACCAAGTAGAAGCACGTAACAATCGTTCGAAACTATCGCTTAACTAATAACAACTATTCCATTGCCGTCTTTAACGATATTACCTATTAACTTCTGAACAACAAATCTGTATTATGTGATTTGAATTTAGAAGAAATTTAGCTAATACCTTCTAATAATAATTTTAATAAAGGGATTAGAACTTTTTAAGTCGATCTATCTAAACAAGTAGGTATATAAGTTTTTCTTTTGGAAAGTAGGTTTAAGATGAACGAAGTCTTGAAACCCTCACTAAAAATATTGTAATTTAACTTTGTTTTGTGTTACTTAACATATTGAAAATATCGTATATAAACACGATGTTTTATTCTACTCGTATATTTTGAACAAATGGATAAGGAAGTAAAATGAGTAAAAAGTAACAATCCTTTGGGAGATGATTATCAGAAATCTAAAGAGGATTTGTCTTTTTTTACTTATGTATTAATATCCTTTTTTTACATTAACAGTCATATTTCTAATGATTTTTATATTTTTTCCATAGGGTAATCAAATGTTATTTTGATTACCGGGCTCTTCGAAGATAAATAAAATCATTTCAATCGTTTAAATTTGGAAAACTTAGCCAAGTTTCTATTTGATACATAATAATATAAAAGAAAGTCGCTCCCCGCTGTCTTTTCTTATGTATGCTTATATTTTGAAAACTACTACTTTAATACAGTTTTTAATAGTTAGAGTGATTTAAGAGTAAGGTTTTTATGTATGATATAGTGGAGAAATACTGAAATTTAGGTTTGTGACTTTTAGGCGTATCGAAGTTCGCCGGGACAGCTAGTTTTATATAAGACTATAGTAACGCAAATTTACTGACAAGGTGGCTTAGTTCAAATTAACCACTTAACATTAAGTGGGTAATTTAATACTCTTTTAACATACTGCATACTTCACTGCAAAAAAAAGTAATCAAGTTTCCAGTTCATTTCACTCTAAAACTTGTGTACACATGTTTATTTAGAAGAATACTTTAGATTCTTGCAGCTTCTTTGAGTCTCCTAGACACGCTCGCAGGTGCTTTTGTGACAAAGGAGATCGCTTACTTCAGGAATTTTGTTGCTTTTAAAATGTATACCTCATTAACACTTTTTGAAGTGAAACTTCTTTATCGGGGTTGGAAAAAAAATTTGTGTAACATTGTTTCGCGCCATCTTTTTTTTTTCGTTACGCGCCATCTTTTTCTGTTACGCGCCATCTTTTTCTTATCCCTACCACGCGTGATATTAGATAGATTATTATAGATTAGATTATTAGATAAAGTTTAATAAAAGCCTTTTATTAAACTTTATCTAATTTAACTTTATTTAACCAATTTCTGTAAAGTTGCATATAGTAAATTATTTTTTGAAAAATAACGTCATAAAGAAGTTTTGCACACATTTTTTATTTTACAAAAGTATCTAGCTTTAATGACTTGTTATTACTATCTTTAAGTTTCTTTATGTAGTAAATAAAGATTGAACTGGCAATGGGCAGGCTACATCGTTCGTAGGACAGACAATCGATGGGGTAGGAAAGGCGAAGGCCTTTCGAAGGCTACCAAGTTTGGGCAAAAGGAGCCCCCGACCGGGTGGCCTGATGACCTGAAGAAGACAGCCGGTAACCGCTGGATTCAGATGGCTTAGGACTTTTAAAGGCTGATTAATATAGATAGTGATTAAAGTAGCAAACGAGCATGCAGTCCAACTGATTTAGGTAAAGATTGACGTAGCGGTTATACCTCCTCGTTCGACCCCATGCTCGTTCTACGGCGTAACATGGATACGGCAAGAACGAATAACTGTTATCGAATTTACATGAATTTCTGCTTACCTAATTGCTATTGAGCTATAGACATTTTATTAATCGACATCTATTTAAATACTTTCTACTCACATAGCCAATATTCGAGGATTTTTTCATGTGTTGTGATTCCGATGAACTTCAACAAAAATGAATACACAAAAAGCCAAACGCAAAAGAAATCATATTCAGAACGGTATATTGACAACGACACAGGATATATTTTTTTTATTGCTGACTGGATAGGTCAATTAAGTTCATGTGTTCTTCGGTTTGACGGACATACAAGTATGGGATTGTTATTTCAAAATCTCGTCAATGCAAAAGACGTCCATTGACTCTTTCTTAGTATACATTGTACATTAACACAAAATAGAGTCTGTCTGAATGTCTGTGGATACAATACACTCTCCTACACCTGGAGGCCGTCCTCAGCTCTGCGAAGAAGACCAGAGAGGGGAGGTAACCGGAGATCTCCAACAGCGTTGCCCCATCGGGCTCCAAACCGCTGTGTATTGCAAGCAGCAAAAGAGTTGAAGCTCACCTGACCTTCCACACTTGCCGCTCACAAACCCGGAAGACGAATTTTATTCGCCTATTACTTCAGGTAGGGGATACCGTAGCCCTATTTTTATTCCGGAACTCCAGAAACCGACTGAAAGTCCTAATATAACTGATATATACTGTTAGAATGCGTAACTGCATTTTTTTATCTGACTGAAGTAGCAAACGAGCATGCAGACCACTTGATTGTAAGTGATCACTGCCGCCCATGGACATCTGAAATCAGCTTCATATAGAACATGGGTTCCATGTGAAGTCAATCACAGATGCGTTGGTACTCTCGAGGACTATGATGGTCGCCTCATGTGAAAGTGTGCCGGCAACCGCACACCACACCCTTCCATCGAAACGCAAGAAATGCTTCACGCTAGTGATAGGTGTGGCGATGGTCCTTCCCCGGTCGAACTCCACTGGTTCTACCACCTTTAAAGACTGCTTCGATTGCTTCATAAAATTTGCTTACCCGAATAAATATAAGAGCTTAGTCTTCCTCTCTCGGAGAGTGGTGACCACCTCGCCAGCATGGTGTGGATACTTGGGTAGAGAGCTGCTTGTGTCATGCCTTGTAGAAGCCTGCAGACGCAGAGCGCTTGCCAGCCCAACTGGAATTAAAAGGATCTGTTTTGACAGGGAAAGAGCAGCCAAAGATACACGCTTAAGATTAATCAAAAGTTTGGTATATAACTATGTACCTCGGCTTTATTAGAGCAGTAATAGCCTAATGGTTGAAACTTTCCCTCTCGATCGTGAGGTTCGAGGTTCAATCCCAGGCACACACCACTGATTTTTCTAAAATTATGTGAGTATTATAAATGAATTATCACTGCCTTTCAGTCAAGGGAAAACATAGTGCGGAAACTTACACACCCGAGAGTACTTTAAAAAAAAAATGCTCGGAGGTGTGTGAAGTCCACCAATTCGCACTTGGCCAGCACGGTGGACTATGGTCTATTACTCTCTCATTCAGAAAAAAGCCCCGTGCCCAGCAATATTGGGTTGGCGATGACCTCGGCTTTAAGAAATGTTTTTCATTTGAAATCTGAAGAACATTTGATACGTAAGTTTGTAGAAGGTGTATGGTTCGAATGGGAAGTACCACCGCCAAAGTTATTTTTAGCATGAAGCTGTTCTTGCGTTTCGGTGGAAGGAAGTGATTGCCGGCTCACTTTTATGTTAGGCGATTTTAGTTCCCGGGACTAACACCACACATCTGTGACCCTTATTCTGTATGAACCGGCTTAAATATGTGTTTGGCGGCAGTAACCACTTATCGTTAGATAGTCTGCACGCTCAGTTGCTATTTAAATAAATGATCTCATTTATTAATCCATACCTTGAAAAAGCATTTATAAATGGGATTCATCAATTAACATAAGATTTCTCAAGTAAAATTCCTTCTCTACAGTACTACTGCTGGTTACAAATGCTCATAGATTGCTTTTTACTGCTCAGGGTTTGTTCAAGTTGTGGTTGTGTATATCTAACGCTGTTTTTGATGCCATAATATGCGTACCCATATTGGAAGCCACGGCGAGACAATCGAGAGCACTCCATTAACGGCCAAAGCGATCATGATCGGCACCTTGCCACCCAGCTTCTGCGAAAGTATCCCCATCGGTATCATCATGCTGGTGTACCCCACGAAGAAGGAGAATAAAATCATCTCTTGCGTTGACTTCTTCCACTCGTACGTCTATTCAATTGATAAAGTTAGTTTTATTTTATTTTAATTGGGAAGCAAACGATTACATAGTACGTAATTAAACAACACAGTAAAATTAATACTAAGATCAGTGAAGTTTCCACTGGTTACATATATGTCGGCGCGACACCGCGTATTTATGAAAAACACGTCGCCGATAATAAATATTTTAGTTAGTTTAAAGATCGAAAATTGTTTGTTTATTGAATTACCAACATTTAATGATTTTTAGAATTGTAATTTAGTTTACCCTCCATAAATTTGTTATTGTCACACCACAAAACATTGTTAAAAAAAGACGAGCGAACGCCGGTAGAAAAACATTCTTGTTTAACCGTCGAAGCGATCGGACCTCCTCAATGTGAATAAATCAAAGAAGTTTACTCTTTTGTTTTACTTAAAATCTTCAAGAAAGGAAAATAATGAAGACTCCTAGCCATCCTGATGTCTCGCGTCAATTTCTCTTCGTTGTATACATTAATGGCGCAAAACAAAGCAAACAAAAGCAGATAATAGTTTTATGAATAAAATTTGAATTTTTAAATTTTGAAGAAAAAAAAACATACAATATCAACAATGATAAACAAACAATGTTACTAAACCAGTTATGAGGCGACGAAGGTTAACTTTTTTATGAGGCGACCATCTTAGTCCTCGGGAGTAGCAACGCATCTGTGATTGACTTCAGATAAAACTTATGTTCTGTATGAAATTGCTTACACATGTCCATGGCCGGCGGTGACCACTTACCATCAGGTGGACTGCATGCCCGTTTGCTACTTCATTATTGCAAAAAAGTTAGTTAATGGTTCCACTCCTGTCACTTTATCTCTGTAGTGAATCTAAAAAAATCTTTCTATTTTTGAAGTGAAACTTCTTTATCGGGGTTGGAAAAAAATTTAGTGTAACATTTTTTCGTTACGCGCCATCTTTTTCTGTTACGCGCCATCTTTTTTTTCCGTTACGCGCCATCTTTTTCTTATCCCTACCACGCGTGATATTAGATAGATTATTATAGATTAGATTATTAGATAAAGTTTAATAAAAGCCTTTTATTAAACTTTATCTAATTTAACTTAATTTAACCAATTTCTGTAAAGTTGCATATAGTAAATTATTATTTTTTGAAAAATAACGTCATAAAGAAGTTTCACTTCTTACGAGTGTACGCTAGTACACGCACACATTTTTTTTTCCAGTTATTTAATCATACTCACACGATATACATTCCAAATGCTTAAATTTCTTAACACTTCTTGACATTCTACTCGACTATGATTCATGTTATCTGAAGAATATTCTTCATTGAATAGTCTCACTGACTCGCTGAGGTTATAGTTCTCCTGGTTTGAATGACACTCAATAGTCTGATGACGTGGCATGACGTCACTGGTCATGGATACAATGGTGACGCTGAGCTGTGCTCGCATAGCGTATACTGTAGACAAACTAATGAATAGCAAGAAAGTTTGTATGTGTCGGACTCCGATGCCCTTCGGAGATTCTGTTTTTTGATTACCTGGTAAAAGAGATTATAGACTTTAATATCTGATTTTAAAACATCAAGGAGTATATCCTAAAGATCCTTACAGTACACTAATAGTACGACTCTAGAACTTTGAAAGGAACGCTACCAGATTCCTTAAAGTGAGTTGTATATAAAAGTGGGCATGGAAGGTTACCCAACCACGAGGTGTTCCCACGGTATGCAACTACATATTATGCCGTCGTTCTTCCAGGGCTCGCGGACCCGGCGGTTTGAGCTCTCAGTCTTGGAGTCCGCAACCGCGAAAGCTTACATTTATGTTCCTCTTACGACAGGCAGGAGATGCCGAAATTCCATTACTACTAGACTACTAGGATCAAGTACACACGTAGGTAGTTCGAAGGTGGAAGAACTAGTGTAGTTAGACCAGGGAAGTACCACCGCCACACCTATTTCGAGCGTGAAGCATTTCTTGCGTTTCGATGAAAGGGTGTGATTGCCGGTACACTTTAATATGAGGCGACCTGATGGTCGCCTCATATGCGGATATATATCATAGATGCGTTGCTACTCCCGAGGACTATGATTAGTCTTCGGGAGTAGCAACGCATCTGTGATTGACTTCAGATAGAACCCATGTTCTGTATGTAGTTGATTAGAGATGTCCATGGGCGGCAGTGAACACTTAACAATCAGGTGGACTGTATGCTTATTGCTACTTATTGCTATATTGCTACTTCAGTCAGAGAAAAATATACTGATTAAATGTTATAAAGCTGAAACAGGCCTTTGGTTAGATCATCATATTTGTTTCAAGAAGCTTTCTAACATCATACTACTTTTTTTGTTCATAAGGAATGTTATCATATTATTATAGTAAAATCCAAAACTATAAGATAATAATTTATAACCAAATTGTTATTTAGTTTCTCTCTCGATCGGGAGGTCCGAGGTTCAAACCTAGACCTCTGATTTTTCTGAAATTATGTGCGTATTATTAATTAACTATCACTGCTTTTCGGTGAAAAGAAAAAGTTCTTGGAGGTGTGTGAAGTCCACCAATTCGCACTTGGCCAGCGCGGTGGACTATGGCGTATAACTCTCTCATTCTGAAAGAAGACCCGTGCACAGCCGTTGAACAATAATGATTTGACGAAAGATATGACATTGTTTAAAAATAAATGGAGGATGTAGTAATTTTTTAAGTAAACGAACCGATAAGAATAAAACGCAATTTATTTGCGGAAAACTGTGAGAAACAACACGTTTAGTGCTAAAATATTTACGTAATAGATCCATGGTGAATAATGATCAAATATGATAGTTTATCGCAATTCCTTGACACACAACTTATTCACACATGATAACTGCACTGACGCAGGTAATAAATTAATGATAAGATACCACAAAACCGCGTTTTCAAACTTCTGAAGATGATGACATAAAATGTAATTTTGTTTATCGTTATTGTTATATAAAAGAATGTTATTTATTGAAGTAAAACTTCTTTAGGCGCATGAGGGTAAAATTTTTACAGATGAAACGTCACGCCGGTATGCAACGGAAGTGTCGGAAAAGAGAGACAGAGTGATCGAGACCGATTGAGAGAGAGTAAGACAGGGCGAACGTAGCATGAGCAACTAGCCGTGGAGTGAGAGTAGGGAGCAAGCGAGTGAGAAAGATTGAGAGAAAAAGTGAGACAGAGCGAACGTCGTATCACGCCTTTTTCCCTTCCTCTTAATCTTGGAAATTTAAAGTTATAGATTTGTATAAATATAAACAAGATTTATAAATTAGTTCGCCAAAGAAGTTTCACTTCTGACATGTGTACTTTGTACGCACGCATGTTTTTTTTTCTATTGTATAAGGCAGTAAACGAACATGCAGTTTAAGTAATGATCAGTGAATAGGTACCGCAACATGTTATCCATGTAGTTCCGGGATCAGAATAGGGCTACGGTATCCCCTGCCTGTCGTAAGAGACTAAAAGAACTTCCGGGATTGCGGGCGGTAAGAGTGGGAGCTCGAACCGTCCTGCGAAGCAACCCCGTGTAGGACGACGGAATATGTGGCCACATGCTGTCGTAAACATCAAGGAAGCGCACTGAGTATAATGCTCACTAGGAAGGGCCCGAAGGGGGCATCGCGCTCGGAGGACACCGGCGGCGGTCCGTTGGAGTTCCCGGTGTCCTCCACACAGCGCCGAGGATGGCCACCGAGGGGATTTTAGTGAGGTAAAAATCCCACATAACTCGGCGTTGCTCTCACGGCGTCGGGTACCTTTTGAAAGTTTCCCCCTCGATATCAAAAAAAACAGATACCGCAACATGTGGACCCTTGAAATCGAACTCAGATAAGAGTAAAATCCTACCTAAGATTAACCACGGGTTTTTTGCCATTAGTGAAAAGTAAATTGGAACGCCTAGAAATTTTATAGTCTTCTTAATTTTAATCTGACCACATAAAATTTTACAAATACGACTTATTTTCATACTAGCTAACCCAGCGACCATTGTTCCACCTAAAAGTAAAAAATCTGTAATTATCAGTGTTTTCCGATATATTATTCATGTATTATACATACAAACCTTCCTCTTGACCAACTTAAAAACTGCATTAAAATCCGTAGCGTAGTTTTAAAGATCTAAGCATACATATGGACAGATAGCGGGAAGCGACTTTGTTTTATACTATGTAGAGATAATGTTCTACTGTATCGCTCCTTTGAAAGTGAAAATTAACGACCTTATGCGTAATATGGCTATCAATAAAGTTGATGATGTATTTAACAATAAACTTAGAATGATTAATTAGTATTTTATTAGTATTGTATTAGAGTATTGAAATCTCAAAATTTAGTCATAGGAATAAAAAGTCAGCCAAGCGCGAGTTGGACTTGCGTCCGAGTGGTTCCGTGCCATTATTTAAATAAAATAACAAACAAAGTCACGTTTGTTGTATGGGAGTCCCCCTTAAACATTTACTTTATTCTATTTTTAGTATTTTTTGTTGCAGCGGCAATATCGGCAATAGTAATTCATCATTTGCAAAAAATTTAAGTGTCTAACTATGACGGTTCAGGCGATACAGCCTGGTGACAAATACGCGGACAAGCGGCTAAACGGATAAACGGACAGTCAAGTCTGAGTAATAAAGTAGTGATAAAGTAGAAATCAAATCAGTGATTTTGTTCCTTACAAATTTAACAGCGCACATAGTCTTGATATCTGATTTTGAAGAACAGAAATTCATAAATTTTATAAATAGCGAAATCAAGTATGCCACCTATAAACTTAGATAATATCTCTATAAGATCAGATCTTATGTTAAGGAAGAAAGGAACTCTTATACAATTTATTTTTGCTCACCCTATAGTCATCGCATACCTTTTACCCTCTGGCCTCTTTTTGGCTTCTTTGTGAGCTTGGAAGGCAGATAGAGAAAACAATACAAAGAGTTCAGAATGAAGAGTTCAGTGATTGAAGAACAATACAAAGAGTTCAGAATGCTTGTATCAGTTGTTGTTTTGACGAGCTCATAAGAAAATTTAACTTCATGGCTAAACAAACACCATATTATGTCGCTGGATCACGACGAAACTACATGTGTCCTATATGAGCGCCGACTTCGAGACTATGTACTAATGAGCGTTAAAAGCTAAATGAGTAACTAATACTAAATGATTTCGTCAATAGTCATAGTCAGCAGTAGGTATTGATGCTATTCCGATAGTAGTCTCAAAAAACATTGCGACGACTGTTTTGCGTAAGGGTACACTGATCATTGTACGGCGGCGGTGTCCAAGTCTTTCGTAGATATTGATATGTTTTCTTATATTGTAGAACATTTTTAATAGGTATCGCAGTGTATGCAATGAAAAAAAATTTGGAGCAAAATGTTTGACACTTTGAATGACACTACTCAAGTTTTAGCAAAGACGCCTTATATATTCTAGTAATAAAAATAGCCTATGTTTCTCAGGGATAATGTAGCAGTCTAATGGTGAAAGAATTTTTAAAATCAGTTCAGTAGTATTTAAGTTAATTCATGACAAACATACAAAAAACAACGTTTTCCTCTTTATTATATTAGTATAGAAGTATAGATTTTACTAAGTATAATCTAAAAACTTTTAATAACTTACCGCCATTTAATTCCGTTTTCGGCACACTCTCATACACAACGTTTTCAATTGCCATGGTTGCTGCAATTGAACTAAACTGTATACATTTAGTAAACTGATAAATACGGTAGCGTACCGCATTATTTACTAAGTATTACGCCATGACACATGAGGCTCTACTCCAATTATAATTTCATAGTTTGTGTTGCAGTTTCCAAATCGTAATTAACTAATAAATATTTAAAAACCAAGCTAATGGTTTTAAATATTTCGACGGGACCCTAGAACAATAGATTGTTTCCTTCCCGCCATATCCCATGTTATTAATTTTTCCCTGTTTTCCGGACAATTCCCTTCCATTTGGAAAAAAGCTTTTGTGCGTCCACTTCCTAAAATACCCAATCCTGTGCTTCTTAATCATTTTCGACCTATATCTATTCTTCCCTTCCTTTCTAAAATTCTGGAAGCCTGTGTACATAAGCAAGTCTCTACTCACTTATCGAAATATAACCTACTGAGTTCATATCAGTCTGGGTTCCGCTCCGGTCACAGCACCACCACCGCTTTAATTAGAGTTTGTGACGACATCAGACAAGGCATGGATGATAGGAAGCTTACGGTGTTGGTGCTGGTTGACTTTTCAAATGCTTTTAACACAGTCGACCACGATATTCTCCTTGCTATCCTAGCCCACTTACACTTCTCCTCCTCTGCCTTAAAATGGTTCTCTTCCTATCTTCGCGCGCGCCAGCAGTCTGTCCGTATAGGAAGCACTTTTTCGGATTGGGCTGATTTGGAAGCTGGTGTTCCGCAAGGCGGTATTCTCTCTCCGTTATTATTTTCTCTTTTTATTAATTCTCTCACTCATGTTTTCAATTGTTCGTATCATCTGTACGCTGACGACTTACAACTTTATGCTCAAGCTGATGCAGATCACCTCCATAGCGCAATAGACATATTAAACGCTAATCTAGATTCTCTTCACAAATGGTCTTTGTGCTATGGTGTGACAGTCAACCCTGCTAAATGCCAAGCAATTATCATTGGCAGTTCAAGATTATTGGCCAGGATTGACCGTAATTCGCTACCATCAATCTTATATGACACCAGATTAATTCCGTTTTCGGAGTCAGTGAAGAATCTTGGCCTTTACATTGACTGCTCTTTAAGTTGGAATGTGCACCTTACTGAACTATCCCGTAAGGTCAACGCCACTATGCGATCTTTATACCGTCTAAAACACTTCCTTCCTGTTAAAACTAAACTAATGCTTCTCAATACCCTGATTTTGCCTATTATCGACTATGCAGATGTATGTTACCCGGATCTGACCGAAGCACTTCTCAATAAACTAGAGCGCCTTCTCAATAATTCTATTCGATTCATATTTGGTCTTCGCAAGTATGATCACATTTCTCAGTTTCGTAGTCAACTTAAGTGGCTCACTATCCGACAAAGGCGCAATTCTAGGATTCTCCTTCTACTATATTCTATCTTAAATGATACCAATACTCCTTCTTATTTAAAGGATTCTTTCCAATATCGGTTCTTAACTCATGACAAAATGCTTCGGTCGTCTTACAACTTTAGAGCAAACATCCCACCGCATACTAGCGGTTTCTTTCATTTCTCGTTCACTGTTCAGGCGGTATTGTTATGGAACGCCTTGCCCGCTGATATCAGGAAAGCGCCCAGTAAGTGTATATTCAAAAAGCTTGTCCGAGAGCATTATCTGAGCACTACTACTGTCTCCTAATCATCTATTATTTTATTTTATTTTTATATATTAATTTTATGTATTTTATATATTTATTGTGTGTATTATATGTATTTATAATATAAATATTTATTTATGATATATGTATATGTATTTATGGCTAAGTAGGTATATTAATATTTCTATTGCTCGCGGTTAAAATTAACACCTGCCACTCATTTTCCAGCCACCCAGGGTTGACTGGTAGAGAATGCCATCAGGCATTAAGTTTGCCCTATTGTAACTTTCTGTAAAGGTGCAATAAATATATAAATAAATAAATAAATAAACAAACTCGTATATGAAAAATGACCAATTGATTTGTTGATTGTAATAGGTGTTTGTAATAGCTATTGTTTTTTATATAATTTAACCTAACGATAAGGCAGACGGGCTACCTGATGGGAAGTAGTCACCGCCGCCTATGGACATTCGTAACACCAGAGGAGTCGCCAATGCATCGCAGGCTGTGAAGGAGAGCTCTTTTCGCACCTTTCTTGAACAACCCCATGTCATAGCGCTCATAATTAGGCAATTATTTAATAACTCTCTAAATAGCTATTACAATAATTTTCCATAGATAGTCTTTTTTGGCGTAAGTAATCAATATTTGCATGTCTACAACACTTCTAAGCTTCATACTGTAAATTGGTAATTTTTCACATTCGATTTTGTTCTAGGGGCCCGTCGATTTGTTCTTCATATTTACATTAATTATCAATGCTTTTCGGTGAAGGAAAACATCGCGAGGAAACCTACTCACCCGAGAGATCTTTAAAAAATTCTCAGAGGTGTGTGAAGTTCGCCAATTTGCACTTGACCAGCGCGGTGGACTATGGTCTAAACTCTCTCATTCTGAGAGAAGACTCGTGCCCAGCAGTGGGACAATAATAGGTTTACGATACTGATGTCCACGGATGGTAGTGACCACTTACCAGATGGTAAAAAAACTTGAGCTGCAATTAGCAGTTGATACGATTCCAATAGAAAATGATATCATTTAAAGAAGATTCACGTTTTATACCGAAAAATGAAACAACATTTATGCTTCAACTTCATGCCAATTTTAAAATCTATGCCTTTATTTTTAATACTTCTTTTTACAATTTACTCAATATTTATTTCAGCAAATATTTCATTAAAAGCAAACGTTAATAAAAAAACGTTGATTTTCAAAAGAAATAATGTTATTTATATTGTTTTTCTGTTCTGGAATTGTTAACATCGCTGTGACATGATCAAATATCGCAACATAAAATTAATCACTAACACTGACTCGCGTTTTAATATTCCCGGTTGAAACGGACATAAACCGGAAGTCATAAAACCTGAAATTCATGTAATAATAATTTCCAAATTCTGCTAAAAAAAGAAATACACGTAATGAGTTCTGACAGCGCACGTTGATTTCTCGTAAGGTAAAGCGTACACTGCGCTGAAAAGCCAAAAAGATAGACAGACAGAGAGAGATAGAGAAAGGTACAGATAAGTCAGAAGAAAAAAAAGAAATGACATTCGCTTTTATTTATTTATTTTTGATTACCTACATAGTTTACACCAATTATAATATAAAAAGAACAACAGTCTACAATAAGGAAAAGCTAAGTGCAACTACATTTATAGGCGAAGACTGCTTGCAAAAAGGAGCGAGTTACATGTAAGTCAAATGATAATAACAATAATAATAAAGTAAAGAAACATTTTTGCTTCATCATCGTTGGCCTTTATCGCATTAGTTTACTATTGAAGCTTGAACCGGCACATTTATACATAGGTTCATTTTATGATACCTAAGCATCCTGCTTGGAAGAGCTTAATGATATTTCGCCCCTAAAGCAAATAAATAAAGAGTAATAGTGACGTGATATTATTTTGTATTACAATTTATACGTATTCATTCACGAGAAACAGCAAGATAATCATATTTTTATAAAAAAACAAAGTTAAAAAAAAAAACTCGGTTCGGCTTCGATTCCCGGCCAGACAGGTTTCTGAATGATGAGTTTAGATTCATGTTCTGGGTCTAGGTCTTTGTGTATTCGTCTTGTGTGTGTCCATGTTATCCACGACACAGGAATAAATCCTAGTGTGAGGCTATCAGTGCAGAAAGCGTGTGAGTGTGCGTGTTTTGCGTGTTTGATTGGTAGCACATGCCGATGAAATGAACACACATACGCTAGAAAACATTAGCATCCTTTGCCGCAGGTGGATAAAAAATTCTTAATGTACGCTTTCCCTATAAGTTTTATTGCGCTTACTCCGGAGATACATGATCCTGTAATAACACATTCCTCCATCAACTGGTGAAAGTATGATGAGTATTCCAAAATTTTATACCCGACTCGTATTTACTTGTTTAATTCAAAGCAAAGTATTTTCTCGTATTTTTTCAGGCGAAGATATTAAATTTAGCTTCAACAAAATATATTATGTCAGACATGTTCACGAAATATGCTTATATATGATTTTAGAAAAGTATTATCGCGGAATTGATACATTTAATACTTAACCGGTACTCACGATATGCCGTTTATGTATTCTTATAGAATTCTTTTTGCCAATATTTCAACCCTGTTGCATGGATCGTGGTCACGACCAAACTGATCACGATCCATGCAACTGGATTGAAATATCGGCAAAAAGAATTCTATAAGAATTCATAAACCACATATCGTGAGTACAAAGAATTCATAAAAGATATATCGTGAGTACCCGTTAAGTATTAAAATGTAAAAAATATGCTTATACGTAAAAAAGAGTCAGTAGTGAATTCATGAAGTGAAAAATAAAATGCATATTTCAAGTTATATTTATTTAAGGTAACATTAAGTTGGATTCAGATAACAATGTTATTTCTGGTAAAGCCTCTATTATACGTTATTGCTAAATCGCAGTCTCCCTGTCTAGTTTCGTCGTCATTATTTTCGTTTCGTCATAATCAAATCGATCTTCTAACTCCATCTGAATGAAATCTGTAACAAAATTGTAAATAGCAATTTTAATGTCTAAGAACATTATTTACATTGACGACCCGCGTGGCGCAGCGGTTACCGTACCGGTCTGACACGCAGTGGGTCCCGGGTTCGATTCCCGGCAAGACAGGTATCTGAATGATGAGTTTAGATTCATGTTATGTGTCTGGGTGTTTGTGTATTCGTCTTTGTGTGTGTCCATAGCACCCACGACACAGGAGAAAATCCTACTGTGAGGCTATGAGTGTAGAAAGCGTTTTATTACTGCATTTCCTAATAATCCACTATTTATGCTTTTCTGACTGAAGTAGCAAACGAACATGCAGTCTACTTGATGGTAAGTGGTCGCTGCCGCTCATGGACATCTGTGAGCAACTTCATGCAGAACATGGGTTCCATCTGAAGTTAATCACAGATGCGTTGCTACTCCCGAGGACTATGATGGTCGCCTCAAATAAAAGTGTGCCGGCAACCCCACCCTTGCATCGGAACGCAAGAAATGCTTCACGCTAGATATAGGTATAGCAATGATACTCCTCGGTCGCACTACACTGGTTCGACGACCTTGGACATATTTTTCCTAATAAATAATCTTTTTGAAGAGGGGAAAAGAAATTGTTTCCGTTTCTTATAGGTATTGATTCATACCATTATTATATCCAAATTTATTTCGCGGTGTTCCATCCCACGCTTGCCTCTCGCCGTTTCCAAAAATAATATAGACGATATTACAAAGGAGGTAAAATCCGCCCATAATGTAGAATATGATTTTCCAGCGACTCGAATCAGCCTGAAAATAAAGTGCAGTGTTATGTTAAAAGGAAAATTTATCAAACATTTTTTTGTAATTGGAGGATGATTATCGAGTGATTCGGGAGAAAAACGTGCAAGTGCCAATAGTTTTTCATTCTTCTAGTTCTTATGGAATGCCATCCTACCCGTTAGAATTTTGAAGTGAAACTTCTTTATCGGGGTTGGAAAAAAAAATATTTTTTTCATTACGCGCCATCTTTTTCCGTTACGCGCCATCTTTTTTTATTCCGTTACGCGCCATCTTTTTCTTATCCCTACCACGCGTGATATTAGATAGATTATTATAGATTAGATCATTAGATAAAGTTTAATAAGAGCCTTTTATTAAACTTTATCTAATTTAACTTTATTTAACTAATTTCTGTAAACTTGCATATAGTAAATTATTTTTTGAAAAATAACGTCATAAAGAAGTTTCACTTCTTACGAGTGTACGCTAGTACACGCACACATTTTATTATTATTATTATACTACTAGGTATATTATTTTATACCTAGTTGTTGATTGATACTTGTTAATTAGACGTAAAGCAATACTTTTTTTTCTGAGTTAAAACTGAGTTTATCACCTTTTCTAATTACGTGAAATATACTTTTGGTTAGAAAAATGAAAAAGTTTTTTTTCTTAAGGACCTCGATGATTGCCCGTTTGAGTATTTAGTTTTTCTCCCTTTTGGTTTCTTGTTATCGTTGTAATTTGAAGTATGGTTTCTCTTACCCCTTAACAACTTTTTGCAATCTCTTCGTGACCCCTGTGTCTACATATGACGGAAAGTAAATATAAAATAATAGAACAGAAATCTGTATGGCATATTTTCATAATAATCCTCTATTTTTCATAATAATCATTTATTGCTCATCATGCTTACGGGCTAGGTGGTACAAATTTATTGATGTGTGCATGAATAACCCCGTTAGGGCATTGCATATTTTTTTATGCCATGACTAACCCATGACATTACAACTTAGGCCTTGAGGTTATTTATTTATTTCATAAAGGTAACCTAGGGTTGTTACATTTTTAACACGTCCACGGTAAAATTAAAAGTTCTTATACAGTAGACAAAAAATGTACGACCACTTAAAGGCTACCATCACATGCATTATACATACAAAAATAAAATAATTACAAACTAGATTAAATATGCATCTTAGACGACATTTGTTTTTGGGATTATGTTTTGGAATTTGCCTTCTTAAAATCTAATTGGGACATATTGTTAAAATCGATGTCGACATTTATTATAAATCGTCGATAACCTACTAATAGGAGAGTTTCAGACCAATTTAGTTTTACAATGTGGGGGTACAAAGAGTTGAATTTGTTTCCGAGGGATACAAAGTATGCCACAAAGTCTTAAATAAAATAAGTAATTAAAGAAGAAAAAATTAAATTAAAGTAATAAAATAAGTGAAATGAAATGAAATGAAATGAAATGAAATGAAATGAATAAGTAATGAGAATAATACTTCATGCATACTTACCGTATCTCCGATTATAAGAGCACATGTGATAGGAACGGCTGCACCAACAAAGCCGGCAACGCAACTAGTCATCATAAGCAGTGATCCTGAGTAGTTTTGTGTCATCTCTCGAATATTCTCCTAAAATAATACATACATTTGCCAAATATACATAGATTCGAGCAGTAATAGTCTAATGGTTGAAACTTGCCCTCTCGATCGGGAGGTCCGAGGTTCAAACCCAGGCACGCACCACTGATTTATGTGCGTATTATAAATTAATTACCACTGCTTTTCGGCGAAGGAAAACATCGTGAGGAAACACCTACACACCCGAGAGTTATTAAAAAAAAAGTTCTCGGAGGTGTGTGAAGTCCACCAATTCGTCCTTGGCCAGCACGGTGGACTATGGCCTAAACTCTCTCATTCTGAGAGAAGACCTGTACCCAGCAGTGGGACAATGATGGGTTGACGTGACGTGTGACATAGATTTACCAAATCATCCATCCATCCATCAGCTCTTTGATGTCCACAGCTGGACATCAAAAAGCTTAGGCCTCCCCTAAATGGCGCCACTCCAACCGGTCTTGTGCCCTCTGAATCCAACGGTTTCCCGCTGTCTTCTTCAGGTCATGGGTCCACCACATACATAGATTTTCTAAATAATCTATAATAATCTATGTATAATATATGTAACTTTAGTGTATTATACTATGTAACTTTATGCATAAAATGATGAAGTTATGCAATTTTAGGAGACTTGCTGACTACTTATAAATAACTGAAAAAGTAGATTTTATTCGTTTTTATATTTATCTTGCCTATATGTTGCTCATGAAACTCACACACAGATAATCTGTGTACATAAATACATAATAGCATTGTACCTACTTGTTTATATGAGTCAACAATCATAATGTACCTAATCTTTACAGGCTCCACCTCCATAACAATTTATATAAAGCGATCAATAGGATCTCTCTCTATTCTGTACACTAAATTAACGTTTACTCAAAATATACGTATACAAGCCGGTGACGACTTTCTTTTTCCTCACCCGCCATCAAAAACCTTAGTACTCAAAGGCACAGCATCTACAAGTGAGAGATTCTACACACGCGAAATTAACCGATCGAAATTTATGAATACAACCAGGTTAGACTATATTTCTCTTTGCTACTCCGATACGAATAGGTGGAAATGATATGAGTATGTTATTAACCCATTAATATATTAGTACTTCCGCCGAGACTTTACGACCGCTATCTTAAGATATGGAAACTCAGTCAGCTTAACCCTCCAAGAGACTGTAGTGTGAATAAAAGTTTTGTTATAATACCGTCCATCTAAATTCTAACGGCTCTAGCATTACTTAACTATTCATACTAATTACAGTCTATCTAATCGAATCTAATCTGCTATTTATATAAGCACGCATTCAAAGCGCATTTCAATGTACTGTTTATGAAATTTTATTTTATTGTATTTGCATGTTATTTAATTTTTATTATGTAGACATTATAATTTTTATAATGTTAGTATATTTTGTTTTATTTAATTGGTTTTCTTTTTATAATCTAATATTTGTGTTATTTTTGTTAAGTTTAATTATCGTATATTATTAACTCACATTTTGTAATATTATCATAATAATAAGTGTAATTGGTTTACCGTGCTAATTAATTTAATGCAATAAATAAATGAAGAGATGTATTCATACTTACAAGGTATCCCGAAAATTGTATACCTAGTGCTCCAAGAGAGCCTATCAATACGAGGACTGTCAGATCATTCCAGCTCCAAACTAAATTGGGTAGAAGCGTCAATCCTATTACAGTTGTTAAAGCGCCTGGAATTAATTAATTATCAATGTTATATTATTAGAGGCCCAAAAATTCTATTAATTGCATAACAGTAGTCTTTAAGCCTATTACGTTTTCTTAATACAATCATAGTACATTTTCTTTTATCTGATTGAAGTAGCAAACGAGCATGTAGTCTACCTTATGGTAAGTAGTCACTGCCGCCTATGGACATCTGTAAGCAACTTCATGCAGAACATGGGTGCTATCTGAGGTCAATCACAGACGCGTTGCTACTCCCGAGGACTTTGATGGTCGCCTCATATAAAAGTGTGCCGGCAACCACACTCTTCCATCGAAACGCAAAAACTGCTTTACAATAGTAATGGGTGTGGTGATGGTACTTCCCTGGGAGAACTACCCTGGTTCCACCACCTATAAAAGTATATGTCTTAGCTAATAACTTGCAATGTACATTATACTCTTATGTTCCCGTTACTTGCAATTCACTTTGAATAAATAATGGACGAAAACATTAAAAACGATTGTATTGAGAGAACATAATAAACTCATACTAAAAGTTAAGGAAATATCATCACTCTCAATTCAACCACAAGGAAATGTTGATCAAATATTCTAAATATCGTCATATATAAAAAGTATGTTACCTAAGGTATTAATTACTTTTCTGTAATATCTCAAATCAAAAATGAATTCCACGAAGCCAATTTTAGAAATCCAGTCAATTGCGGGAGCGGTTGCCAAGTACACCAAACACATCGCTATGAACGGGAACATGCATTGCCATGTGCTCTGAAACATCATTACATAGTATAAAACAAAGTCGCTTTTTGCTATATGTCCCTATGTATGCTTTGAATTTTAAAACTACGCCACGGATTTTAATGCGGTTTTTTAATAGAGTGATTCAAGAGAAAGGTTTTTAAGTATAATTCTACTATATTAATAGTAGAAAAACACTGATGATTTTCAATTTTTTACTTTTAAGCGGACCGAAGTTCGCCGGGTCAGCTAGCTATACATAAGAGTAAATTTGATAACATATTAGGAGTATTTTCAATAAATGCTGGTGAACATCAACTTCAACATTAACTTATAGGTACATAACTATATAATTTTGGTTTAAAATTAATTATACATACAATTTTTTTTTTCATAGTCATACGTTTACCAAGAACTGGTTAGCAAAACTATTATCAGGTATTGAGTTTGCCTATAGTTACATGCTTTCTACACTCACAGCCCCCACTAGGATTTTCTACTACGTCGTGGGTACCATGGACACACACAAGACGAATATACAAACACCCAGACCCATAACACGAATCTAAACTCATCATCCAGATACCTGTCTGGCTGGGAATCGAACCCGGGACCCATTGCGCGTCAGACCGCTATGGTAACCGCTCCGCCACGCGGGTCGTCACGTTAGTTTCTATATGTTTTGGAGCTCAAATATATACGATCTGATATCAGCATAAAGTGACCCATTGCCATCTTTGGAAAGAAGGTATGTGATGGAAATTCATTCACTAATTAATCCACCAATTCGCACTTGGCCAGCGCGGTGGACTATGACCTAAAACTCTCTCATACTGAGAGAAGACCCGTGCCCAGCAGTGGGACAATGATGGGTTGACGACAATTAATCACACCGAGGATTGACTTCATAACTTTAGGTTATCGTTCCTTTTATTAGATTTTTGAGCCATCCATGTTGCCCTTATGTACCCTTATCTGAATAATATTTACAATATGATTTTCTTCATCTTGGAGTTTCTATATGATATTATAGTAAATTTATTCCAAAAAATCAGATATTCTTACCTCTCTTAAAGTAAGTCCTTTTGTAATCAAATACTCTGGTACTTCTACCAAATAGAACACAAACAACGCGTTGCTTGCTGCGTGTGCGCACGCGACTCCCCAAAACTGTGGAGATTTGATGATCCTTCGCCACGGTTTTTGTTGACATTTCTGAAACCATCACTTGCTTTGATTAAATTAATTCAATCATAGTATAGGTACATTTCATTCATTCCATAATAGTGGATTCTGTGAAATAAATAATTTTCAACAGCGGAACATTTATTTATTTATGCTTTATAAAATTTGTATCCTGAAAATGATCAATAATCGATTTGATTGTCAATACATTAATTACTGCATAAGTATACATGCGACAAAATGTTATAAATGTAATTTTTGAGTCCAGTTACTTGAATAAGTAAATTATTATTTATAGTACCTATATAAAGTTTGTATTACAATAGGCGGGCTTAATGCTAAAAAGCATTATCTACTAACCAACCTTTGGGAAGTGCAGAAAAATCGAAGGCGGTACCGGTATAGGAATGGAAAAAAGAAAGCGACAGGTGAATAAAATAAGAGATAAAATAGAAAATATTAAATAAGAAAAGGTAGAGAAAAAATAACAATATAAATTTTGAGAAACAAAATAATAGTAACAATAAATAAAATATAGGGAACATAAATAAAAATAACATTGTAATGAATCAGGAAATATAAGTTGTCAGAACTCTTTATCTTTATGATTCGACTCTCGCAGCTCCAATGCATCTCATTCCTGCCTCATAACAGCATCGTTACCTGGTGTTGTGTTCTGGTCTGTGAGTAGTAAGGAAGACATCTCTCGTCAACCCATTATTGTCTCACTGCTGGGCACGGGTCTTCTCTCAGAATGAGAGAGTTTTAGGCCATAGTCCACCGCGCTGGCCAAGTGCGAATTAGTGGAGAAGTGCGATTGGTGGTTACTTAAGGAAGACATACTTATGCTTAATGTATTCCAATTTAATTCTCAGGGTAAGCAACGTATCTGTGACTAACCTCAGGTACGAATCTAATCTTCGACGACCCGCGTGGCGGAGCGGTTACCATACCGGTCTGACGCGTCGTGGGTTCCGGATTCGATTCCCGGTCAGATAGATGAGTGTAGATTCATGTTTTGGGTCTGGGTGTTTCTGTATTCGTCTTGTGTGTGTCCATGGTATCCACGACACAGGAGAAAACCCTAGCGTGAGGCTATAAATGTAGAAAGCGTGTGTGTGTGGGTGTTCCATAAATAACATGTCCATAGATGATATTGGTTACTTACCATCGGTTGGACTAAATGGCTGTTTACTACCTCAATATAATAAAAAATAAAGGAAATTAAATTTGATTTATATATTATGTATATCTTAAGTCATCATGATCTACCTTTCGACAACTCGAAAGAGCTTCTTTGATGAACTCCTTCTCTGTGTCTCCAACAGCATGATGTTTATCCGGGGAGCTCGCCGTGAGAAGTGCCCATACTGTCGCCATTGACAGCGTCATCATTGCCTGAGTGTAGAAGATCAACTCCCAACCAAGACGTGCCTCTGAGATCATCCCAGATACAGGCAATGCGATTATTATTCCTAGTAACATGCCTGAAAATAATTACAAGAAATAAAGTACTTTTTTTAAATAAACGGTGAGGAGCTAGCTAACTTTTATACTCAGTGTCAGGGATTTAACGAAACAATGATTGGACGCAATTATTCTTAGAAAAAATATGTATGTAGTACATATTTATTATATTTAAATAAATAATATCTAGTTATAAATTTTATAGTAACGTTTCAAATAAGTAGCTTTCATTCAATATCCTTATTTAAATGAAGCAATTATTTGCTGCATTGCCGGAACGGAAAACCTTTGCAAATTTTTACAATAAGTATTATGTTTACATACCTCCATGAACAAAATAACTAAGCACGTTCCTTTCGATAGGCGGTAACCACTTTGTCAACAACATTTGGTTAACAGGAGTCACGCAAGCTTGTGTCATTCCCATTAGGAACTGGGCATTGCTTACAGCTAACCAACCACCCTGCAAATGTAAAATAACATAGTCACAAGTCAAGAAGATTGACTTCTCAGACCCCGGTTGTTTTGATGCGTCAATCTTTTATCTATATATCAATATGTAAAGCAAAAACTTGTGATCCGTTTTTAAGATACTTGCCGCAGGCGAAGGAGTATGAAATTACGCACGGTTATAGTTGATGTAGAGAAGGATTGCGCAATGCTAATATTTTTTTCAAATAAATCTTAAATGCATAAATCATACATAAAATCAACTAAAAACACAATACACACACTACCGTGCATTTGATACGACACATACGTAATAAAAGAAATAAAACATTCAATGTCTTACTATAAAACACACAACGTTAAAAATTACAGATGTCTTTGTCAAAATACCCGCTATTGCTTTTAAAAGCAGCTTAGTTAATCAACCTCTTTTTACCTTTAACGGGTGCATTCAAAATAAATTTAAATTAGAGACATTAGTGCTACTATGGACCGTCCCTGTAGTTCCGGGATCAGAATAGGGCTACGGTATCCCCTGCCTGTCGTAAGAGGCGACTAAAAGGGGCTTCCGGGGTTGCAGGCGGCTAGAGTGGGAGCTCGAACCGTTCGGTCAGACGATCCCGAGAAGGACGGCGGTATATGTGGTCACATACCGTCGTAAAGACTAGACGGGGCGGTGGGCCCAGCCGCCCATCTGGGAGGAGCCCGATGGGGCAACGCGCTCAGAGGATTCTGGTTGCGGTCGGACCGAGTTCCCGGAGTCCTCTTTATAGCGCCGAGGATGGCCACCGGGGGGGTTTTAGTGCGGTAAAAATCCCACATAACCCTGCGTCGCTCCCACGGCGTCGGGTACCTTTTGAAGGTTTCCCCCTCGAGAACAAAAAAAAAAAAGAAAAAAAAGTGCTACTATGGACAATATTATAAGGTTTAGTTTTTTAATTTAAATTACGGTTGAATTTCGACCGTTGCGACGGGTGAATTGTATGAATAAAAAGTTAAACTTAAAGTTAACAATAACACAGACGGGCTACCTGAAGTAGCCACCGTCGCACATGAACATTTGTAATATCAAAAAGGTCACAAATGCGTCACTAGCTTTGAAGGATAACTCTTTTTGCATCCTTCTTGATAAGCCTATTTCATGCCACTCAAGAAATACTTCAGGAGGAATCTCCATAAAGTCTTGTCACTAATGGCTACAATTGTGCATTTTTTCTAAAAAGAGATTATTATCACTTATTTAACATAATATATCACGATCGTATTGGCTTATAGCGATTTATTTAATTACTAATGAGGTTCATTTAATAATTGATTTTGTCTTACTTGTTTTTAATTGGACCTACATGTCATGCGAGTGACATTTTACCATTTTTTCTAATATCATCAAAATTCTGACCTTGTTTACCAAAGTAGGCATTGCAGCACATAATCCCCCGTTGATCAAAAGCACCGCAGTCAAAATCGACTTGTCTCCCAACTTCTTTAAATACACCTCTGCTGGGACCAAGGCTAGAGCATATCCAAAAAGAAACGAAGAGAGTATTGAGCCGCGGACCTTACCGCTCCAGTCGTGAATCTAGAAGAAGGTCACATTATCATCGATGGGGAATAAATGTACACTTAGTAGATATTTTCAAGTTAAATCAGATTTGTAGTTTGACGACCCGCGTGGCAGAGCGGTTACCATACCGGTCTGATGCGGGTTTGATTTCCGGCGAGACAGGTACCTGATTGATGAGTTTAGATTCATGTTCTGGGTCTGGGTGTTTGTGTGTGTCTTGTGTATGTACATGGTACCCACGACACAGGAGAAAATCCTAGTGTGGGGCTATAAGTGTAGAAAGCGAGTAGTAGATGTTGATGGCCTAAATATAAATAATTCATAAAGAACATTTGTACTGGTATTTATTTAACTTAAACTGTAAGATCTTAAAATATATGATAATCGATAAAACTGTCTGTATATAATCGGGTAATGTAGAATCATGGAAAAGAAATACTTTCAAATTTTTTTTTAAATACGCGTGATTGAAAGTATTGAAACAATAATTTAAAGACTTAGGTAAATAAGGAAAAGTATATTCGAAAAAAAGAGTATATTTGTTATTCTATTACATCAAGTCTAATCGTAGATTAATTATTACTGTAGGTATATTTCAATTAATTCCATTCCAATAAATTCCAGTATTAAATTAAATAGGTATTTCTATTGTATTCATTTCAAGACTTATCAAGGTCACCGAGATGGCATCGTCTTGTTTGTGAGTAAATAAGTATAAGTAAATAATTCACTTAATAGCAATAGCTGTGAAGTGTTTATTCGTTTCAGAATATTTTTCTACTTTATTTAGAGAAAACAGTTTTAGTCAAATATATTTTTTATCAGTTCCCGTGCGAAATTTTTCACATTATTTAAAGTTAACATTTTCAAGTAGAATCTGAAATGTTTTAAAATGCTCCACGTATTTTACGAAAAAAGATAATAATCGAACAATCCGAGAAGTAAGTTTAATCAAAAAATATGCTGAAATCTTTGTCGTTTATACCAGAAAGTAATGGATAATTCAAAAACGCTTTAATCGATTTTTATTCTCATAGACCCACACGAGGATTTTCTGGAATTAGTGCCATGAACACACAAAAAAAGACCCAGAGCAGACAAGAATCAAAATTCATGATTCTGATACCTTTTCTTGCTGGGCATCGAACCTGGAACCCATTGCGTACCACAGCGGTTTGGTAACCGGTCCGCCCGTAGGTCATCAATCGTCGTAGGTAATCCGATATACCTCTAAACTTTACCTGTATATAAGTATCGTTTTGGCGTGATTGATCAGTAACAGCAAGGATTGCAACAGCACTGCTGCCCCTCATGGCGCCCATAACGGCAGTACACACCAGCATGTAGGCTACTTGTAGATGGCGTACGCCGATCTTGAATTCTGAAAATATTTTAAATTATGTAAAAATTAACTACTTTATTAATTAGTACGTGTGGCAACGTATATGCGAGCGGTTTCAAG